>LR749963.1:0-135000 GCA_902729485.2 Mus minutoides
ATGCCCCCTAAAAAAAGGGGAAAGTGCTCTTCATATTCAAAAGTGTGCAGATGTCCTGTAGCTTTATACAGTCTGAGTCAATTTCAGTGGAAATAAAAACACTTAGGGTGTCATAGAAATAACATTTGCTAAGGGAAAGTTGAATTGGCAGGCTGATCTAATTCTGATAAAAAAAAAATATTGGTTTGAATTTACAGGCTAAGATGGTTATAAACCACTCTGTGATCTGCTGTATTTTTCCTAAGTGGTAGGTTTTTAACTTAAAGGAGACTCAGTCATGTGATTGAATAGCCTGAATCACTTAGCAGATCTGAACTAAAAGGCTTTAGGAGAAGGAGCAATAGGTGCCGTGATTGACAAGACTGTGCTGCCTGCCCACTCTCAAACAGAACCTAGGAATTTAACAACAGCCCATTCCACAATTCAGCAGGAAATGCCAAGAAAGCGTGTTACAATCACTTGATACCACCTAAGAGGAAGGCCATGCTTAAGGACTTAGGATTTTCAGGCTGCTGTTCTCAAGGTGCCAAAAGCTTATTGGCTCCATGCGAATCAAGCAAAACTGCCAGCCTTCCTGTTGACTTTAGCACTGCTTCCAATCTGCTTTGTTAGGAGTGTGCGATGCAATTTTGGAAATATAAACCTCTCCCGGAGCAGACAACCAATGGTCTAATCGTTTGTTTTTGTTACAAGAATTGAATGTATGGAAAAGCTTCCCCCACCTCCCTTCTGACATCTTGCTCCACTTGACAGCTGACAAAAATCAGTTTTGTTCATTTTGGCAAACACAAAGAAAATAGAGAAAAATGCATTGTAAAAAGTGGGTTTCAACAGACTTGGACAGCTCCCTGGAACCTTGGGGTTATACTGAGAAAAAAGCTGGAGTTGAGTCTTATGCTAATATTCTTCTGGAAGCTGCAGTACAGAACAGAATCGTATGCATGCCTCCATCTTCTCCGGAACACTGCAGATTTCTATACACTTTCTTAGAAAGTGAAGGTTTTATTACTTTTGCTGTTCTGGTAACATGTTCAACCCATAAGACATTTATAAAAATGAAGAATCTAAAGTAATTCTGATATAAATCTTAAAGTCAAGGCATAAATTTATAGACATGAGAAGCTACCATACAAACATGAAAAACTGGAGTAGTATATACCCAGTAAGACAGGTTACTATCGTAAGCTTAGCAAATATTTGTAGTTTGATCTCAGAGTAACAATTACCCCAACTGACAACTTCATTTGATGATGACAGTCTTTTCCCTTGTACTTGGAGGAGTCACAGACTTTTCTCTTTGAAGAGCCCAAGGATGTCCCTTTTAATCAAAATTAGTAAACAGAACAAAATCATTATTTAATCTTCAACTGAACATCATCAGTAACTGCACTTAAGGGAAAACATTTTCATTGAATTCTGTCCTAATTCTTTTCCATTTGATTCTACCTTAAGCACAAAATATTTTGAGAAGAATTAAATCATTCATTTGTTAAGTAATTGTGATTTCTGTGTTATGAAACCTGTTGAGTGTTAAAACAATGAGAAATAAATTGGTGTTTATAAACAATGTATCATACATACTGAAATCAAAATACTAAATTTGAAAAATATGAAGTAAAAAGAAAAAGTTCTGTGTGGTATAAATTAGAGTATAATATTACGTGCAGAGGTTTCTACCACTCCTCCTCCTTTTAAAACCAATCAGAAACCTTAGTATATTATCAGTATTTAATCCAATATATATTATTATATTCTGATTGCCAGTAGACATTCATGGCAATACCAAGGAAGACAAAGCATGAGTTTCCTGAAAAAGAGGGTACAGTCTGGAAACAGTGTGATACACACGCAAAAAGAACTCTGAAAAGGAAACCCAGGCTTAAAAATTATGACTATAATCCCAGGAATTGAGGATGCAGAAGCAGACAGAGGTCCAAGTTCAAAGTCCAAGGCTCCCTGGACAATTTAGCAAGACCCTGATGGGCAGTAAATAAAAGTCTGTAGATGTAGTTCAAATGGAAACATATTTGCCTCGTATTCAGAAAGCATCAATCCTCAGTAGAGAAATCACACACACACACACACACACACACACACACACACAGAGAGAGAGAGAGAGAGAGAGAGAGAGAGAGAGAGAGAGCTCAGAGAGCTGGATAATCTCCATTGTGCAACTGGACCACTTCTGAAGGAAGAATTACCCTGTGCCCCTGAGTACTTCCTCATCCTCACAAAGGCCAGTGTGACTCCACAAACCTACCCTCTAAACCTCATCTCATGCTGGAGTTGTGTAAGCATTTGACAAATGGTAGCTATTTTTAATTACATGATCTCCATATATTTACAGAGCCCAAAATGAATGTTAAGAAAAGTTAAGATACAAGCCATCTATCTGTCACTGTATTTTGTCCTGTAGCCTCCCTTCCTGCCCAGTGTTTTCATACACAGCTTACTATAGACTGTGAATGCAAAAAACAAAAACATAATAAAAAAGGATGTAACATAACAGGAGCAGGGTAGTCCTGATGATGGTATTTTTTCTGCCAGATCCAGTGGAACTTCAAGGGGCCATAGAGGTTTGAAAGCATCAATACTGACAAGAAAAAATAAAATCATGGGCTAAAGTAAGAACAAACCCAAATGGATGTTGTCATGATAGAATTATGGATTAGGAACTCATTTTTGAAACTATAAGCAGTGCTAGATTTCACTGTTTCTTATGTGTCTGTTTTCCAGTGTCTGGTTTATTGGTGTAAGTTTCTATGAAGTGATTGAAGNTATATATATATATATATATATATATATATATATATATATATATATATATATATATGTGTGTGTGTGTGTGTGTGTGTGTGTGTGTGTGTGTGTGTGTGTGTGCGTGTGTGTATGTACTTGTATGAATGTCTGTTTAATTCAGTTTGTTTCTAGTAATTTTCAACATGCAACCCATTCTCACCCTTTCTCAAAAAGCAGTCATACATAGATTGCTCTATAAGCTCAATGTGTCTCTCTTTGTAAGTAGTACTGCATATGAATATCTTAAAGTCCTATTTTTATTTGTATGAAACTGTACTGGCTAGTTTTGTGTGTCAACTTGACACAGGCTGGAGTTATCACAGAGAAAGGAGCTTCAGTTGGGGAAGTGCCTCCATGAGATACAGCTGTGGGGTATTTTCTCAATCAGTGATCAAGGGGTAGAGGCCCCTTGACGGTGGGACCAACCCTGGGCTGGTAGTCTTGGGTTCTATAAGAGAGCAGGCTGAGCAATCCAGAGGAAGCAAGCCAGTAAAGAACATCCCTCCATGGCTTCTGCATCAGCTCCTGCTTTTTGACCTGCTTGAGTTCCAGTCCTGACTTCCTTTGGTGATGAAAAGCTGTATGGAAGTGTAAGCTGAATAAACCCTTTCCTCCCCAACTTGCTTCTTGGTCATGATGTTTGTGCAGGAATAGAAACCTAACTAAGACAAATTGGTACCAGGAGTGGGGTATTTCTGTGACAACCTGACCATGTTTTGGGGAGGACTGTGGAAGGACTTTGGAACTTTGGGCTGAAGATCCATTTATTGTTAAGATCTCTGTCAGATGTTGTGTAGGAGCTTGGAAGATAATGTTGAGAACAGTGCAGAATGTGGAGGTCTGGCTTTTGAAATTTCAGGGAGAAAATTAAAGACTCTTTTCAGGGCCATTGCTATTTTTATGAGGAAGATGCTGTGGTTCTGAAGAATCAGCTGTGATTAACAAGGTACCAGAACTACTAAAGTGAAACTTTTGCATTACTGGGACTATTGATGCTGGTTACCTGGAGCTAAGAAAATGGCTGTGATTAAGAAGAGACCAGCATTGTTGAGGTGACATCTTCTGGGTACTGCTTTCTGAGAGCACAAAGAGGTTGTGTTCCAAAGATAGCAAAAGTTGTACCTCGTGTAGCAGCAGGACTTGGTGATGTGTAAGAGTCACCAAGGTAGTACTGGTTTTGAAAGCATGGAGGGGTCATGCAGAACAGCTGAGGCTCTGCACTGTGATAGGCCATGGAAGGCCATTTGTGATGGTGCAGCCTCAATTGNACTGCTTTCTGAGAGCACAAAGAGGTTGTGTTCCAAAGATAGCAAAAGTTGTACCTCGTGTAGCAGCAGGACTTGGTGATGTGTAAGAGTCACCAAGGTAGTACTGGTTTTGAAAGCATGGAGGGGTCATGCAGAACAGCTGAGGCTCTGCACTGTGATAGGCCATGGAAGGCCATTTGTGATGGTGCAGCCTCAATTGCAATTGATGGCCCAGGACTGAAGGGGTCATGCAAAGCAGTTGAGGCTTGGCACCATGAAGGAAGCCTATAAGAGGCTGTTGATGAAGCCTAGTTACAGCAGAAGACAGCAGTGTTTTGGAGATGCCAGTACCATGAGATGCCCACCAAGAACGGCAGCAGTGGAGTACAGGCAGCTGGAGCCTAGGAGACAATGTGGGTGCTACAAAGGGCAAGGCTGGAGAAGTGACCCAAGCCCTTGCAGGAGCCCAGAAGATCATGAGTTGGATCCCAGACATTGGAGAGTTGGAATTTGATTTTACTCTTCATTGTGACTGTGCCCTGATGCTTTTCCCTCTTGAAGGAAGTATTTTAGTTGAACCCAGTTAAGAGACTTTTAATTGTAAAGACTTTGGATTTTAAGAGAGATTGAAATTTTAAGAATTTGCAAAGACTGTGGGACTTTTAAAGTTATTTAGATCTTAGGGATGCATAAGAAACTAAGGGCTGAGGCTTACTAGTGATGTGTTTGTGTGTCAAGTTGACAAGGGGTCAATTGTACAGGCTAGTTTTGTGTGTCAACTTGACACAGACTTGTGTTATCCCAGAGAAAGGAGCTTCAGTTGGGGAAGTGCCTCCATGAGATCCAGCTGTGGGGCATTTTCTCAATTAGTGATCAAGGGGGAGAGGCCCCTTGTGGATGGGACCAATGCTAGGCTGGTAGTCTTGGGTTCTATAAGAGAGCAGGATGAGCAATCCAGGGGAAGCAAGCCAGTAAAGAACATCCCTCCATGGCTTCTGTATCAGCTCCTGCTTTCTGATCTGCTTGAGTTCCAGTCCTGACTTCCTTTGGTGATGAACAGCTGTATGGAAGTGTAAGCTGAATAAACCCTTTCCTCCCCAACTTGCTTCTTGGTCATGATGTTTGTCCAGGAATAGAAACCTTGACTAAGACAGTAACATATATAATGTATTCATCAATTTTCCATATTGTGAATTAATATAACATATATAATTATTATATTATCTAGAACTATAATGAAAACTGTGTATTAGTTTGAATATGACTTTTTAAAATTCAGTTCATATGTGACACCAAGGTTACAGAGTTAAAAATTTGCTAATACAGTTGTATGTCTAACCAAAACATGGAGAGTATAATTAATTTTAAGTTTCTTCAAAGTGCATACAATGAATAATAATGATGATGATGATAGGTGAAAGAAAACAATAGACATAATGGATATCTAATGAAATTTAAAATTTTAACAAAGCTTGCTGGATTGCTGTAGTAGAGCCATTGAGTGATTAGCTCCCAGGAAGGAAGAATCCATGTTTGTCTAGAAAAACTAGCCAGAAGTGGAATGGACATTCTGAAGCTACCACTTCACAAGGTGGTTGAATGCCATTAAATTTCTTTAGATCATAAAGGGTAACTGTTTTCTAGAGAGTGATCCTGGCTCTTTGGTTTTGAAGCAAGTCCAAAGGAGAATATCCGGTCTCATTAGTTCATCATTATCATTAGTTCTTCAATTTGGGAATTTTGATCGAAGTACCTGAAACTAGGAAACTGAGGGGGCTTTATATTATATTTAATATATTTAATGTTTTATCCATTAGGTATAATGAGATAATATTAGATGTAAGTATGGTTAATTTCAAATAGCCAAAAGTCAAATCTAAATAAGTTGAGCAAAATTATGGTTCTAATCTTTATGAAGGAACAGTTTTAAGAACTCAAAGAGGAGTTGATAAGCAATCATTTCCTGAGAGTAATAGACAATGGATTGTTTCAGAGTATCTACTAGAAATATCTCTTCGGATGGTCTAGTTGGCCATCAGTGGGAAGAGAGGCCCCTTGGTCATGCAGACTTTATATGCCCCAATACAGGGGAACGCCAGGGCCAAGAAGTGGGAGCGGGTGGGTAGGGGAGCAGGGCCAGGAGGGGGGAGGGTATAGGGAACTTTCTGGATAACACTTGAAATGTAAATGAAGAAAATATCTAATAAAAGTTGAAAAAAAATTTAAAAAAAATAAAATAAAAAAGAAATATCTCTTCAATAATAGCAATGGCACTTGTAATGGTCTTAAGATTAAATGTGTAATAACTGTTCAGCACATCACTCTTTTAATTAATTCCTTTACCCTTCATTTTTTATTTGAAAAATTTTACAAACTTTTTCTTCTGTTGCAAAAAGATGAACCCTAATGACAAAGAGGTTAGGTAAACTTCACAGGACTACCCGGCTCAGCATCGACAGAGTAAGGCACTGAACCCTGATGTAACAATCGAGTAAGCTGAGCTTCTGTACCACTGGGAAGCTCTCTGATGCCTTGAGTTTCCCTGGTTTAGCTACTTTGATCAAAATCTCCAAATAAAAATTTGATAGTAGTGTGCAACTTTCGACCTGGCATTGTCCTTTGCACTGGCTTCTGAGGCAGAGAGCCAGGATCACTCTCCAGATAATCGTGACCCTTTGTGATCTAAAGGAGTTTGATGGCACTCAACTACCATGTGAAGTGAGATTTCCACATCTTTCTAGCCTTGCTAGACAAACATGGATGTTTTCCTCTTGGCAGCAAAGCACAAAGTGCCTCTCTTGTGGCATTCAGCACACCTCTTTGCCGTAATCTCTATTGTCACCTGGAGCAAAGTTCTGTAATGCACAGTTTTGCTTTTCTCTTCTGTACCCTCTGTCATAGCTCCCTGTTACTGGACTCTAGTTACTAGTGGTTGAATTAATAAATCATGAGTGAATATGAAGAAAACAGAATTCTTTCCTTTTTCCAACCACAAGCAAAAAGACCTTGGAGCCACATGGGCAAATGCGAACTGAGAGGATAGAAAGTATGTAGCAAGTCAAGTATGATCCGTGTATTCTTTTAAAGCTCAACACATGAAAATAACATTATTTTAGCTTTAATATCGTGATTCAGCCTCCCCAGTATAAATAATTTATAAGAGGCATAAGATAAATGTCAGTTTATGGGAAATGTAAATTAATTTGGAGCTAAAATTAGAAGAGCCCTTCTAGTGGACAAGGAGAACAAACAGGATGAGAAGAGATTGATGAACATACTGCAAAGAAAACATTGAACCACAAAACCCCATGGGCTGATGGAGCACTGATAAAGGAAATGTGTAAGTCAGCACAGGGTGGCCAGGATTTTATGCAGAAACAAATAACATAGAGAAATAAAACAGATATAAAATTTACCAAACATTTACTCTGTAGACCTGGCCAGAAAGTGGGAAAGAGGCATAAATCATACAAACCTTCCATTTTGTGCCCTTTGAACTCCTGGTATTTCCTCCAGTCTCCATGTATCAAACAGACTTCTGGTCTCCCTTTTCCTCTATTCTCCATAGAAAAATCAATCAGCTACTGCTCGTATGTAAACTAATGCAAATGAGGCCATCTAGGTGCAGCCATTTTCTTTTTGCCTTGTGGAAGTAGAAGTTTAAGCTCTGTTGAATGAATACATAGTAATAGAGGTATTGGACCAGATTAGAAGGATTGGGAGTTCATCCATCATCCAAGACTGGATCTTCATGAAAAGAACTCTAAACAGAAAAAAAGAAAAAAGAAAAACAACAAAACAAACAGAACAACAAAACAGCTTTTTAACAGCTTTGGTATCAAAATCCCACAGGAGTTCAAGAAAAGACCAGGAGAAAATGTTCCATCACCATGCCATGTGGAGTGCTGGAATGATAAAGCCAGTGAGAGGTTAGGGAGAGACAGTGCGCGGGTAGAAACTGAAAGCTGAGCACAAACCACACCTGGAATCTCAGGATTTGGAAGGCCAAGCCATGAAAATGATGTCAAGTTCAGCAGAAGTCTAGGCAACAGAATGAGATCCTATTTAGGGGGAAAAAAAAAAAAAAGCAAACAAAAGCTCCATTATCATTAGCAATACACACTAATATTTGGAATAAGATAAATTTCATTTTAAAAGGTTTGTCATCTCTTAATGCCTATACTTTTATTATATATGAGTAAATATTCACAAATTAGAGATTTAGTCTGGAACAAGTAGTGAGAACTATTTAGAGGCACTCCATTAAGTGCACAAAGTCTCCTATATGGCCAGCTCCCCAGCATCAATAGAAAGAAAAGGAAACTCCTTCAACTGAATCTAAAGAGTCATATATGCAAAGATGAGTATTTTATTCTCAGGTAAAAGGAAAGAAAGGCTGAACATTTCTCCTTTCTACTCAGTTGGCTATTAAATACAGGAAGTACTCAAGAAGGACAGCATTTAGCCCTCCCCTTTGCCCCAGACCTTTACTCCTCTACTGTAGTCCCCAGAGTGGTAGTGTTTCTTCAGCTGCTTCTCACCTCTCATTAGGAGCCGAGATGCTTCCCAGAGCCCTGAACTTGTCCTAGCGAGTGAAAGAAATAGCACTGAAGCCTAAAAACTGTCTTCATAAAATTGTGCCAGAACAGTAGCTTTTGGGTCACTTAATATTCCAAAAATCTTTGTTTATTCTTAGACATCTTTCTCTCTCTCTCTACCTACCAATCAATCAGCTGAATGACTGGTTCTTCTCTATGTAGCAAGACATTCGGTCTTGTTTCATTGCCCTTCCCCCCTTCATTTAATTATTCATTTTTTTGAAAGCTCATGAGATTTAGCAAAATAGTAGGAGTTTGGTTTTGATGCGCCCCAAGCTTATTTTACTGCTCAATAAAAACAAAATGCATTAGTATTTTTATTTTAAGGCATCTCTATGCAAAGTTGGATAAGGGTTGAAATTAATGTAATATTCTAAACAGGCATTCGTAGGCTTTTATCCTTCCAGCCAATGCATTAAAACTCCCTTAAGCCAACACTACATTCCTGAAGCCAGACAATGCTTTCTTCTGGACAGATTTGTGAAGCTGAAATACCGTTCTGAGTCTGTTCCAGAGTTAACTGACCCTGAAATGGGAACTGGTGTGCGTTAACTTCTCTTGTGAGCTGAGGACTTTCCATCCATCAAACACGCACCCTAGTGTTACCGAAATGGCTCAGAGGTTTCTGAGGTCCAGGGTGCTGCAGAATTCTTGGATTTTCAAGAGGCGGGCAGGCAGGACATGCTGCTAACAGTACCACTGATGCCAATTCCCAGATGGAACTCCGGGACTACATTGTGCTCTCCTTTTCAAAATCTGTTCGCAAGTCATCCCTGGGCTGGTATGGGCTCTGGGGTCATTTGTTTTTCCTGGTCACCATGGTGCTGCTAGTTTCAATCCCTGCTACATGAGCATCCTGGGGACTTGGAAAGAAGAGTGAGTGCCAGAACCCTCTGGCTGTCTTTAGAGAAGCTGAAGAGCAAAGAGCAGGAAGCAATACACCCGACCCCATAGCTGCCAATAAATGAACTAGATGCTGGTTCTTGGCGGTACTGTTCGGTTCTTTGTGTCTAAGCAAATCAAGACAAATGGGGAGAAAAGGCAAAGTTTTTCTCATGGATCCATCAGGTATTTAATGAATGGAACTGGCATGGTAGCACACATGAATTTGGGTGGGCAAGTGACTAGGCAACTGACTCCAACTTTGCAAAACCTGTTTCTTTTGGTCTGTAACGTGGCCATGAGAATGTCTACCCAACAGAATGGCCAAACAGTTTGCTACAGCACTAAGCATACCCGTGCCTGAGCCGGAGGGAGCCCCAGGCAGTGGAGGCAGCAGGCCTCATGGCAGGCCCTTCAAATGAGAGTTCTCAAAAGTTGACACAAGCCCAGACAACCAGATGATGATTTAGAGCTGAGTTTTGAGGGGTTTCCTGTATTTCATTCTACAGTTAAAGGAGAATGACTTTTTTTTAAAAAAAGCTGTATGCTTTTAAAATTATTTAAGTCCCCCAGTGTGTGAAACTTCAGTTTTATATAATTTCTGTGGCTGAAACATATAATAGGAAAGGTGATACATATGTTTTTACAGAAAATCACTATAATAGCATGATTCATTTAAACTCCCCTTATGTTCCTAAATGGAACTTACCCAGCCCTGAACAGTATTGTATGGCCAGAATAGGATTAATGACAGAAAATTCTCTCGAATAATAATACATCAAGTTTCATAAAGCTACAGGAGAAAATGTCAAAGGAATTTAACTTTGGAGATTCTGAGCCATGACACCTTATAACCATAATTTCCTTTTGTAGGAACTGTTAGATGACATTGTCCATTAACCATCCCTCTTTCTCTCTCTCCCTCCCCTCTCCCTCCCTCCTCTCTTCCCTCCCCCCCTCTCCAGCTCCCCAGAGCTGGTATCAGCACTACCTAATTCTGCTATGTCTTTTGGGAGCTAAGTTGCAGAGGAACTGGAAGATGACTTTCCCATCATTTGAAATTTCTGCTGTCACTGAGGTATGCTGGCCCAAAAACTTAAAAGCTGATCCTTTATTTCTCCTGGTTAAAGACTTGATAAGCAGAGAAAGGATTTGACATTGAAACTGGCCCATTCTGGAACCTGTTAAAGGAAATGCTCACTCCAGTTTTCTAACATAAAACTCAAACAAAATCATTCTGGATTTGGTAACTTGAAACAGAAGAGTGATTGAAGACTCCACTCAGAAAGTTCTTACCTTTTTGTTGTTGAGACATCAGTTAGCTATAGAAACAAAGCTGAAGTTAGAGGTGTTCTACTACATTGTTGAAAACTTGTGTACTTTCTTTGCCTCTGATGCTTCAACAGAACAACGGGAAGGAACTCTGACAGGGAAATTTTTGGATTTGCCTAACAGTGCATATAGGATAAATGAAAGTGTCCTTTTGTACGTAGTACTGTTTTGGGAGTGCGGTGAATTCAATGAATATGTGATGCATGCTCTAAAATAAGTTTCTCCTCCTCTTCCTCCTCCTCTCCTTCCTCCTTTATCATCATCATCTCCTCCCTCTCATGTTTCTTCATCCCGCCCCTCCTATTTACGCATCCCTCCACATTCCAGAAGGTCAGCTTGAGAGAAAACACTGATGGAGTAGCTGGGTGCACAGAGTAGCTGATGGAGTAGCTGGGTGCATATGTGGATGAGGCAAAGTGCAACATTTCAGCTATTATTTCCTCCCCCACAGACCAAAATTCAAACAGCTTTCAGCATGGCCAATGCCATGCCTTCCTTTCTCATTAATACAATTATATATATATATATATATATATATATATATATATATATATATATATATATATATATATTGCCAACTACTTTCTGTGTTTCAAAGAACCAAAAATTTGCATAAATGTGTAATGAGAGAAAAAACTAATAGACAACAACCAACCATATTTGTATTAAACATAAATCCATCTTGAAGGCTCCTAGAACTGCGTAAGACACAAGTTTTACTGAAGATCCAAGCTTAAAAGAAAACAAGACTAGAGGTAACATTTCTGAGCTCTGAAATGTGTTTTCTGGGAGACACAAAAACAGCAGTGCTCATAAAAGGAGTAATGGAGTTATTGGGTGTTTTGTAACTCTGATATCAACTGCCAAGCACATAAGGACAATCGTAGCTACTCCTTGTGGATTCTGACCACTGTGATATTTCAAAGAACTGTTTGCCATTTCATTCATATGTGACTGTGACTTCATCACAAATCCCACTTCAGATTGGTATCAAGAACAGCAGTCTTACTCTCGATGGACACAATCTGAGGAGAAGATCGGGATTTGTGGATCAGAGTTTTGTAAATCTTGCTCACCTTCCTTTTCATTTAGTCTAATAATATAAGAGAGTTGGGCACTCTGTTGCTGTGTGTTTATCCTTTTCTTTCTTTCTTTCTTTCTTTCTTTCTTTCTTTCTTTCTTTCTTTCTTTCTTTCTTTCTTTCTTGAGTTAAACATATATGGATTGCTGGTCCAAGTTAAAAGCCAAGGAGAAAGTGCTTTTGATTTCATTTTAAGTTACACAATTGAAATGAGCTGACAAGCCTCCTTTCCCCTCTGCACAATCTTCTTGCTTTCATTGTGAAGAGTACACTAAAATAAAAACACAAATGTAAAGAATTATTGGTTTAGATGTTTTTGGCGTTCCTTTCAAGCTATCTTTTGATGTTTGCCTCTACAACTCGAACGCTGCAGCCACCACAGCTTGAAGTATTTCCCTAACTGCTAGTGCCATTGCAAACATTCTCTTGGTATTAAAACAAATCAAAATCAGGAGGCATCTAATTGTGCTGGTTTTGATTTTGTTAATACAAAGTGAAAGATTAAAATGGAGCGGTAACAGCAAAAACATTTCTTAAAGCGACAGTCACAGCAAGCCTTTCAAAAAGGCTAAGGCTCTGAAAAACCAAAGCCTTGAAAATAATTTATTTCATTTTTAAACGTAGGGAAGTATAGTCATTACAGAGCTTGATTCATAACGCCTTAAAAAAAAAATGTTACTGCTTGGTAAAAGCACCACTGTGAAGACTTTCAAATAAATCATAACTGTTTTCCCTGGAATATTTACAAGTTCCTGCATTATGTTTGTTACTTTTTTGGCAATTGGGGAGTTCTCTGAGAACTGGTGGGTCCCTTCCAACATACCCCATATTCCATCTTGTTTTCTTTCTCTATCTCATGTCAGTTCTATTCTTACCTACCACTCACTGCAGCTGTATTGTGTAGTTCCTTCTTGGCTGTTCCATTTTTAATTCCTCTATAGAACAGTAGCCCTAGGTGCCTCGCTTTCAAGAGCCTTACAGTCTAGTTCTGAACATCACTTGAGCCAAAAGGATCTTAAGAATCGCCCTGGATTTTTCTCTTTGAAGCTACATAAAAACTTCTGTCCTGGGCAATTTTCACATCTCATTATAAGAAGTTGCTATAATATAAGGAGGTAGAACTTGCCCAGTTCAGTTCTGACCCCTATTTTCAAAATGTATTCGCAGAAACAACAACAAAATCTATACCTTCACTGCCAAGTACAACTGCAAACCTTTAGATCATCTTCATTCTTCCCAGAGAAAGTGGCTGGTTAGCAGACCTGGAGGCTCCCCCATATCTAGGGGTTTTATGTCTTGGCAGGAAGTCATAGGAGTAAGCAGACTTCCATCCAGTTTTGTGCTTCCTTCTCAGCAGCACAGAGGAAAGCCCAAATGGTTCTTGGGAAGGGGACTTTGGTATATACTGATCACCCACAATTCTGTATGTCCAAAGAATGTTTCAAATTCAAAATTAAAAAAAAATGGCTTGAGCACAGCAAAGTTGTCCTTGTTTCTCTAATTTACACCTACTATATTCAATAGTAATTTCATTTCATTTGTTCAGCTAACAAGAAGAGGAATGCCTATCAACTGAAATATGAAAGATAATAAGAAACCAGCAAAAGAAGAGTAGTGGAAAAAGAGTTTTCAAAAAAAGAAAAAAATTTTTTAAAGGGAAGAGAAAGATGAGTGATTCCGTGACACATTTAGAAGAATTACTTGCAGCTCATAATCACACAGTTAAAAAGAAGAAACTATGTGGAAATAGGAGACAGGCCCTGAATGGCTTTGTGTTTTAAGCCAATAGACTTCAAATTATATTCAGTAGGAGGCTAGATGAAGGCTTTGGAGGAGGAGAAAGAGGAGTAGGAGGAGTTGCTTAATACTGCAGGTGTCCAATGTCATAAAGAATGGAGGGTGAATGGCAGGGCCTAAGTTGCAGTCCTGAGCCCATAAAAGCCACTGAAGAAATCAAGGGGGGATGTAATGATTGTCTAAATATAAAGTATCCCACATAGGTACTAGATGAAGGCCAGGCAATTCAGAAACAATGATGGAAGAATGTAGGGTCTAGTCCAATTCAGGAAGGGAGCTAGAAGTTCTCAGCTATTTCAGTTACCAGAAGTACTGCTGATTCCTTACTAAGATGCTGCATCTTCACCTCCACAAGTCTGCAGTCACCTTCCCTCCTTTCAAGGACCCTGCTGTGCTGAACACACCTCTCTTGTGGCCACTAACTTCTCTCCTGCAAGAACAATTCCTATCAACTACAATATCCCTTATGTTTCATAATAATAAATAATAATAATAATAATAATAATAATAATAATAATAATAAGCACTCTAACTCCACTTTTCTTCCCCAAGCACTCCAGTATTTTGCTGTCATAATGTCATCAATAATTTTCAAAATTATAAGACCTTGGGTGATGTGTATCAAGAAAATATTTTCTACAATAGACTATATATCCTCCATAGCCTCAATTTTCAATCCAACACAGCCTAGAGTCATCTGAGAAGTAAAGCTTCAATTGTGGAATTTCTCAGATCAGGTTGTTTGTGACTGTGTCTATAACAGGTTGCCTTGAACATTAATTGATGGTGACCAATAGACCAGCTCACTGGGAGCATTACCATTCCTTCCTTGGGCAGATAATCCAAACTTATATTTAAGGAAACAGCTAGCTAATACAAACAGGACACAGAGATTACTGGTCCCCCTCCTGAAAAACTCAGGGATCACTAAAAAATAGATAACAGTGAGATTGTAAGAGCCAGAGGCTGGGAAGAACCTGTTAGTTAGTGTGTTCTAGATATGACAGGGCAGCTAAACTCATCAACTTATAACTGTGTTTAACCTCACACACCTTCAAAAGACTAAGCCAGCATTCTAACTGAAGAGCTATTGTCTCTACCTCTCCAGTGTTGGGATTTAAAGCATGCCTTACCAGATTTAGGTAGTTAGTTAGCTAGGTGGTTTGTTTGTTTGTTTGTTTGTTTGTTTGTTTGTTTGATACAAAACCTTGATTAATAGCCTTGACTGCCCTGGAAATCATTATATATAAGCTGGAATTGATCTCAGAAATGCACATGACATTATTGTCTGGTATTATAAATTATCCCTATTTCTATTGTCTTAATACCTGTAGACTTTAAGAAGCTTTGCCCTCAGAATTATACTAGACTAAATAAACATAGAGCTTCAATAAAGTGATATTTTCTCTTCTTTAATGACTAGAAACATAAAACATATATAATACATATAAGAAACAAGAAAACTAGAATTCTCCAGCAATAAAGAGATTTAAACTTACGTCTTCTCTTTTTATGTTTCTATATACTACCAACAGTGGAACAAAAAACATGACAGTAGATAGATGTGTAAGATCTTGGTGTATATCAGGAAGTATTAACTCCTTGTCTATGGCCACAACAAAATATTTGACTAATGTAGTGCAAAGACGGAGTCTTTATTTTGACTTACAGTCCAGGGACCAATGAACATTTGTATCTCATTCATTTTCTTCTTTTCCTTCAGTCTGGGGTGTTATACTATGGAATGGTGCCCTTCCTACTTAAAGAGTGAGTATTCTTAACTCAATTAACTTAGTCTGGATATATAATCACCCCCCCACCCACCCCCATGCACAGTCACTGATTTATTTCCAGGGAACTGCTAAATTACATCAAGTTAACAATGAAGTCTGAGCATCATGTGTAGAGCTCTGATTTGACAACTCCATTACTCTCACAGTGGTTCCCACCCTTGAGGCATCAATCAAGTGTTGCATACTCACCAGCTCATTTATTCTGCTGAACAATGTGAGTTAGATATAATAATTAATCAATAAATCAATAATTTTTCATATTAAAATATACCTTTAGAGGACTTACAATAAATGAGATCTGAATTTCTGACCAAATAATGTCTAAACAGAGCCCCCTTTTCTTGGTTAGATTATACTTCTCAGTGACAAAAAGTAAAGAATAGAAGTTAGGCCTTGGCTTCACTGTGCTAAGATAATGGGTCTCTCACTCTCTCTTCTCTCTGCTCTACCTCATACAATCAAGCTCTTCACTCTTCTTTCTCTGGTGATTTCCATTTGCTTCATTGTTTTAGACACAATTTTTTTTCTTCTGTCATCTATTAAAAAAGAAACCTTAAAATGTTTTGTAAACTGTTCAACAAGGAATATCTATCTATCTATCTATCATCTATCATTTATCTATCAATCTATTGAATCTATCTTTCTATCATATATCATCTAGTTATCTATCATCAATGATCTATTATCTAACACCAATGATCTATCTACCTATATAATTCTATCTATCTATATATCTATCTATCATGTATTTCTCTCTCTCTTCCTTCTTGCCTCTCTCTTTCCATCATTGTAGCTCTCAAATCCAAGCTCTTTCAAACCAAGGGGAAACTTTCTTAAGTTAATTGTGAATGAGAAAAATAGTTGTATTAAATATTTGTTTATTAATATGTTCCATAACTTTGTAACTCATGATGGAATTTCTGTTTGAGAAACAAAACCTAGAACAGAAAGTGCATAGTTATATTATTAATCTTGGGCTTTTTCATGTTACTAACCATCTGGTAAGGACTGTTCAGCTACGTGGTTGAAAGTAGAGTGGTACACTTAACAAGAAATTTATTATCAAAGTTTAAAGGTGTGCTACTGTGCACATTAATATTTATCAACTTATCACTCATATTTCATAAAATATGTACATTCCATAGAAAATATATGTCACCTATATTTCTTTCATTTAAATCTAGAAGAAATACATACCTACACCCTTTAATTAAATTTATTCTTCCTAATACTTTACCTTTTGGCAAGACATAATGAGCACCCTCCCAAAAATGTGTCCTGAAACACAAAGGCTGGATTTATTAANCTTATCACTCATATTTCATAAAATATGTACATTCCATAGAAAATATATGTCACCTATATTTCTTTCATTTAAATCTAGAAGAAATACATACCTACACCCTTTAATTAAATTTATTCTTCCTAATACTTTACCTTTTGGCAAGACATAATGAGCACCCTCCCAAAAATGTGTCCTGAAACACAAAGGCTGGATTTATTAAAAGCCAAAGTAAACAGGTGTGTCTATAATGTATTTTAAAAAAATACCATACTATCTGGTTATGAGATTTCTCTACCAATGCTTAATCCCTATGTCTATGCTGATTTATAATACTCTGTTTTCCCCTTCCATCAAGAGGGATGGGTGCCCAAGATAAATGGCTTCCCTGACTTTGAAGAAACATTCCTGTTCACACATCACATTCATGGACCTCTCAAATGGCACTTTGAGAGCAATTCCTGTTTAACAGGTCTCTTGTACCCGTCTTTATAGCTCGTTCTTTGGCCAGAGCCTTGTAAGCTTTGACTGCTTGTCTTCCAAGTCAAATCATTGTTGAAATTCAAAACAAAATTGTCTCTCATTTTCTGACCTTGTGAGTGACGAATGCTTATGTTGTCCTTTCATGAATTTAAAAACAAAATAGAATATTATAATACCCTGATGTGATATTAGCACAATGTCTCACTTTCTAACTTGATAGAGTGAAAATAATATCATTGAAATAAAGCTGTGGGTTAAGGAAAATAATCTTAGCTAGAATCTGTGTCATTCTGATATGGCACAGAGAAAATATCAAAAAATTCTTCGTGCTCTGTGGAGGTTAGCTGTGAGGTGAGAATGCTGGCTAAGGGCTAACATGAAATGCCAAATGCTCTGTTGCTTAAAGAGATAAAATTAAGAAATCCAGTCTGAAAGGAAAGGGAAGCCACACATAAACATTGAAGATCAGCTCAGAAGGAGAAGCTGTCCTATTTTGCCCATGCCAAGAGAATTGTCTTATGCCATGGGTGAGCAAGAACAGCAAGTCATTGAAGGACCAGTCAGAAGGGACCATGGAGAACTGGAGGCCAGGTAGTGTCTTGCCTGAGCTTTTGCTGTCTGTGAGGAGGAAAAAAAGAGAAGATGAAGGAGACCAAGACTGAAAGCTACTTCTTTCCAAAGACTGCATTAACCTTCAAGAGACCAAAGGAAACCAGGAGTGATTTAAATTATCTCAAATTAAAGTTGAAGCACAGTGACACTATATTTTTACCCTCTAAAGCTATAACTATAATTTTAAACCTGTACATAATTTCTAGTGAGATTTTTGGCCTCGGTAACCACCAGGTAATTTTTGCCAAATGTATGTGGTTTAGGTTTTTAAAGAGTTGGTTTCAGGTTCTAGATATTTTTGTCATCCCTTCCTCCTCTCCAAACTTACTTCATTCAAATGCCTGCTCAGAGATCACCTCATCAAAGAAACCATTGTCTAAACAGGCCACATCTCTATCACTCTTGCTTGATGCCTGCCCTGAGCACGAATCTCAATATGATATCAAATTATGTTTGTCTCTTCACCACTAGTATATGAGCTGCATGAGAGCAGAAATTTATTTTAACTATAATTAGCCTTGTGTCATATAATTGATGCTTAATGTCTTTTGAATAAATAAGTAAATTTGGTATAGGTGCTTTCCTGGACCCTTGCTTGCTCCTCTAAATTGATGCTGCCCAAGATATTAATAGCCATCTCTCAGAATAAGAAACAAGAGAGAGTATACCCATAAAGGTATCTATGATAAATAAATCTAAAAGTTATTTTTGTTGTCATGAAGACATTTGTGTTGGGGTTTTGAATAATATCAACAAAATTCAAAGGTACCGATGTCTAGTATCTGTTCTTTCTTGAGTTTGAATTAGAGATTAAAAATGGAGATACTTTGTTCTTTCATTCTCTTCAATGTACAGATGCCTACCATTATTTGTAAGATGCTGAACAATGAAAAGTCTACTGTCTCTTGTAGTTTATCTAATCTCCTATTTCTTCATACCTAGGATACAGAAAAAGTAACTTTCTGCCTCTTGGTATTTCTAAGTTTGTGTTCATACAGAGGCCATTACACTATTCCTTTCAACTAGAAAAGCTTCCCCCAAAAACTCTTTACAAAGTTGATCACTGTAGTCATTTATGATTGGTTCAAATGTCTTTCTTCTCAAACGCCTAGCTCCTGACTACTTCTGATTATGTCCTTACCATCAGCAATACAAATGAAAAAGAACAAAGAACCATATTAAAGAGGAAGGTATCTAGACATCACTTAGATTAGATGATATTTTAGGTGACACCTGAAAAATATTAGAAGAAGAGTGGCAAAGCCAAATTTCTAACACAGAGGAACTTTATCAGAGTTTCATTTTATTTACTAGTTTATTAATTTATTTGTGTATTGATTGATCCATTCATTTGAATTTTGAGTTTTGAAGGTAGTGGTTGGAGATATGATCTCTCATATTCCAACCTAGCCTCAAGTTAGCTGTATAGATGAGACTGGGCTTGAATTTGTGATTTTTCTGTCTCTCCTTTCCAAATGCCAGAAATACAGGTGTTGTACTACCGTGTTTCCTTAAATGTTAACTCATTCTATTTGATAAAAGTACTACGCGTTTCAAGTCTGTGTGTAATTTTCTATAAAATAAAGTTAGTAAAGTAAAAATACATATGATAAAATAAACTGAATACCCTATTAAAATGGTGTAAAAAGTCAAAGACCACATAAACATCATAGGCTAAAAGAAATATTTTGTCATTGCTATTAGACAGATACCTCCACAGATATGAATTATAAACATTAAACAATATAAAACACCATTTGTATGAATGGTTCAGAAGGTTAGCCATAGTAAAGGGTGAATTGCAATGCCTAGTGTTGGGCTTTAGGGCATAATAAACCAAAGTGGGGGAAAAAAAACAGGCTTACTTACAGCCTTTTTCTTAGCTTTTCATATAAAGATACAGATTCTAGACAGTACTAGAAGTCCAAATGAATTTCTGATTAAGTAAATGTCTGTAAGTTAAGCAGGAAAGAAAATCTTACATTTAGAATAAAAACAGAGTTTACACAGACTAATATCCAACTGATCTATTTTTAACATCCTACTTGTTTTTTCAGATTTGACCTTTCTGTCACCTGAGAGAAACTTTCTGTCACCTTTAAGTTGGGAAAGTATTCTGCTGGAGGTAGTGGTTTTTATACTTCTCATTCTATTCAAATTAGGTAGGAGGTAAGTCTTTTGTCTTTAAATAAGCATTAGTGGGGTGGGGGGCACGTGTAGATGCAGTTCAGGGGTAGAATGCTTGCTTTGTTTACACAAGGTCCTGAGAGTGAAGACAATGCTCTGTACACATATATGAAACTAGTGAATATCTGGATGCACTAAGTGTCTCACGCTCCTTCCTAGAAGTATTAATTCCTTACTACCATGGACTGTAACCCACATTGCTTTTGTCAGGGTATGTTATCACAGAAGCAAGAACAGAAATTAAGATGCTATCTCTTACAGGGAGAAACTAGAAGGGACTGGGCTGAACTAAAAAACAAAATTATAAATGATCACCTATGTAATGTCACCACACAGATAACTTGAATTTGGGTAAGAGAAGAAAGGGACATTTTCCCACCACTAATGGCATTGATGTATGGTGTCCTCTGACCACCCCTGTCTTTTTCTCTTTTTAACCAGTGTTGGAAAAAAAAATCACTGTCATAATTATCAGAAGGATTGTTTATGGGTCATAAAATGCTTGAGAAATTTTTGAATTGGACCATATTTCCTAAATGCCTGTCATCCACAAGATTCAGGAAAGTAATTAATTCATTTCATAGTTTGAGTTCTATGAATAGATTCCTCAATAAACCTGTTATATACTTCATAGTAAATTATGGATCTTAAAATCAAATTATAATGCATTTAATATAATATTGTCTAAATTGAAAATTAAAACATATGTTTAGTTAGGTTTCTTGTTATTTTTCAAATGGAAGTTCCTCAAAGAATATGAATGATATCAATACTTATTTTTCTGGGAAGGCATTCTGATATAGATATTCAAAGAGTTAGCTAAACATTTAGAGACAATGACCTCTATTTTTACAAGTATTTCCGAATAAAGTTCTATGTATGTAACTTTAAAAAGATGCTCCATTTGCAATAATTACAATTGAGTTCTCCATAAGGAATAATTTAGTTCCACGAAGGTTGCTTTTTTTTTTTGATCACTTTCAAATGGAACCTTTTCTTTAAACTAAAATCAATCAAACCCATCATAAATATTGAGATTGATTTATGAGGCTATGGAGTTAGATAGCAATCCTGCTATAATTTGTAAAGAGTTTAGATATATTTTGCATTTCAATACATGAACTTAATATGTATGGTACAAGTAAAATAATATAAAAATGGAAAGATACATCAAAGCATTTGTTCTACTGCATGATGAATCTAAATTTAAATTAAACAGTTAAATCTAAATTTGGAAAAAAATCCCAAAAGCTTTAGTGTAATGGACTTCATTCAGAAAGTGATACAGCTCAAACAAAGAAGAGTGAGTGAACACTTTATTTTAGAATCCAAAGCTGATTTGCTCAGCATCCTGTCAAGTGTGAAATAATCAACAGCTGTAGATTAGAGAAGAGCGTGTGTTTTGTATACACAGATGTAATTAGGAGACCTAGGTTGTGTCTGTTTCTATGTTTGGCAAAATATGCTTATGAAGTCATGTTAACAAAATTTTGCAGGTGAAACTCTACAGCCAAGATATTTGTTTCCTTAATGTGCTGAGACCCAAATGCATCCGCTTGTTGGAAGGTGCGCTTGTCAGGGTTTGTGGAGCAAGCCTAACAAGAAATTATCTTCCACTAAATGGTTCTATAATTGGTCTTCTGTAGCATGTGTTAAGACAATTTATATGTAGATGATGCCAAAGCTGATGAAAATGAAAAGAAAAAGAAGGAGGAAGGAAGGAAGGAAGGAAGGAAGGAAGGAAGGAAGGAAGGAAAGAAAGAAAGAAAGAAAGAAAGAAAGAAAGAAAGAAAGAAAGAAAGAAAGAAAGAAAGCCACTTATTTGGATAGTTGGTGTTTTTGTGACTCATGAAACCAAGCCCTTCTATCCTGAGAGACGTGAGTCCACTCTAGTTCTGAAGGCAATAGCTTAGTGGTTAGTATTTATTTTTGAGAAATGTGTCTTTTTTTTCCTGAAGAGACTTAGACTATAAATGCCTTCCCTCAGGTGGTTACTGCACTGTGCCTATTGGGGTCCCTACTTTCTCTTATCTACCATATCCTGACATACGTTGCCAAGGCATGGGCTGTCCTGTGATAGCAATCCAGGTATAGCCCTCCTATATAGCAAAGGACAGACCATGCATTTCAAAGCCAGTAGTAAGACAAATGGGTCTGACCCAACTGTTAAAAGCTATCAGAAAGAAGAAGAAGGGGTTCCATTTTCTGGAAGGAGTGTCTAAAATCATTTTCACTTCTCACAGCATTTTTATATAAGAAATTCAAAACTAAGGAGCTATTGAATTCTAAACTTATAAATTCCCTACGTACGCTTCTATCAAAGTTTTAGGATCACCTGGTAAGAGAGTACATACACCTGTTTCCCTTAATTAAAATATAGTTTCCCTATTCACTTTCAAATTAGGTTCAGAAGTGATTTCAGGTAGAGTAGGTCACACTACAGAAAAGCAAAGTACATTTCTGCCTTGTCACCCAGGTCTACCTAACTAGTCTTGGACAACAAAAGATGCACACATGTTTTTTTCAAGAAACCTAATCCCTGAAAGATTTGTAGAATCTAAACTAGAATCTGTACATGAGCCAAACCAGAACAGTGACCTGAATTCAGGAGAACCACAGTAACAAAAGAAGCATTCAATTTAAGCCGTTGCTAATATTCTTATCTTTGCATAATGCCTAGTTCTCAAAATGGTAACTCTTTTTAAGTCTCATCTCTGTAGGTTTATGTTTTTTGTCTCATTAGTTACATAACTTTAAAAGTATTTTATTATGCTTTATCACAGTTCAAAGAAATTAGTAGGAACTCTGATTCCCCCCACCCCATTTAAATATCGGATTTCCAAATTTGAGAAAAGATGAAATAAACAGCTAGGTGTTGGGTCAGTGTCATTAGCAGTGTCAACCAAAAATAGGTAAATGGATACCTAAAAACCACTGTCGTTTTCTTCTTTCTTCACTGTCTTGTGATCTTTAGTAAATATGACTCATGGTAGAGGGTGGGAGTGGATACATGTGACATTATCCAGGTCCACACTGTTTAAATTCCTAAGACAGCATGCTAGCTAATTTAGGGAGCAAACAACAAACTGACCATCCACATAACAAGAAGTCCTACAGCAATTTAGCTCTCTAGCTTTTAACAATGGAGGGTGGGAAGGTGATTCAGAGAACGATGAGGTTGCTATGCAAACATTAAGACCTCCGTTCTGAACTCTAAGTCCCAAGTGAAAGCTGAGTGTGAGAGGTAAGGGCCAGAGCCCACAGCCTCCGAGCTGGGCGAAGGGAGGAGCAATGCAGAATCTCAGTGACAGGGCCCCTGGATTAGTGGGCAAGCCTTTCTCAAAGCAAAGCCAAAAATTACAGAGGTAAACATCCTGACACCAACTTCTGGCTTCCACCAATACCTATAGACACACACACACACACACACACACACACACACTTTTTAATTTGTTAACTTGTGTGTATCAAGTAGCAACCACTAACCATTAACTGGATTAATTAAATTGTAAACACCCAGTAAGCCCTGTCACATCAGGACAGCAGTTACTTATGAAAGAAACCTCCAGACCTATGTTTCAAAATTTGCACATTTTCTCTAGGAAAGCTTCCATAGGGATATTGCTTTTCACTTGATCAAATTAAAAGGAAGGAGAGAGACCAGCTAGAACTAAGGGCTGTATGCTTCTTAATCAGGGTTTCCTATACTTCCTTTGTTTTGAGTAAACTAACTAGCTAATCCCTGTCATAATGGATACTACTAAACCTGGTGAGTCAGGCTAATAGAATGACCTTGGATTAAGAATCAGACAGAGACACAGTTGAAAGGATGGACTATATTCCACAAATAAGATTTTTAAGAGGTAGTTTCTGTAAGAAAAACAACACTGAAATATTTTTTTTCCTTCCTGTAAGGTGGAAAAAAAGAGAAACCATGTCAAGTAATATGTATTTCCACTAGTCTTGCTCTGAGCCCAGATTTAAAACACAGATGAAAATACCATCAAGGTACGAAGAACAAACTCACTTTATTAGGAGAGGAGCATTTAGAGTCAGACTACTGCTAACATCTTATTTTTAAATTTGAGTGAGGTTTTTTTTCTTCACGTGGAATAATATGTAGTAATTAAAGACAGCAAGTCCCTGATTAGTATGCAAATGTTACTCTTATTAAATTATGAGCAAGAATGCCTCTCTACACATAGACAGCTAAAACCTGGAGAATCCTCAACCAGGATGTTTGTGTGTGGCAAGAGAGCTCTGTTCGTACAAGGGATGCTGAGAACCGTGGACTTTCCAAAGGAGCAAGGGCATGCTATATGCTTGGGAAATTGGCAAGGCACGAGGACTACAAGGGAAACTTGTCCAGGGAATACAGATCTGGCAGAACAAACAGACAAACAAACAACCAACCTGTAATGAGATGCAGGATCTGCCTGGCAAGGAAGTTCTGAAGCTCTACTCTTTAACCGTTTGATTTAATAATTAACCAAAACAAAACTGTCCAGTTTCTGTCCAACAAGTCTAAGCAAGTCTGTTAGCCTCACCCATCCTCATTTAATATAATTGTCCTTGCTCTCTCTCTCAAAAAAAAAAAAAAAAAAAAAAGCACTAGGAAGCTAGTGTACTTGGTGGTTGTAGACAACTTTTGAAAGTTTGTTGGATGCCACTGTGTTTCTTCATGGACGCTTTTTGTATTCGGATAGCCTCATAAGATACTTCTCATGGTTAAGGATATGTCCCGTGGATAATGAACTTGTCATGAAAATATGAAGATCAAATATCTACTACCCACAGAAAAGCAAAGGAGATGTCCTAGGTGCCCTGAATTTGTAGCACTTGGAGCATGGAGTGAGTGACTGACCATATCTGTGAGTCCTAGGTTCAACGGACAGATCCTGCCTCAAAGAATAAGAGAGCAGTGATCATGAAAGAGCTCTGACATCAACCTGGAGCTTCTACTTGCACATGAACCCATCCCATACAGATGTAGAAGTGCACAAACACACACACACACACACACACACACACACACACACACACACACACACGCAAAATCAGATACACGTTAATGCATACCACAAACACATTTGATAAAAATAGAAGATATTCTACAAAGAAGTACTTAAGAATAAGCTATTGCACCAGAAAAATTAATATCTCCCTAGAATAGTGGTTCTCAACCTTCCTAATTCAACAGTCCCTTTACTCTGTGGTGACTCCCAACCATAAAATTATTTGCATTGCAACTTCCTAACTGTAATTTTGCTACTGTTATGAATCCTGAGCGTCTGATGTGCAGGATAGCTGATAAGCAACCCCTGTGAAAAGGTTGTTTGATCCCCAAGGGATCAGACCCACAGGTTGAGAATTGCTACCTTAGAATAACTACAGCCTTCCCCAAATTGTACTTAAATATCACCATGCACGCCTCTTTTAGTTTGCTTAATTGTCAATGTTTTATATATTCTCACCCTGTTCTTTGATATAACTATCAATCTGATACATAAGAGATGTATAAAATGTCTTTCTAACTAAATGAATGGCTAGATCACCAATTAGATTCTTTTTTGCTGAAACACTGTTTAACCAAATTTTATGGCATATAAAATGCTGTGAAATGTCACTATTCCATATTTTGCACACCTGTGGCACTTTCAGGGTTTTTTTGTTTTGTTTTGTTTTGTTTTTGTTTTTTGACCTTGACCTAGGAGACTTTTTGAGAAAATTAATTATGAAGCAAGTTTTCATGGAAGGTAAATAATGTTTCAGAGAATATTTCACTGATGTGGATCAAAATCTTCTTAAAATACCTGGAAGCTGTCAGCTTGAATTTATGTTTTGTGCCATGTGTCTCATTTTAATCTAATTCACAAATCTACTATCCACTCCCCCATCAATGAAGCTGCCTTATGGAGTCACAAATGGATAAAGCTACATCTCGAGAAATACATTTTGCTGAACCCACATGTTCTTGAGTTAGAGAAGTATTCATATGTGTTTATTTGGGTTATATGTAGATACTTCTTGAGGGAGAAGATTGGGGATTCCTTGGTAGACAATACAGACAATCTTGGCCAAACTCAAGGTGGGAGCTAAATGCTAATTGGGGGTTCTCTGGAGAAGATGACATTGAAAATGAGTCTAGTATGGAATATCCCCTTGAGAAAAATATAATCTAATTAGAACTATGTTATATGAAGTCAGGCCATTGATGTGCATGCTTCCAGAATTCATAGTGTGTAGGGTGCTAAAATCTAAATATGCTGGAGGAATACACTGTTTTCCAAAGTGCTTGTCCTTTCCAGGCAGATATGTACAAAATATGAATAAAGAAGTCAAAAGCATTACTGTGTAGGCAGAACCATCAGAATTGTGTTAAACGTAGATTTTTTTAATTGAATTGTCTTTCAGTGTCTTTTTTTTTTGTGGTAAGTGCTTTCTTTTATTCAGAAGCACAAATAACATAAAAGTAAATGTTATTTATTTGTAAATGCTATTTTAACATTATAGGATGTAAAAACATTTGCTTATAGAACAGGCAATCAACAAATTGGAAGCTTCACTCAGAACACAGTAAATATCTAATCCTTTTAAAGTAAAATGTGTTGTACCTGAATACAAATACATTCAAATAGATGCTGGTCTCAGCAAAAGAAAATAGAGAAAATATACAGAGAACTTGGTGTGGATAATGAGGATTTTTTAAAACATCATCATAAACAATAAAATGAGAACTACTCAGCCTGTTCATCTTAAGCATATGTTCTGCATTCGATATTCATAAATGTTAAAAGGGCCCAAATGAAATCAGGTGATTCATAGCAAATAAACGGTTCTTAGGCATTTTTGAGGGAGGACAAAATATAGTACAAAACTGGAAATCAACACAGGTCTACATTCTGCCCTAGGAAGACTCAGGAACTCTAGGGGATTTGAAAAACGTAAAGGAAAAAGAACAAATTTGTGAGCATCAGATTTACCAGCTGGAGATGCAGTTCCCAGTAACAAAGAAGCCCACTGCCCAGGATGTTTAAATTGACTTCGGCTGTCTGGAGTAGCAGGTCTTGATCTAAAGCCCCTGGAACATGTTCTGCGAGCTCGCAGAGGACGATCTTCTCTTTGTTATTTTTTTTCCCCTCCTGCCTGTCTTATGTTGTGTTCTGCCTTCGATTTAAGAACAAATAAATGAAAAAGAGACTGTAATTGAATTAAGAACAGCGAGTCTCAAACTGCACAGCTCTTCACGTGAGACCAAAAGAAGATTTCGTTTTGATCTTAGAGCAACCAGATGCCCCACTTTATTTAATAGATTCCCCTGACTTAATATGGTACCCACCCACCCCCTCCCCTCCAAGAAATCCTATGTAACAAAATTAAGGCAGAGGGGGTAAACAGAAAGACAACAAATGTTTCCCGTTTTCCAAGCAGCGTGGGAACAGAAATTGTCCCCTTTTGTTTTGTTTGCAAAGATTTGAGGTAGCAAGCAGAGAAAAATCCTGGATGCTAAATGTCAGATGAGCAGGGCTAAGAGATAAGTAAAATGTGGGTAAGTTTGGCGGACGTTATTTCTGTTATTCTCTAAAGTAAAGGGGAAAGTAATTTTTCCTAATCACTTAAATGCTGTCACTTATCTGAACATTTCTGGTAAGTGTATGTTTGACTTAACTGTTTGGCAGTTCTTAAGGTACTCTTTGAGAATTAACACCGGCCCTGACTTCTGTGTAATTTAGGTCCTTAGCTAGTTATACTCACGAGCCTAGTTCTCATGCTTTCCCTACCGTAACGTTATATCAAGACCTTCGTTGTTCGTAGGCCATCGTTTCTATCTCAAAGTTCTTACTCTAATAAAAAGAAAAAAAGTTCCCTGGAAGGAAAAAGTGTTCCTACTTCTCGTTGTTTATCTGACCACCTTATCACTTCTCATAGTTGATTTTAAAAGTTCCAAGCAGGGATTCTAAATAAAATCTCACACCGAAGCGGAGCAAGAGATCTGCTTTTTGTAAAAGTCCAAGAATGACAGAGAAGAAAAAGAAAGCAAAAGCAGAGGGAAACAGCCCCAGCTCTAAAGAAACAGAAAATGCTAAGACAAACAGTCTTCCCCGCCCTTTCCCCTTGCGCTCTGAAAGAGGTCCAGGAAGCAAGCTCCAAGCCAGGGCATCACAGGTTCCTTTATCAGCAACTGCCAAACACTTACTTTGTCAGTTCAGCTGATCCAGCTTGCCTTGCATGGTTTCTAAACCAATGTCTTATGGGTATGAAATCAGATGAAATACATTTATGAGGGTTTGACCCAGATAGTCCCTTCTAAGTTTTGCCAAGGCATTATATAATTGAATATCTTGTGTTTTTTTTTGTTTGTTTGTTTTGTTTTGTTTTGTTTTGTTTTTCGAGACAGGGTTTCTTTGTATAGCCCTGGCTGTCCTGGAACTCACTCTGTAGACCAGGCTGGCCTCGAACTCAGAAATCCTCCTGCCTCTGCCTCCCGAGTGCTGGGATTAAAGGTGTGCACCACCACACCGGGCTGATATTTGTTTAAATAAATAAATAAACTGAAGTTTAGCTGATATGTCATTTGATAGACATCTTGACAAAGTGTCTAACAGTCAAATATAGGCAAAAGATTGAAATCCTTACTTAGTAGCTGTATAAAAAAAAATAAGTCCTTATCAGATAAACTATAAAACCCAGAGCAAAGAGGCAGAGATCAGTGTATTGTTCATGAAGACGGCACAGTGCAGAAAGGCTCCTGGTGAACCACTTCCTCTCCTCTGCATCTTACAGAACACATAAATTAGATGCTTACTTACTTTGCACTTCATGCTATGTTATATAACTCTGGTGCAATGGTGTCATGCCCACTGAATAGGAATGCAGCAGAAAAAATTCTACCTTTGAAACAAGCTCATGCTGTCTTTCTATTCCAATATGTCCTTTACCTAACTGTAAGCACTGTGCTCCTCATGTGTTTTCCCCTTCCTCCAGATCTTTCAGGCATATTGTAACATGCTTAGCCAGCTATCATAGACACATCTTGGAAAAACATCCTTAAACACCTCCCCACGTGTAAGTGCCTAAGTAAATGAGTGAGTAAATGGTGAAGTAAACAAACCATTAGCCCCATGAGAGCGCAATAAAGAAATTAATATTCTCTGTAGGTAACTGCCATTTCAGAAGTTTTATTCATTTAACATCATCCAGAAGTAAATGTTCCAGTGTATAAATAGTTCAAAATTGATTGAGTCAATACCCCATCTTAATGCACAGGCCACTTAGCGTTTCACTATTAAACCCAGCATGCACAGAACATTCTTGTAAGATAATGACACCATAGACTTGAGGCTTAGCAAGCAAGAGAAAGCCAACAAAAATGGAAGTACATTGGCACATAGCATTTCTTCCAAAATAATGTGCACTGATTCACCTCCTACCAGCTGTGTCCAAATTTGTCACTTTCTCTGTCCGCTTGCTCATACTCACTAATAGAATTAAAAATCACAACTACCGCCATTAAAGTCCACTGCTTTAAGCTATTTCTTTCATTCATAAGAAAATTACATGGAAAGGTTTTTGTTGTTGTTATTGTTGTTTGTTTTGTTTTGTTTGGGGGGGTTGCTTTCTTGTTTTTTTGTGGGTTTTTCTTTTCAGCTTGGTCTGACTTTGGATAACGAAGAAGACAGATTTGGAAACAGATATCCCTATAAGATGTGGCCTTGTCAGGGTAGAACTGGGAGCTCTATGTAGTGGAAATGGGAGAGTGTTAATGGGGAGTTAGCATAAGTATAGAGGCAGTTGATGCCTCTAGAAAGATGGCCTCCCTCAGCGCTGAGACACACTGCTCTTTTCAGTTAGTAATTACCAACACTCGCAAGGCTAAAAAAGCCCACTTTCACAGTCCTGTCCCCTGTATTAATAGTGATAATGACAGCCAAATAAGAGGCAATGCATCAATGGCTCCTTGGGGTGGTCTGTGAGCAGGTGTCAGCCTGCCACCTGTGTGCTTCCAAGTCATCTACACTTAGAAGTTATTCTTCTCTTTACTCTTGAAAGAAGAAGGCTTTCACTATTACCGTGGACTGTGAAACTTTTCAAGTGTACTTCCATTTATCTAAATCTTGATCACTATTGGTATTTATTGTACTAATGTTGAGCTACTGTAGAAAGCAATGCTTTTCACTATATGATTTTTGTACGCATATACCCATCCCCTGCTTTCCTCATCATCCTTCACCTGCCTCTTCTTAGTTCTCTTCATGTCCTCAAGTATTAATTTGGTTTTTAATTTAATTTGTCTTCTGCTTTTCACACACACACACACACACACACACCTAAACGCACAGTGTACAGCTCATAGAGAAGTGCAGCTCTCCTCGCCGTCTTCTTTGTTGACTTGTTTCTTCGTTGTCACCATTTCTTCAAATTTCGTCATGATTCTGTAGCACTTCACCCCATTTTTTTGTCTCAGAGAACACAAGTGCAGCTTTTCCATTAAGCTTAATATAAAGGAGAATTAAAGATCAGCTCCATAGAGAAAAATATCTAATGCTAGAAAGTAACTGTCACTATCGAAAATATTCATCAGCCATCTTTGGCATTGTCTTCTGGTTAGTACTTCATCAAACACCTTGCTCATGGCGTTATGGCCAGAAGGACATTTGAGAGCTGGCTGAAACTTTGGGGAAAATGGCATTTCTGTAGAAATGGACGTTTCAAGGCCATCTTTGTTGGGGCAGAAATCTGATAGTCTTCACAGATGTAGGCATAGCAGTAGAAACAAGGCAAGCCAATGTTATAAAAACCGAATGCCATACAAGGAGTTCCTAATGTCTTCTGCAGGTACTGAGCTTCACTGGAATGTTTCCAGAGGGGCTTCATATGGTTAAATTCCTACTGCCAATAAGACTCTCTATAAGTTACATGGAGGAACCTTGTGTCAGAATCTTGCTAAGTAAAATATCTCCTCAGAAAGCTAAAGCCATAGACTCAACAATTATAGAAAATGAAACCCTAAACCATCTTTGCGACATCCGGGCCATGGAGAACAGCTGGACAGGCATTCAAGAGAATCATCTTTGGTCCTGTCATAAAGAAATAGAAAGCACTATAAATGACTTTGTACAATTTAGACTTTGGGAATAGTGAGTTCCTTGTAACTGATAGATTTCCCCCCTCCTCATTGGAAAACACTTTTTTAAAATGTAAAGATGATTAAGAAAGTAGTCTTTTTTTTTAAGGTGCTTATTGGTATAGCAGATGAAGTATAAAAGGCTCAATCCTATCTTCCCTGGGGGATAAAAGCAACTAATCACTGCTCAATCTGAGTTTGTGCGCTTACGTCTTCTCCACTGAACCCAGATCTGCTAGCCTCAGGCTGTCATGAAAAGAATGGTAGTGTCCTGCTTCTGTGAAAGTGGCCAGACATGTTCTTTGCTTTCCTACCACTGTAGAGCTCTCTGTGTGTTTTCAGTTCTTCTGCCCCCTGAGGATTTCCAGTGCTCTAGAAAGAACATCTTGATAGTTGACTTTTACTTACTGCAGATTTTTATCTAATACAGTACTTGGAGGGTGATCTTCTATATGTACATACTATGCATCTTTTGGACTAAGCAGGAAAGAGAAGAGAACTCCAGAAAGCCATCTTGTTAAGCAAATGAGAATTAAGAAGCAGATTAAACATCTTGAATCTAGGCTAAGACCGTCAGCTCCTTCCAACGCTTGACTTGCTTGAGGAAGATGTATAGCTCAGATTTGAAAGCAGAACCCAGTTCTAAATTTGGTCCTCTAGCAAGAAATTATTGTACTTCTGTGATTAATTTATGCAAAGGGAGACTCATTGCAGACACACTACAGACTGGAAACTGAGTCCCCCAAGAATCCTCCGGTGCTTCTGAGATAAGTTCACAGGTCAGCAGAACCCTTCCCTGGGGACAAAGTCTGTCAAACAGAACAGGCGTCACCTTCTTGTAGACCCGTGGCACAAATTAGTTGTTTTCTCCAGCTGGTATTCGGTTTCCTGCCTTTTATTTAATGTTTCCAAGGTGATATTTCCAAAATGGATGCGACACAATTTCCTGAGCCTAAATGTGAATAAAACTGAAACTGTATTAACTGGTCCTAAGGGCTCTAGCACTGGGCCTGAAGCATTTATAATCTTGATCTTGTCTCCGGGTGTATTAAATTAGCTCCTGTGATTAGCAACTTGAGAACACGGTTGCAGTTTGGCTGTCTTTGATTCTGGTGTAAATGTATCATTAGAGCTCACAGACCTCAGGCTCTTGATACAGGCACACACAAAAACATCCAACCCTGGAAATAGGAAACAATGGATCCTGGACACTGGCTTTTGTTTTCCTGCCACTATAGAGCTGTCTATGTTGATCTTTCAGGGCTTCTGCTCCAAGCTTAGAGTCAGTGTTCAGGAAAGAACATCTTGCTGCTGGCTTTTACTTACCCCAAACTTAGACTTTGTACTATCCTCTGACGATGATCTTCTATAGTTATATACCATAAAACTATCTTAAGTTCATCAGAGAACCAAATTTTTGTGACCCTTTTATATTTTATGTTCTTTTTGTGTTTTCTTTTGTTTTCACATTTCCCATTATGGAGATTTTCTTTTAACCTGATGAAAGGGTTTTAGTATCTGGTCTCTTGAAAAACATGTTAATAGAGTTTTACTGAAAAGAAACACTATAATTAGATTGCCATATAAACTTCGTTACCTAAACCACTCGATACTTGTTTGAAATAAGCTGGTATTATTCTTATAATAGCATTTTTATGGATACATGAATAAGGGTGAAAGGGCCACATTAGCACATGTTACCCCAAATCTGGTATTTACCCAGACAGCCTGGAAGCTAGTGGCTTGGTCTGGTGCCTGAGATGAGGAATCTGGAAATTATAACGGTGATGGTCATCTTTGAATTGTATTTAGAAAAAACTTTTCTTTCGTTCACTTTCCTTTCTCTTCTTCCATCCGTCCCTTCCTCTCCCCCCTTTTCCATCGCCTCCTGTAGACTTTGAATATTCTTTTCAGGTGAGGAAATTAAATAGCCAGAATGCTATTCAAGACACTCAAACCATCCTACCAACCTCCACCACTAATTGGGAAATCTTTCTGCAACAGGTTATCAAGACTTCAGAGCTGGCAAACTTACTGACGGACCAGTCTGTACCTGCCAAGAGTTACTGATTCTTTTACACCTTGAGTAATTTTGTTCTCATCAGCTCAATTAGAAAAGGAAAGGGAGAGCCAGGGGCGATGTGTAATTCCAACATCCAGGAAGCAGAGGCAGGCAAATTGTTACTTCAAAGCTAGCCTGGGAAACATAGAGACCTGCCCCTGAACCACGTGACTGCAAACACAATGTCACATCGGATACTGCATTAAGCAGGTACCAAAGAGTTCTGGTAAGTTATAGTTTAGCTTGACTCTCCTCAAGAAATATACATGTATATGACACTCTCTTGTGTTCATGGGATAGGGACTGATAAGGGACAGATGCTTATGTCCAAACATCCCTGACTCCTGAAGGAGTCTGATTTTTTTTTTTTTTGTCTCATTATAAAACTGAAGGAGAGAAAATAGAAGCAGAGATGTTAGAGGGACAGAAGTGTCTGAATTAGAAGCAGAGACCCCTTAAAAGTAATTTTTCCATCTTCTTTTCTCTTTTTATCCTGGAAAGGAGAGAGAAAGAGGAAGGAAGGGTGGGGTGCAGGAGTGAGCAGATAGATTCCCAGCAAAACAGGACTGAAGAGAAAAGTAGTTTGTAAATTTGGGGGAGAAACGGCAAGGCATTCTGAGGAGAACTTCGCAATGGGAATGACTTTAAAGATCTGTTCCCATTCATCGTGCACTCTAGTCTTCTGTCTGACAAAATTAAGGGGCCACAGTAAAAATTTCAGTTGTCTTCAGGTTCACATCCAAGGTTGGAGTTTCCAGGATGTGATACAGTTCTGACGCTTGCACAATCTTATGGGATCTGTCTTTTTCGGTGTTGCTTATAAATTGTTTTCTAATTATTTTGAGTTGATCTGTTAACTTCTAAATAAGGTTAGATCACTCAAATATCAAGTTTGTTTCTAACTTCTATCTCGCCTAGCCAATTTTAATTTATAACATTATGTGTTTGTGTGTGTGTGTGTGTGTGTGTGTGTGTGTTTCCATTACACTTTGCCTTTTGATAAGGACTCAAATATTTATGCTCTCCAGTGGCCTTTGTGGCAACATACATGAAGTTCTTGGTACACCCTTTTCTGGTGCCACAAGGAAGGCACAAAGGCATCCTCCCTCTACCTTGCACTGGAAACAGAGGCCAACCTCCCATAGATCTGTGTGGATTTCCCCTTAGAAATCTTGTACTGTAAAATGCTGTCTCTGTTCCTTTGATATGGAAATACTTTTAAATGCCTCTTCTTAGCATTACTGCCCAAGGCCACCTTTCTTTCCCTTAGGTCTCTGGGGGCTACCCCTTTCAAAGGCCATCATCCAGATAAATAGAGTGGCTCAGTTCTTTCCTAGGTTCTGCAGCAGGGTGGGGAGGCTAAGGTGGCTGCTCTGTTTCCAAACGAGTTACCCCATGGATAGAAAAAAGAGAAATCTAACTTCTTTAGGGTGAATTGAATCAATAAACAAACTTGTTCTCCAGCATCTGTCCCCTCATTCCGTCCACTAAAAGCCCTGATGCCCTCAGGTGCTGCAGAGGTACTTTTAAGCTGCATTCTCTGCTCTACAATGGCCCTGAGTAGTTTTCTTTTCTTCTTATTTCCTTCCTTCCTTTTTTCCTTCCTTTTTCCTTCTGTTTTTCCTTCCTTTTTTCCTTCCTTCCTTCCTTCCTTCCTTCCTTCCTTCCTCTCTCTCTCTCTCTCTCTCTCTCTCTCTCTCTCTCTCTCTCTCTTCCTTTCTTTCTTCTTTCCTTTCTTTCTTTGGTATGTTCATGTTTAATTTTATCTAAGATTATTAATTTTTTACTGGACATACAAACATTTTTTTACCATAGCATTGGAATCCTGACCAAAGTGCAGGAAAGGTAGAAATAGACAAAACTGACCTGTATCAGATTTTCACTTTAGAAACAGCCATTAGGTTCTTTCTGCATAGATCTCTAGTCTTGGCCTTCATTCGTGTCAATCATGCAAGCTGCATATTTTTTCAGCCATTTCTTTTCTTGATTAATCTACCAAGAAAATCTAGTTTCACTGATGAAGGTGAATTATAAGTAGCTATCCTCACAACAAACTCCTATTAAGCAAAGAATAAAATTATTTCTTCTATTAAACATGAAAAATTGAAGTACTAATGATTTGATATTTTTATAAAGTACTCTTGTTAGTAAGAATTGTAAAAATATAGATTCAAAATGGTTATTGAATTAAAGCTCACAAGTGTGCACTACAGCAGAGTCTTTTCAAAGGCACAGTAGTGCCTTGCTGTGTTTAATTGTGTTTTTTATCTTTTAATGTTCCTTTGTTACTTTTATAAAATGCTACTACCTCTCAGCACATCGTTTAGATTATTAATGCATCAGCATTTTCTTTCTTGGGAGTTTGGGTCTGATTATTTGTTTGTTTGTTTTTATTGTTTGAAATATTCACACATGTATATCTCAAATTTTAATGCAGGCAGAAATGGTGGGACTCATGGCTCTAGCTGCATATGTAGCAGAGGATGGCCTAGTCAGTCATCAGTGGGAGGAGGGGCCCTTGGTCCTGTGTAGGTTCTATGCCCCAGTATAGGGGACTACCAGGGCCAGGAAGCGGGAGTGGGTGGGTTGGTGAGCAGGAGCAGCGGGAAGGGGATAAAGGGTTTTCGGAGAGGAAACTAGGAAAAGGGATAACATTTGAAATGTAAATAAAGAAAGTATCCAATAAAAAATAAACTTACAAAAAGAGAGAGAGAAAGAATGATCTATCTCAGAGGTTTGTGCATTAGTTAATAACAATGGTTGATATGAAGTGAAAGGGGACCTCCTATTTCTTCAACCCTCCTATTTCTTTCCAATGTGTTAAGAGTTCACCATTTTTCCAAATGTACCTCTTTCTGTTTCACTACCTCCCAATCAATAATCTTCAGAAATTTCCCTTTTCTCCTAAATTTCATATGTTCCTTCAGGTGCCTTCAAGACATGGTATTGCATACACACCAGTACTCGCAGCCCTAAGTGTTGTTGTCTGTAACCTGTCCTTCATCCTTACCTCTACCTGCCACTCAGTACCTTGTTCACACACTCATCCATTGCTAGTCATCTTGGCTACTTTTATCCTTTTTTATTGTAAATCTCTTTTAATTCTGTTCATGCTGCATTAAAGTTTTAAGCAATCAATCCACTCTGTACAGACCTATTTCTTTCTTGAACTTTAATTGTAGTCATGGTCAGCACAATGTATCCATCAATTTTTTCCTAATTGTTATGAGTTCATTAATCAGGCCTCATCAAGGATTGTACCATGATATAGCTTCCTCATGATGAGCTGAGCTAAAGACAGATAATAGGCACCTAATCAATGAGGATCTTTTTAGACAGAGTTAGCAATATGCTATAATGAAGAAAGTAAATGGATGAATTTCACTCTTTCACATGAAACGAATAGTATTTATCTAATGATTGAGAAGTGTGTTTTCTTTTTCACATTTAAAAGGATTGAGACACTAAGGAGAATTCTTCATATAGGATGAAAATTCAACAGTTTTCTAATTCTATATATATATATATATATATATATATATATATATATATATATACATTCTTATGATTACTCTGGGAAGCAGTGATAATTAATATGGTTTTGTTATCCAGTCAAGGAGGTGAAGTTATTTTTTCAAGGTCACAGTGAGTAGGTAAGAGCTGTATGTAGCCATGTGACTTAGGACTGTTATACTTCTGCTGGTACCTGTGGTGACAGAATAAGGGACTCTCCAACGTGCTCACATTTTAGTCTGCAGACACTACAATTTTGTTACATTACATGGGAAATGAAAATTAAACTAAAGAATGAAATTATGGTTGCCAAACAGCAACTACACAAGAGAGATCTTTCTGGATTATCCTAGCAAGTCCTGCAGAGTCACGTTATCCTTAATTGTGTACAAAAGACAGAAGAATCCAGGTAAAACTGATGCATATGACTGAGAACAGCTTGAAAATCATTGTTTACTTTGAGGAGAGCCTAGAACAAGAATTGGGAAGTACGGGATAAAAACTGCAAACAGTAGGAAACGCATCATCCTACGGTCTCTAGAAGCAGATATAATACCTCATCTTGCTTTTAGCCAGGTGAGATTTTGAGCTTCTGATACCTATACCTGTAAAATGATAAATGTGCTGTTTTAAACTGCTCTGTTTGCAAGAATTTGTTTTAAGTAGAAATAGGATATCAGTTAAACACAGTGTTTCAGTTCTTGTATTATTCTTAAATTAATATATTTAATAATGAATTATTAGCAAAATAATATATGCTAAATAAATATTATTTGTAGACTGAATGATAATGATTCCAAATAATGTCAAAGATACTCAATTCTATTTTTAAAAGATTCTGGTAGGTAATGTTTAACCATAAGTAGGTCATAATCTCCTTTTTGGGCATTCAGAGCATTACTTAGAAGCATTTTTAGGATAGTTAATAGTCTACAGCTTCAAGAACATTGGAAGACTGAACTAGAAGTGGTAGTTGTATACCTATAATCCCAACACTTGGGAGTCAGAGGCAGGAAGACCATTGTGAATCCATGACTTGTATAATAAGACCTTGCCTAAAAACAAGCAAAATATTATGGCAAAATACTTTGTCATCTCTAGGCAATAAGGATGATTGAAATATCTACTACAGATGCAAACCAGCAATCTAGCTTCATTCAGCACTATACATCCCTAAATTAAGAGGAATCTGCGCATTAAACAGTTTTGTTTTAATGCCTTACAAAAGAGTTTCTGGGGCCTATCCCAATATTATTAGACAAAGATGTATATGTGTACAAACAATTCTCTGACTTGTACGATTATATAGACCAGTCAGTATGCCACACACAAGTAAGAAAATTATAAATTAAAACTTATAGAGGGGGCTGGTGAGATGGCTCAGCAGGTAAGAGCACCCGACTGCTCTTCCGAAGGTGATAAGTTCAAATCCCAGCAACCACATGGTGGCTCACAACCATCCGATCTGGCTCCCTCTTCTGGAGTGTCTGAAGACAGCTACCGTGTACTTACGTATAATAAATAAAATAAATCTTAAAAAAAAAAAAAAAACTTATAGAGCTTTTCCCATATTCCAAAACCTAACAGCTTAATTATAATCTAAGTCATCTTGTTCATATGTTTGTAACTGCTTGGAGCATATTAAGCATTCACAATCTATTTATAGAAAACTTATTTCTTGAGAATTAAAAAACAAGAACTTTCCTTAAATATGTTTAGCTTCTATCTTATATGTCTTGTCAATTTTCTATAATTAGCCACTACTAAATCTTACCATGCTAGTTACACTAACTGTCTGGTATAACAATATGAAACTAGTTAGTAGGGATTGCAAGTTTTAGTTATTGGATACTACCCTTTATTAACTGAGTCAAGTTTAAGTGAAATTTAATATTTTCTGTAAAATGTCTCTAATAATCTTTATCCAACAGAACCACTGGAAGTGTTCATTTATACCATTATATAAATAGCAACTACCTTCTTACCTTGTAAAATGTTCATGACTACTGCTATATTGAAACAAAAAAACAGGATATGACCTTCTAAGGTAAGGAGGCAATTCTACCAGGTTATTACCTGGCTGCTGGGTAGCATGCTTTCCTGCACCATTAATCATAAAATCCATCTGATTTTGAATAAGTAGAAACTCTGTTGTTTGTTCTTTTAATAAATCTTAGCAACCTGCCTATCTCATTCACTGTAAGGAATGTAAACTTGAAGATAAGTAGTGGGGAGGATTAAACGGTTTTTTTTGTTGTTGTTGTTGTTGTTGTTGTTTTTGCAGTAGAGCTGGTTCCATGGATTCCAAATCAAAGTCCATTAAAGGACCATTCATGTTAGCATCAGGTTTAGCCCACGCATTAGCAACACATCCAGATCACAAGTTCTGGAAGAAACTCAACAGCATACAACAAAACCTTGGAAGGCAGGTGTTTTGTTTATTTTTTTAAAAAGCAAATAACTGTTCTATTTTAGGAAAAATATTCTGAGTCTCTCTTTTGCAAACAGCTAGAAAGAGAAATTTTAAATATTTGACACTTAAATGTCATCCATTAATGTGGTTGATAAAATTAAGAAAATAATATAATCATATGACACCTAAATCAATGTGTTTCTATCACTTATGTACTGAGTCTCTCTCTTCCTGTTTTTTCTACTATTTCTCCCCATTAAATTTAAAAGAACATTTTATTATATTAAAATAATAAAGTCTATTTGCATGATATTTTGTAAGCAAGTAATTATGAGAAGTGTTCTACTGTCAAGTTTAAGTAGATTTTAACATTTAGAAGGTTAACCACAGAAACAGAAACATATTTATCACCCTTTGGCCAGAGTGAAAGCTCCCAATTGGGAGCCAATAAATAATCTCTTCTGTTTATTTGGTCAATAAACAATTAAATCAGGATGTAAAGGACAACAAACGTACAGCCTGACTTCATGGACTCAGCTATTCAGCTTTGTTGCACACTCTTCCCAAGTCAAAGTACCCACTGCACACCAGCCGTGCTGTGTTGATCAGAGAAGCTCTGACAGAGTCCCAGGTGACCAAGTACACCTGCAGTGGCTCAGCTTTTCAACATGTCTCCTCTTGACACTAACCAGAGCGGAAAAGAGGTGGGGTAGAATGCAGTAGGAGGTGAGCCCTGGTCCCAGGAGCATAACTCCACCTTAACAGCATGCAAATGATTTAATACCGACTCGTCCAGCACTGTGGAGTAAATCATTTCCATCTCCCACATGACCACTATCAAGCTAAAACCGTGTTTGGCCACAGGGGACGCATATTGAAGTTATTGACATTTTCAAATAGAGATTCTTGAGTGTGTAAGATAGACAAAAGGGTGTTTTCATTCAAAGCTGTCATTTCTTACCTATTTTTTCTTCCTCTATAACTAAAGAAGACTATGTCTGTATGGTAGTTTTTATATGACAGAATAGCCTATACCTGCCTGAGCTGCTTATCATAGTACTTTGGTACAGTCTGACTAATAAAAGTGATATTAGTAGGGCCAGGTAACTAAATTTTAATTTTAAGTAATAGCCATATAGGGCCAGTGGCATACGAATATAGTTCTTAACGTTTATGACAGTATTCCAATTCAGGTATGATTGTGGATGACTGTCATTCCACAATTTAGGAGGTTGAAGTAGGTTTCCTAAGCCCTAAGATAGCCTGGGCTACAAAATGAAACCCTAGCGTGTGTTGTGGAGTCGGAGTGGAGTGGGGTGTGTGAATGAACACATTTAGTATAGGAAAGCAAAATCATTACTTTAGCTTTAAGTTATAATATAAACTTTAAACCCTTAAGTAACAGATCCACATTGGGCAGTCAACTATTTAGTTAAGTGAGATACACTTTATATAATGAGCTTCTCTTTTTCAAATGACACTAGTCAAGTAAAATCTAGTTTCTAAAACCTACAATCAGACTCAAACTGCCAAGAATCAAAATATTGTAGGTTTTTGCATCTATCTCAAAATGGTGGAGGTAAGGGTGTATTTTGGTTTGCTATGTAACACAGCACATCAAAATGATTTGTTTTTTCTTTCCAATCACAGCTGAAAATAAGACCACAAAGATGCTCAGTCTCTAGCATCCCTGAAATGGCATGCTAAAAGCTTAACAATGCTATTCTTTGAAGAAGATGGGAAAGGAGGGAAATAACCAAGAACACAGTAGAGATAACACAGGAGTCCTCTGTGGGGAGAGAAGAAGTAGGAAGAAGCTGTGCCCCAAAGAAGTGTCAGAAGGTCTCAGGACTGAGATGAGTAAGAACGTGGGGAGAGTAAAACAGGGTTTGTCGGAAGAATCACAAGAGAGACTCTATAAATAATAAATAATAATTATTATTATTATTATGCAGTTAGGTATTACACTGGGCTCCAGCTGAGTATATTGAGAGTCATCCCTAGGTCTCAGAACCAGTAAGGTAACTTGCCTTACCCTGAATCTAAATTTTGTATTTGTTTTATAGTCTTCTGCTTGATAGTAGACAATTCTCTAAATTTAGTGAAAATGAAAGCATAACAATAGTAATAATGATAATTTTATTTTCATAAACACAAATTGAGCCAAACTTAGAGAAAGCAGCCTGTTTTATTTCATACAGCATTAGCTGGACACAGATGCCTGGAGGCTGTAAGACTCACTTTCTTCCATGTATCACATGCCTTTTTTTGGATATTGTTACGGTTGTATCTGAAGTGAACAACCCAAGACAGCATTTTTCATGACCTGTCATCAAAAGCATATTTCCATAGTAAGGCTTTGTATTTCTACAGGCAAGTGAATCAGAAACATCTGCTCAAGTTTAAGGGAAGAGCGATAGATTCGCCTTGATTTGATGATATGGTAGTACAGTTCTGAAATATCAAGAGTCAAGAGATACTCTATCTGCAGAAACTATGATTTGCTAACAATCTTCCATTTGTCACAATTTACAGCTTTCCACACTTACTTCTCCAAAGAATTCCCCAGGGTTTCATCTTTTTTAGCCATCCACTCAGGGAAGAGTATTAGCAGCTCACCAACTAAGTCAGACACAAACATGAGCAAAACTCCATGGTCAGACAGTCAAGTCCATCTTCTTCAGTATTATTACTCTGGGTTTAAGCAAACAGTAATCATTTACTTTGATCCTGGAGTTTGGGCTCATGAGTTGTGCAGTATGGGCTGTGCATGAGATTGCCTCAGCTCTGAGCCCTATGACTTCAGCTGGGGAGAATCAGGTCAGAGGCTGGGTGTCCAAGAGCAGGATGCCCCCTCTTGTGAATGCAAGTTTGAGCTGTTGCTTGGAGTTTAGATGGGGTAGTGGGCCTGGGAACTCAGTGCATTTCCGTTTGGACATCTCCACAGACTGATGAGGTATTCTTGTAGCACAATGTTCAGTTTCTAGAAACAGGGGTTCCAAGTCTATGGCATTTTCTTGAAAAAAAAATCACAAATGTCTGTAATATAAGTCATATTTTATCACTTGAGGCTGGCATAGCTTCAAAGAGATGTTACTTTCTTGTAAGGGTAATGACAAGATTCTTACAAAGAACTGTTTTCACTGTTAGCTAGACAACTATATTATGAGCTAAATTTCTGAAATGAAGATTTAATGATAGAAATATGAAGAGAGCATCTGAAGAACACGAAGCATTACCACTAACAGTTTTCTTTTCGTGGTATTTCTAAAGAAAGAGTATAATATCTACCTGACAAATATTTACTAGAGTACTCTCAGATAGAGACTGAGACTGGTTTTGACCACCTACCAGGAGAAGTCCTCTATTACAAGGACGGAAAAGCCAAGATGCTAACTAACCCTGTGGCCTGAGAAAATACCAAGGCAAAGGTGCTTGTAATACATTAGTATTCTCTCTCATTTTACCTCCATGTACATGTGCACATGAACTCACACACACATTCACTCACACACACACCCTCACACGCACACACACACATACACACACACACACACACACACACACACACACACACACACACACGCACAGGCACATGCACACGCACATGCACATGAATACTGTGCACATTTGATACTATGTTAGCCTAACTTTGTATTTGTTTTTATTCCCAGGCTCCTCGTTCTGCTCGTCCTGTTTCCAGTGTAACACTGCACAGACTGAGTATGGTCCTTTTCATTTTTATTTTGCAGCCTCATGGGAATCACGGGAAAAAAAACAGACAATTCCAATGTACTCTAGAAGGAGCTTTAATTATAGTTTATTTATCGTCAAAATCACAAATTGGAATGTATAAGCTAAGTTTCTATCTAATTATTTATACAAACACATAGTAAACAACTAAGTATGTATGCTTATAGAACTGAATGTATTGAAAAGAAAAAAAAATTACTTGAAATGATGAATTCTCCCAGTATATATGGTCACCATATTTAGCAAATTCATACTAAGCTAAGCCTGAATGTCAGATAAAAAGTAAATGACCTTCTAATAAGTGTATCGTTCATGAAATTCTTGGTACATATTTATACTAAGGTATATCTGTGGCTTATCTAAAGCTAGAATTTAGTTTAGTGTCTTGTACTTTAGCACTCATCCCTAATTATTGAACCCAGGATAAGCAGTTGCAATAAAACAGAAATAGCAATAATGCTTTATTAACAATCTTAAAAACCTGCAACAGAGTAAGAATTTTTCTTGCTAGATCCAAAATATACTGGCTGCAGATGAGTTAAAAAATGGTTAATATAGCCAAAGTGCAGTTGTTTAAACCAACAAAATCATATTTGTACACCTGAATTATTTGTAAAACAGCCAAATACACAAAAACTCAATCTTTACTGTTATTTCAAATCCATAATTGACTCTCAAGTTCTGTTTCTGTTTGCTTCCGTAGCCTCAAACAAGCCATCTAGATTAGTAGACAAAGTTCTCCATATGATTATCTTTATTATTTTTCTCTCTTAAAACTGAATGAGATATGAGACAACAATTTAGGGGGGGCAGGAAATGAGCAGGTGAGAAATGTGAAGGGGTGATCTCAAGATCAAACAGAGCCAGCTGCTCTATCTTATGGAAAGAAATAATCCAGACTCCGCAATCTGCTTTCTGTCTCCATATGAGGAAAAGCAGTGGAAAACAACAGTAATCTGTAGTTTTCTAGATTTGCTGCATGAAGGAAATATATCGGGTGGCAAAACCAAACGAGTCAAGCGAAGGGGAATCTAAATCCACATTGACTGCTGCCCATCTCAGCAATATGAAATTTTGCAGCCCTTACATAATTTCTTTGGTTTTTTCAACCAAGGAAACTAGAAACCTTTACAGGGCCAGTGGTAACCTGATGTCCTTCTGTCCTGAAAGAGCAAGTCATCACACATATGATGGATACTAAGCTTTGGGAAGTTTTTAGTTTACTTGGGTAAATAATCAAGTGTATTTGCTACAAAAAAGAACTTGGGACAATTGCAGGGTCATTTGAGAATACAGTAAAAAAAATTACTATGTGCTTTGGTCAGTGGGCATACTTTAAAAGACCTTATTTTATTTGCTAAAATAAATTATATATAATAACATATATAACATATGTATATATACTATTCAAAACACATGAGAAGAAAGTCACATATAAAGTGAAATCAAATCAGAGTATTGTAATATTTAAGTTGTGGGAAATCAAGAATCCTTGGGGGGGGGGGGGAATCACAAAAATAAGAATCATCGTTACCTGATCCAGATCTAAGTAGAAAAGAATAATCAGGAGAATATACACATATGCCCTTAAGAGACAAAAGACACACTGTCCTTCAACATTCCTTCTAAATCCCCCTTGGCCACTTCCCATGGTTTATAGAACTGTATAAAGTGGAGGTTTCATCACCAAATTTAAGGACATGGCCATTCCAAGGTATCCTTTGGAGGTTTTATTCTAAGTGTGAAGGAGAGAACAGCCCAGAGGCCTCTGGAACTGTTCGAAGAAAGGAGAGAGAGTTTTAGACTAAACACGGCCAGTAGGCTGAACCAGGCCATGAGAGTAGAGAAAGGAACAGTAGGTGGACAATAGAGGAAACAAAGAGAACGAAGAGTCAAGAAAACCAAGGGCAAAGAGGGAGCAGGACCAGAATGGCAGGGTTATCTGGGAAGGAGAAGCCAGGAGCTGCAGAAGGTTATCATACAAAGCTGGGTAAGAAGAGCTGAGAGGAGCTGGGATGCCAGCATGGCCACTGTAACCTGGGCAACAGGTACTTGAGGGCTATGCTGGGAGAGCCTGGGACCCAGCATGTGCTAAGTGGTATCACACTTAGCTATTTGCCCCTACTTTTTCTTGAACCTGATAAGAACAAAATCCCATTTCCTAGCACAGTCTCTAGCCTTCTCTAATCTGATCCTCCTCTTCTTTTTCCAAGCATTATTCCCCATTGCATCTACTTAGTAAGCATACTATTGGTAGATCACTTCTAATGTCACATGAATTAATCGTATTGCCCCTTACAACAACATCTCTAATTAAAGGATGAGTAAAAATCTGGAAAGATACAGACACTTGGTACATCAAAACCTTTTTTTTTCTAATGTTCTTTTAATAATGCCCATGCCACAGATACTTTGCAAATATTAGATGAAATAATCTGCATTGTGTCAGAATCTGGATAGTATTCTGTAACTCATTAAAGATGATAGTGATTTCTCTATCACATGCTCCTTTCATCCATCTTTAAGAAACTGCCTCCAATCTGTAGCTGATCTCTTAGGAAACCATACCCTCCATGCTTTCACATCACCTTTCTGTGCTTTCTGTAGACAAATGTGGATGGTGGTGAGTTATGTGCCTGTCTGTTTGTATCCCCACCAAAATAATAGAGTTGCTTTTGTTGGGGGGGGGGGCTACATCATCACAGCCCTTTCACAACGGAGTGCTGTTCAGTGAATGTCCATTGACTTTGGCGTCCTGTTACACAGAAGTACAAAGGGGTTAGACTCAGGGCCTTGAGGGTTTTCAAGAAGCTTTTCACAAGAAGAACCTTAGTCTTCTGTATTATTCTCAGTAAACATTTTCTAAATTAGATTCTGTACTACCAGAGTTTAATATCCAAAGAAATGCTATGATTCCAAAGAAGACCCTCAACTCCGCCTTTCCGTAAAGCAAAACCTGAGAAGGAAATCGCAAGTGATTTAGAGAACTACTCTAAAAGTCGGTGGATGCACAAGGGAAGGGCTAGACATGGATCCTCCCAGAGGAATAGAGCTGCTGTCTCATTTCTTGGGGTAGTGCCTGGTCCCTCATCTTACCACAAACATTGTCTCACTCAGAGAGGCAAGGAAGCATGCATGGTCCACCCGTGCGCACAAAATCTTTCTCCTTTCTTTCAATCTGACAGAATGAGATCAGAGGGGCGTTCCCTTGACATCTGTGGGCTTTCTGTGCTATGCATCTCTGCCATTCAGTTGGAATGTGGCCTTCTCCACCTTACTTCTGGGCCCATGCTAGACATTTGTCACCAAGCAGATATGTTCTCCAGAGAAGATACAGAAATGAGCAAGCTGTGGAGCTAGCACCTTACACTTGCAGAGGATACTCAAGTCCAGAGATCTGAATCTGAGGGAAGGAAGACCCTGTTATGAACTGGATTATATTCTTGGAACATTCAACCAACATTTCACAACGTGACTATATTTGTACACAGTATCTGCTTGAGGTTGAATATGAACTGTTCTTAATAGGCTCATGAGTTTGAACATTTGGCTCCCAGTTGGACGGAAGTTGTGTCACTATTAGGGTATGGGGACTAGCTGGAGAAAGTGGATCGCTGATGAATTGGCATTTTGAGTTATAAACTGGTCCCAGTTCTGGACTAATCTTACTACTTCCTGATAATGACATATCCAGCTGCTTTAAACTTCTGTCACAGACATAAGCTGCTCCAGTTCCATCATACTTTCCCTCACTATGCTGGCCCATGTCCACTGAACCGATGAGAAAGAATAAATTCGTTCTTCCTTCTTTCAAATATATTGTTAAAGTGACAAGAACACTAATTAACAGAGGTTCTTCAAGAAAAAATAAGATCACCAGAGTGTGATCTACTTCATTACAAGTGAGGTACTTCTAAGAAGGGGAAATCAGTATAAAGATATACAACAGATGAATAATATGAAGGCAACAAAAGTCTGCCACTCACAACCCAAAGACAGGCTTTACAAGAAAAAGTAGGCTTAGGCTTCTCGTCTCCAGAAGAGTGAGGAAGGAGATTTCTGCTGTCCCAGCCACCTAGCCTGTGCCATTGTTATGGCAACCATGATGACACACTACAGGTGCAGGAGCATCTGCTACTGTCCACAAAGCAAATCACCATAGAAAGCAGGAAAGTGATGGGGACGCTAGGTGACAATGGCGACAAAGACTCACTGGCCTGTTGGGGGAAATGTTGCTTTTATCAGTGATTTGGTCATCTCCCCCTACCTCCAGTGAAAGAAACTTATTGGGAGACACTTACTCTGAGAGTCCAAGTAGCCAGACGTTTTTTCAGTTTCTTGAGTGCTTTAGAGAGGTGTAGTTTATGTGCTACTGGAAAAGCCACTGCAAAGTGCTAATCAGCCCAGTGAAGAGGATATCCAGGATGATTAGCATCTGTAAAGTATGTCGTCCCCACCACCAGTCCTTGCCTTAGTGTAATAAAGGCAAAGAGGCTTCTAGAGAGTGAAAAAGAAGAGTCCTGGCTGGAGACTCAGGTCCTGTGGATTTAGGGTTTCCCTCCCCATCTTCCCATTTAGTTTTACTAAATGTAAATTGCAGCTCTCACCAGCCAGCGGTTTTGTAGGATTTCTATCCATTCTGCTTGTTTTTATGTTTTTAATATCCACAGGGCTTGGGGTTATTGAATGTAACTCTCATTGTAATTCACCAAAGCCGTTCCAGAGCTTCAGCTCCCAGAGCAGCCAAGAATCTTGTGGGGTTTTTTCCCCCCTCTGTTGTCCCATCATGCACTTCTGGGGAACAACATGATAAAAGGCACAAATGCACAAAGGGGAAGCCTTGCACATAGTTTCAAACAGGAATTAACTACATAAGGAGAAGATGAAAGATCCATGACTACACTGTACTTCCTGGGGGAAAATTAGAAGCCTGAGGCTCTAGACCACAAGTTCAGCAGGAGCCATAAGCATAAGGCTACTGTGTTAAAATCTAATGCACACTCAGGCTCTAAGGAAGGCTAGAACACTGCTGAGGGATAGGAAGTAAAGAACTCCATGTGTTCTGCGCTCCTCAGTCCACATCTGTCTTACTGTCTTCTTAGGATGGAGGAGAATATCCTAATGGAAAAGGCCGGGATATTGGGACATCTGGAATCCAAACCCAAGGATGCTTGTCTCCGAGAACTAGAGAAATTTTTGATGGGATGGGAGGAGAATATTATGAAGCCTCCAAGGAACTCCTTCAAATAATTAAGAGACTCACAAAGGGAAAAACCAAGAAAGTTTTCTTATGTTCTGTAGGAAATGTGAAGCACCCATCATTCACAACAAGGAAGGATAGAGCCATGACACAGAGATGGGTGAGGCTTATTGTCAAAGGCACTGTTAAGCCATCGCAAATTGACTGCCTTGCTCCAAAATGCTGAGTCTCCGTTCTCAAGAGGAATTCATGAAACAAAAACAAAACTAAAAACCAAAAATGATGGCATTGACACCATCACAACATGGCAAAGCTAGTTTATGGGTATTTTCTTCAAACAACAGCTTATTCTCAGAATCTATGACAAATTCCCCAGGAATAACTACTGTTTTAATGAAATAGCAGATAGAAACCATACAGTTTAGGTTTGTTTATTTACTTTTGGTTTCATTCTCTTTGTCTCTGTCTCTGTCTCTGTCTCTCTCTCTCTCTCTGTCTCTCTCTCTCTCTCTCTCTCTCTCTCTCTCTTGGGTGTGTGTGTGTGTGTGTGTGTGTGTGTGTGTGTGTGTGTGTGTGTGTGTGTGTGTATTTTTGGGTGTGACTGTTTAAATTGAACAAGTCTAGGGCATCACTTAAGTGAACAACTGAATTTGTCACTGTGGCTGGATTGATCAGCACAGGTATGTCAACCAGTCATATAGATCAACTAAATTTCCTGTATTTATTAAACAATAAAATTGTGAAATACTTCCCTCTTATTATATGCAAGACATTGAAAGGTGGCAGTTACTCATAACATGATCAAAGAGCATGCAAATACTCATAAAATATCAATATTACATAGGACAAGAAAAAGTTTATAATATGGTAAAGAAAACCAGTTAACAGATGAAATACATGTTCAGAAATTTCAACTGCATGTAAGTATTTTTATGACAAAGCATTTAGATAAAATTTAAAGAGTAAGTTAGGATTATAAAAAATAAATGCCAGTTTAAAGTGCAGAAAAAAAAAGCATTGCAGTATAACAGTTTGAGTAAAAGCAAGAAACAAAAGAACAAAATTCTATAAGCCATACATTATAAAATGTAATGGAACAGGAAACATCATGGATACTGGTTGAGAATAAAAGAAACCTACAGATTTCTTTATACTAGCTTTTCCTAAGGACTACACACAATCAAAGACATAATGTACCGCAGATTAAAAAATAAAACATAGGCTTTCAGTTACATCATAAGGCTAAATTTTATGTCTCTGACTATTAACTCTGTGTAAGCTGTTCAAGGTCCCCTGATTTGCAGTATCATTTCATAAATGATGTATGCAAGCATATCCCCTACCTAGTTGTTGCCACAGTTAGATTACATTACATAGCCAAAGCACATAGGAAAGTGTCTGTTAGAAGAAAGGAAGAAAGACACAAAAATCATTCTGCAAATATTAGCATTAGTAGTTATACTCCATTAAAAAAAAAAAAAAAAAAAACAGTGTATGCCCTATAGTATGTAGAGGGATCTGGCTCAAGGATTTGCACTTGGAACTACTAACATGGGGCTTTGAGTAGGAGAAAAACAAGAGAATAGCACTTCAAGGAAATGTGTTACTGAGCTTTGCACACATTTGATAGGTTGAATGGACAAGATGGGGTGAAAAGATATTAAAGGCAATAGAAGTAGACAGGATAATATTGGCGAGGCATGGATGGAGAATAGCAGCTGTATGCAGTTGGAGGAAAAATAAGTAAAGGAATATAAATAAACAAACAAACAAACAAATATATAAAGGAAGGGGAAGGAAGGAAGGAGTGAGAGAGAGAGAGAAAGAAAGAGAGAGAGAGAGAGAAAGAAAGAAAGAAAGAAAGAAAGAAAGAAAGAAAGAAAGAAAGAAAGAAAGAAAGAAAGAGAGACAATGTTCTAAACTTGGGAAAACAGAAAAGTCTCTATATCAAAGCTGATTGGCTCAATTTAAGCCCAGAGTTTGAGAATCTTGGCCCTAGCTATAGAAATGGTAAGGTGCAGGGGAGAGCAAGAATGAGAAGAAAAACGATGCTTCAGTTTTATGCTGTTAAAGTTAGAAGAGACCTTGAAAAGTACATATAAAAATGACCTTTAGAAACCTGCATATTTCTTTATACTAGCTTTTCCTAAGGACTATATACAATCAAAGAAGTAATGTACTGCAGATTAAAAAATAAACTTTTTCAGTGGCAACTGTAGAAGTGCATGCTTCTTTGATGAATCAAAGAAACTCAAATGTTTTTGTGGAATAATCAATAGAGATTGCACTGAAAATGGAGTCATATAGGTTGTTCAGTTTAAAGTAAAAGAGGTAGCACAAAGGTTCCCTATGTTGGATGATTGAATAAACAAGGAAAATGTTTTCAAAGAAAAGATCCAGTGTGTATGCTTCTAATTACAATATTATGAACAAATGTTCATAAATAAAAACAGAGACTTTTTTAAAAGGTCCCAAATACTAGGGGTATATGCAGCCCATGGTAAATGTGGACTTTTTTAAATATAGAGAATAATTTTACAGTAGCATTAGTATCTAAAACAAAGTCATTTGGTTCAAATAATTACTTTCAAAATGTATTTAAGGCACAAGAAAATATTCAACGTGTTTAAGGATGTTACCATATTATAAAGTATTCTTGCTATTAAGAAATACATTTTTGACATATACACATCAGGAAAAATATGTATTTCACCATTCTTGAAAACACACCACAGAAGGATTATATCATAATCTTTAAAATTTTTTCTGCTTGAATTGATTGATAATGTACAAAGATGTTGCAATAAAGGAAATCATTTTTAAATAGCACTTACAACTTCTTTGGTAATCAGATGACCCAAATAGCTTTGTTTAAAGATTTCATTTGTGTTGTATTAAAATGTATAAAAGATGGTGACAAATGTGACAAATTAAAAGTTTCAGCTACTGTGACAATTACTACTTTTTAATATTTGAAATTTGATTTTTGATTCTGGAAAATGGGAGATGAGGAGAGTCATGTTTGCTTGCTTGCTTTTGTAAACACAATTCAGTTTCAACTTGCCTAGAACAGGCATCAAAACAATCTTATCTTCCTAACTTTGGTTCTTTCTCTCTTTTTATTAGATATTTTCTTTATTTACAGTTCAAATGTTACCCCTTTTTCTTGCTTCCCCTCCATATTCCATTCCCCCTCCCCCTGCTCACCAACCCACCCACTCCTGCTTCCCTGTCCTGGCATTCCCCTACACTGGGTGTTCTTTCATGGTACTTGTATAGACACAAGGGTCTCCTGGGGTCCTGGAGGGGACTAGTGTCCTCTTTATGCTTTATAAGTTTTCCAAAGACAGGAAGAAATAAAACAAGGAAAAGTAATCAAAATGAAGTAAAATATATTCTTCAAAACTGAAACAATGCCCCGTGTGCTTGTGTAATTTGGAGAAGATAAGGAAAAGGATGGGTTTTCCAGCAGATTTTCCAGCGAAGTCATGAGTTTGGAATAAATTATTCTTTTTTTAAATTAAAGCCAATCAGAGTAAAACAAAACCATTAAAGGGTGGGAATGTGTAGTGTGAAATAATGACTCTGGCTCATTACCAGCTACAGAGTATTACAGTACAGCATGACTACAGCCACTTTCAGGAGAAAAATTATTACAACCTGGTGGGTCAGATGAGCGATTCAAATCCTGTGCAGTGGTTCTGAGATTCTTATGTGCAATATAAACTTTTGCACAGATTTTTCTCCTCTTCTGTCTACTCTGCTTCAATAACTGTATCTGAAATCAAAACAGCATAGCAAAGCACACTATATTCAGAATTTTTTTGTAAAGAGTAAAAGAGATTTCTCTAGAATATTGCCAAGCTTTCTACCCAAGAGTTGCCACTCACCTAGAAGTGAAGTAGATGAGAAGACAAGAGTAAAGTGACTGACCCTGAACCTATCCAGTCCTTCTTTGACCAGGAACTGCTTTGCATGAAAAGAAGTGTGTGTCACTGTCATGGGAAAATTGGTGGGCCTTACTGGAAAGAAGGATTTAGAGGCTAGCAGATCTCGAACAAGTAGAGAATCTGATTTTGTTCTTTGGAACAGTGGAAAGCCAAACAGTACACTGGTCTTTTGAGTTAAGAATTCTGGTAAATTGCTGTGAATTGACTTTTAAAAGTTTGGGGCTAGTGAAAGATTTATGAGTTTATAGAACTCTTCAGAAAGGCTCCCCAACAACTGGATATTCAAATGGCAAGAATGACAAGATGTCTAGAACTTGTCATGAGGAGATAGAAAATTACTTACTTTTATTCTTAAACAATCAAGCAGAATTTTTGTCATGTGCAAAAATTCAGATGGGAATGTCACCATTAGGACATTGTCTGCATTGCCTTTAAAATTGTATTCAATTATATTGCTTGTGTTTACTTGTAGGTGTGTGAGCTTGCAGATCACACTACATGTTTCATGGTCAGAGGACAACTCATAGGAATCAGCTTTCCCCTACCACCACATGGGTCCAGAATATGGAACTCAGATCAGGCTTAGGAGCAAGTACCTTTACCTGCTGAACCATCTTCTTGGGCCCTGCCCTACCCCATTTACACCTACCACTTATAACAATCTCTGTGCCTTCCTTTTCTACTAAGTAGGAAATATGCAGTAATAGCAATTCAGTTTGTGTCTGGAGAGCAGTGTTTATCACTTTCTTCTTCCTTCCTGATTATGTGTCCTTATTTTCTTAATATTTCAATGTGCTCATTGGCTAACAAATGAGTGAAATCCTGCTCTTGAAGAGCAATCTTGAAGACTGGAAATAAATTAATAGTAGTAGTAGTAATAGTAGTACTAGTAGCAGCAGCAGAACCAGTAGTAATAGTAGTCGTAGTATACTGATAAGATGATGATGATGATGATGATGATGATGATGATGATGATGATGATTCACCAAGGCCAAGATTCCTTCCACATTCTGGCTGGAACAAATTAATCAGTAGCATTGCACCCTCAAAAATAAACTAAGACAAAAACAAAAATACCACAAAACCCTGCACTGGCTTACATAGCCAGCTGCTCATCAAACAAAAGCAGAAGCAAATCCACAGCCAGCATTTACTGCATATGCACAGCACAGAGCATTGAGTAAAAGATGTTAGAAAAATAACATAAAAGAGGTAAACATCTCTTCACAATTAGTGCAGACTATTTCCTTTGGGCCTTATGAAGCTCAGTATATAAACCTGGACTTTTCCTCCTGTGGTCTAGATCAGGGCTTTCCCATGTAATGCTCTACAATAATGGAAACACTGTCTATGTCATACAGTATGGCCCTCACTAACCATCAGCATCCACTGTAGCCTTCAACTGCTAATGTGAGTGATGTTAGAAGTTCTAATCTTAACTCAACTTTACAAATCTAAATCTAAGAATCTATACATCATAGAAATTATTTTAGAAACCACACAGTGGTTTGTCTGGAGCAAAAGGCAATATTGTAATGTTTGTAGATGTAAGCAGTGTGGGGTCCCCGGAAATCTTAAACAGAGTAAGAGGTATGCTGGTGGATTTTATCAATATGGTGTCCCAATGTGAAGGACAGCCTCTGCTCCACTGCCTTAGTCATTATTTCTAATTCTGCTGTCATCCTAACTTGAACGCATGGCCTCTCTTCTTTACATTTATAGCTCTCCCCCTCTTATTTTGCCTGATGGTGGTTCCCAGGTCCTCCCTTTGAGGAAATTATGGCCAGTTTGCTTTCGCTTGAAAAGATTCCTACAAATCTGAAATGTCCTCAGTTTTTATACTTTCTTAATAGAATCTGAAAAAAATGTTTTTCTTTAAGGTTTTATTCACTTCTGTACTATTCAAATTGCACAATTACAAACATACTATATATAACTCTTTATACTAATTCATAGTTTAAATATTAGTATGTTATTCTATATTACAAGTACTAATATAATTAAGTTTTTCCTACAGATTGCATTATTTTATATAAAATAGGTATTCTTCATATACAGGTTTAATCACTTCTCTTGACTTTAGCACCGCAACATAAGTCAAAGAAAATTATCTTTTTTATCCCACATCTAGAATAGAGTAAGGCACATAAAAGACTATATTTAAATTTATTTCTATGAGGCTTGACAAATTCTAACTTTTCTTTACACATAAAGTGTTTCAAGAGCCCATTTTCAGGCCCATTTTTTAAGCTGTGTGGATGATCTGGGCATTCTGACTCAGACAAGAGGTACATGGGTAGGGAGGCTTTAATAGCAACATTCTCCCAAATGAAGGTAGGGAGACCAGAGATGGTCGAGAAATGAAGAGCAAACAGGACCCTTCAGTGTGTGTGCTTTCCTTCTTACTGTTTTGTGACATGAAGAAAGTCTCTTTCCATGTTGAATGGTAATTTTATATAATTATCCTTATTAATGACTAAATTTATTTAAACTTGCTCTTACAAAAAAAAAAAAAAAACTAGTCAGTTTTCCAGACAGAGCAGGTCCCATTTGAATAGCAACATGTAACAATACCTCTATAAGTAATTCCCGTTCCTCAGCTGTGGCAATGGGAAACTCAGTTATCATTTTAGATGGCAGGGATGGTATAATGGCTTCTGCACTCTTCCCCCATAGGGTCTTCATAGAGCCTCAGAAACCTTTCTAACAGAACTCTGGAAGAAACAACCAATTGACTGTTTTTAGTATGTGGCATATGATTTGTGTAATTTCATTGGCATATTTAAAATTTTTTTCCCAAATGAATTCCTTCTGATATAAGGTTACGAGCTCCATGGCTTAAGGCAGCCTTTGTCCTCATTCAAGTCTTGATTCTGGGAAGTGGTGCTAAGTTTTTCATGTCTCTTCCAGGAGGCCCTTTGGGTTTTCCTGAATACACAACTTTTGGCGGCCTGCCCTGGCACCACAGAACTCCTCACACATTAGCTGAGACATCCCCATAGACTTGACCAGAATAGGTGAGACATCATTTGTATTAATATTGTTATAAAATACAGGTTGAAAATGGTTCTTATTCATGTTTCACCATAGACTAGTGGGTCTTTTTTTTGAGGGGGGGTGTTTTGGTTTTCTATTTGGTTTGTTCTTGGCTCCTAGAAGGTGAGAATTTTTCTACCAGAATCTTGCTTCATTCCTTGACTATTTTAGAAATGGATTTCAGATGCTTCTCATAGTTCAGACTTAAGACACAAAACTACAGCTGACCTTTCTGATCATCTAATTTGAAAGCTAAATCGAATCAGTGAATTTCTGGTTGCATGCTCCAATCTTTTAAATATTGATCCTAAACACAGATACTGCAATGCACTGTTTGCTCCTATAGAACAGGAAGGTTCTACAGGCTCATTGCCTTTCCCTGTTCCAAAGCAAGAGTAAAAGGAGAGAAACAGACAGACAGAGAGAAGAGAGAGAAAGAAAGACAGAGAAAGCAGAGGGGTAGAGGGAGGGAGAGAGGGAGAGGGAGGAAGGGAGAGAGACAGAGACAGAGAGAGACAGAAAGAGAGAGAGATAGAGAGAGACAGGGAGAGACAGAGAGAGCAGAGGGGTAGAAGAAGGGAGGGATGGAGGGAGGGAGGGAGGGAGGGAGGGAAAGAGAGAAGGGAGAAAGAGGTGAGAGAGAAAGAAAGACAGAGAGCAGAGGAGTAGGGGAATGGAGGGAGGGAGAGAGAGAAGGGAGAAGAGAGAGAGGAGAGAGAGGAGAGAGGAGAGAAGGAAAAGAGGAAGAGGGAAAGAAAGAAGAAACACAGAAGAGGGGGAGAGGGAGAGGAAAATGAGGGCAGAAAGACAGGGAGAGGGAGGCAGGCAGGGAGCAAGGGTGGAATACAAAGAAAGACACACACACAGAGAGAGAGAGACAGAGAGAGACAGAGAGAGAGAGAGAGAGAAAAACAGAGAGAGAGAGAGAGAGAGAGAGAGAAACCAAGACAATAATGAAAGATTAGCTACTAAATGCTGCCTTCCTTCCTTTCTGCAGTTCATGAGGATCTCTCTCTCCCCAAGCCAGGAACCTGTGTTGTCTTTCAGTTTTCTGGAGATTTTATCATGTCTCCCTCACCAGTCGTGAATATTGCACAATTAGCACATTTCTAAAAGCCCCTATGGCCATGTCCTCAAGCTTCCTCTCCAGTTCCTGGAATCTATGCTGGAGGACCTCAGTCCTGCTACTGCCCGTGGTTTTGATTCCAGCTCAGATTCTGACTACCCAGCCATCCTCACTCCTTGGCGAATACCTTTTGCTACTTGTGGTGGATGTTTCCAGTCCATCTTGAGGAGTCATAAAGTGCTATTAAAACAGTCATCCCTCTTAGTCTGTCCCAGGGAATCATCGCACAGTGTTACTATTGTCCAACCGTTAAAGGCTGAGGCGGAGGCTGAATCGGAAAGTTGGTTTTAGCATCCCAGCAGGGCCAGGGAAAATAAATCCCTGTGTGCAAATGTGGCTGGGTGTCAAGCAGCTGGAGAAGCAGCTGTGAACAGGATCCAAGGGAAGATTATTTGGGTGAGTGTGCATGGCTACCAGACATCAATTTCATTTGACTAATATGTTCTTTTCCATCCAATTGAATAGATTATTGCAGTGTCAAATAAATAATATGTTGCCACATTTGGCCCAACAAGAAAAATACTGTGTATCAATAAGCAAGTGTAAGACCACATGAAAGCCCGACTGTGTTTGAGAAAAGCAGGCAGCTAACACTCAGGTATCTTGAAATGCTGACATTTTTCTTGTCAAAATGTTCCAGGAGCCAAGTTTGTGGGGTCCCTGCTGCTGTGACAACATTCTGGTCTCTGAAGCTCATCCAACTCAGCCACAGTCCCAAATTAAACCTTAGGTGTTTGTAAAGGCAGCCACAAAGGTGGGACAATGGCTCATTACCCAATTCAGAATGTATTCAGTCAACTTCTCTGGCATACTTACTCGTGGCCAGGCTCAGGCTTGAGATAGACTGCAGAAGAATGGGGAGGTTAAAATGGAATCTTAAAAAGAACTGTGCACAGAAGAAACTCCTGACTTATAACCTCAAGTAGAATACTGATACATATGTAGGTAATTCTTGTATCATACTGCCACATGCTCACCTAGAAATACAGTTAATGTCTAGAGATAAGAGTGAGTCCCTAGGAGGGTAGAGTCCATGAGGATGATTTCAAATACTTCATGACATTTGTCTTCTGCCTTAAAAAATGCTGTTCTAATATACTGCAGCAAATTCACCACACCTTTTTCATTTACAAATTAGCATCATTGGATTTTATAAGGAAGTTATAGAAATACTAAGAAAAGATGAAGGTTGTATGCACCATCATGGACCACTTTACATGTACTGGGGGATTCAGTTCTCATATCTCAGTGCTATAGGTACTATTAATTTATTATAAAAAATAGAAATAAAGAACATAATTATTAAATTAATTATCCAAGGTCACACTGAAAAGTCAAACACCAGGCTAAGTGGGCTAGACTCATTCATCCACTGTTTTCTCACAAAATCTTTGCTCTGAGCTATGTTCAATTATCTCAGGTTAGAGGGTTGAAGAGATTTAGGACCCAGGATTTAGACCATGTAATCTTCTCTCAGAAAGATCTATCTGATAAAGAACAAATTATGGTCATTGTCCCAGAGGCAAGGAACCATGTATGCAGTATATTTAGGAAAAGTAAACAGAAATACTGCACAAACTGCAGGGTTGAGATTTATTTTCTAGAAATTAGGAACTACTTGTAAAAATTATTTTATGAATTATTCATCAGTGAAGTTATTGATAGCTATCACCTAAATGAGCTCAGCCAAGAACCGTGAACATGATATTGTGAAGGTAGACACAAAAGAACTTTTTAAAACTGATTATATTTGGAGATGAGAGAAATGAAAGGCTAGTTCCCAGAATTTTCACTTTGAGCACCACTACACTGAAATTTACTAGGAATAGCAATTGAGATGAGAAATGCAGGCTTGGTTGGATTCTTGGGGAAAATGTGTGTGTGTGTGTGTGTGTGTGTGTGTGTGTGTGTGTGTATTTGATTTGGCCACCGTGAGCATTAAACATAGAGGCAAACAGGGCTCCAACAATTATGTGTCAACCCTTACAGAGACTTTAAGATAAAGGTGCTCTAGTATCTTAATTTGAAGATGAAGAAACTGGGTCATAGGAAATACAAGACGTTTTCCACATAACTAAAAGGTCTTTCCCAGGGATCCTTCTCTCCCTTGTTAGCATTTTCCATTTCCAATATTTCAAACTTTTGTAGTTGGGGTTCCTTCTGAACATTTTCCCACCTATTCTTGGAAGAGGAAAGAAGTATCGGCTGGAAAGCAGGCAAGGGGAGGGAGGGCAAGTCTTCTTGCACTGAATAATGCCTGCATGGTTGGTTTTCTAAATGTTGCATATATATGCGCTCTTGACTTGTGACATCTTCCAGGTCTAGCTGGACCTGATTTTCATTCTCAGAGCGATGTGATGATAGTGATGCTTGCTACGGTGGTGGAGAGGAGTCCTTAAGTTCATATGCCTGAAGTACTTGTTACTGGCACAACTGCACATTGCAGAAATATTAAATAATGTAATGACAATCAACATCACGAGAAAGGCGGAGGTAACTAGAGGATTGATTGCCCCTGTGTTATTATGTTCTTTATTAGTTTAGATAAAAATCTTAAGAGAAGAAAATGGTGAAGATATTTAGGTTGATACAGCTTGAGAAAGGAGAAAGGCAGCATTATTGTAGCAATCTGAGGAGAAAACTTGAACTTACCGGAGTCCTAAAGCTAGACCGACTTCTTTCTGTGAGTCGCTAACAGCACGATAACAGATTTATTTTTAAACCATGTGTTCTTGTGGTACAGGAGTAAAGGACACAGAAACCTGCTGTTTGGATTCTCAGTGCCCTGTTCAGGACCAGCAGGAGGCTGGACAAGTTCTAGAAGATCACCCAAGCAAGGGACAGCTTTTTTCTGGACTTGTAAAATCAGGGAGAGGGAATGCCTAAAACATAAAAGACCAACTTGGACCATCTGGTTCTGTAACAGTCCCCCATCAACACGTCTGCACTTGATGAGACCGATATAATAAATGAGGATAGATGTGTTTCGCTCCTGTCAACAGCCATACGCTGAGAAAGATAAGAGAAGCTTTTGAAATTGTAGAGATCTTTTGGCTTTAACTATTCCAGAGGCAATTAGTTCCATATGGGAAGCAAATCCGTGCGGATGGATTTAACTATCCATTCTGTAGCTGCTTATCAAGAGGCAGTATATTCTGTAGCGCATACACACACACACATACACACACACACACTCACACCAGATCTTGCTTCTGTGACACTTGCCTCTATCTATGCTGAACAGCAATGAACTAGCCTCACATCTCTGATAGTCTATGTGCCAACTTGTTGGAATGGAATTAATTAATAATACATAGAATCAATGTTAATAACAATAAATTGCTTTTTAAATAAGCTAAATTAAGTGATGTTACTTTCCAGAGTCTCCGAGACAGTTAAAACACGGCATCCCAAGAGTCAGGATTTCCTCTTATGCTGAGGTGAAAGCTAGGCCATTTAGAGAAAAGCTTTCACGTTTTCCATCTGTGATAGCTAATTTTAAAGAAGAAAAATTTATTAGGCAATGGGAAATTCACGCCACCAACACTCTCAGACTTTTCTGATGATATAAGCGTGCTGGTGATAACTTCTGCTGATAATTCTTCTTAAGAGAATAAACAAGGTCCTTGGGGGTCTGAGAAAGAGACAAAAATAGATAAAGAATAAAAATGGTCAAGATAAAAAGATGAAGGAGCAGGAAAAAAAAAAAAGAAAAAGGAAGTTTGAGGGGGAAAATCCAAGCATCTCTTCCCATCTCCAGTTATTTCAGTTGGTCTGGAATGTAGTATTCTCTGGTGACCACACACCCAACATACCATGTGGGGAGGGGCACTGATGTTGTGGTGGCAGGAGCTGGCTTTGACAGGTTAACACGATTCTCAAAGCCAGGCAACCTCAAAACCCACCGGCTTGGTGAAAATATCCATAGGACAAACCTGCGGCCTTCGGGATTTGGCAAAAAATTGAAGCCATTATTCAAACATTTTTGTGCTAAGCCAAGTGCTGTGCATTTTGTCAGGCAGTGCTCCCTTAATTTTCAAACCCATGTGTATTTCCCAGGGAATGTGATCCATATGTTTTTAATTCATTTACATTTAAATCATCATAATGCTGTTTTGCTGAGCTATTTGATGTCCAAGAAGCCTATGAGGCCGTTTACAAGCCCTTTTAAAGGCTTTCTCCTTTGAACCTGCAAGTCATGGTTTTCCTGTACAAAATGTGAATTAAAATAAAGAAAGGTTATAGTTTCTCTTCAAACTAAATTCCTCTGTATTTAAATGGATAATAATAATGACAACCATTAAAATAATGTGATCTCAGATGCAACTTTGCATATAAATTTAAGAGAAAAAAGCTATCAGTTGGGGAAAAAAAGTCCCAGTTTTTCTAGTGTACAGCCATGAATCCTAATGTCTGGTCCCCTAGATTATTTTGAAAAGATCTTTTACAACCTCCTGAGTTTCCTAATGCCTGAGCTAATTTTTTTCAGACATTGATTGCATTCATTGCAAACAATAATTGTAACTCTCCTGACATTAAATAGCTATAGATTAGATAGATGATAGATGACTAGATGACAGATAGATAGAGATAGATAGATGATAGATAGATGATAGATAGATAGATAGATATATAGATAGATAGATAGATAGATAGAAATATAGAGGGAGTCAGACATATAGGCAGATAGACAAATAGATAGGCAGGCAGATGGACAGACAGATAGATGATAGGTAGGTAGATAGAAAATAGATAGGTAGGCAGACAGACAGACAGACAGACAGACAGGTAGATATTTAAACAAGATCTTTAGACATTATTGGAATTTAAAACTTAATGTATAGATTAGGCTTGCCTCAAACTTGTAATAATCCTTTACTTCTACTTTGTGAATGCTAGGATTATAGGTATAAGCCACTACATGAAGCAACTCTACAATATTTGTAAAATGCTTTGGAAGTTGTGGGGTAGAGTTGCCTGGACCCATGAGGCTGGAGATGTTTATACACTAACACAGAATTATTTCCCATTTACTGAACAAGTTAATGAGGATCGGACACCACATGGGACACATCAGACACACAAGCTGATTTCATGTTTCACATGGCAAAGAATTTTTCAAATCACTCATGATTGATTTTCATTTTGCAGATACAGAAAACAAAATACAAAAGGTATACAACTCATCTCCAATTTAAGAAAACAGTCTCAGATCCACAATGCTGGGATATAAAAGCTGGCATGAGAGTACAGTGCCCATCCCCAGAGGCTAAGTGGTTAACTGGTACTCATCCAGGGCAGCCACTTCATAGGACATGAAGAGAGCAGAAAAGTAGGAACGTCTTTTGTTAGTCAAGATCTTACATGCCAGGAAAAGTGGGAAACTTAAAAATGAGCAAAGTATTTTGCTTTCATTCACTTCCGAGTTTATGTCTAGAAAGGTGTAATTGTCAGTGGAGTAAAATTTTGTCCTATAACTACACGGTGTTTAAGAAGACATTAGAATAGTAGGAGAATGTGGACTCAGTTAATTATAAAGGTTCAATAATACATGTGTATCATCAAGACAAAGGCTTTCTCTTATTCGGTACCAATAAACAGAAGTCTGCTTCATCCTCTTCCTCCCTTTACTCTTCTTCCTCCTTGTTCATTCTATCTCTTCTCTTATTCTCGCACAATGTTTGGAACTTATCCCAAGACATGGTTTAGATGTGTTCTTTCTTGGAAGATGGCCTTCACAAAGCTGTAAGGGATAGATTTGGAAATACTCAAAATGCCAGAAAGCCAATACAAAATTTCTTTCCATAATCCAGTGTTAGGTGAAGATAGTGGTCCTGGAAAAAGAATTGATTATTGAGAGCCCTGGGCTTTCCATTTTTACAGTCACTTTTCAACATTTGGATGTTCAAAGAAAGCAAATCCCTTTCTGTGGTATTTGATGAAAACTCAAATTTCTTTCCATCTCCCAATGTAATGACTATATACCCACAGACATACACATCCTGTCATTTATAATAAACAGTAACTTAATGGTCATGTAAGCAAAAATGCTTCTTTCTGAATGGCATCTCAACATTAGAATGATTTTACAATGGCTTGGTTTATCTCCATTGGTATTGAAAAAAATGTAATAGTATATTGACCTTCCAAGAGAAAATGAAGAGGGAGACCTCCCAAATAGAAAAGGGTTATAATTACTTACATAAAATAAAGTCTTCTTTTCCAATTTAAAAGTAAAAGTCCATTATTAGTGCCAGTGTTACATTAGTTGAGGACAGAGCCATCCACTGGACAAGTGAGAGCGCTCCACATGTCTGCCCCTCCCACTCCAGACTCTTCTCACTAGTTTCCATTGTGCTTAATCCTCAGAGATGAATTTGTCTCTCATAGGTCTTTTGTAACTTAGAACTTCAGTTTTTAAATTTTAATTTATTTTTAATTCACTTTCCCACTCCATATTCCATTCCCTGTCCCCCTCATCCACCCTCTGACTGCTCCACCTCCCATACCTCCTCCCCACCCCACCCTGTCTCCATGTGGATGCCCCCAACCCCCATCCCATCTGACCTCTAAACTTCCTGGGGCCTCTAGTCTCTTGATGGTTAGGTACATCATCTCTGAATGAACACAGACCCAGAAATCCTCTACTGTGTGTGTGTTGGGGGCCTCATATCAGCTGGTGTATGCTGTCTGTTTGGTGGTCCAGTGTTTGAAAGATCTTGGGGGTTCAGATTAATTAAGTCCTCCTACAGGGTCACCCTTCTTCTCAGAACTTTAGTTTTGAAGGGAGAATAATCTTTGAAGTCATCATTAATATGCTGCCCAATACTAGCAATATGATAAGGAAGAAAACTGCATCAACTAGATGATATCCTAGTTTCCTCTTCCAGAAATTTCTTGTGGAGACCCCTGTACTTTTGCCCTTTTCCCAGGTGGACTCATCAGCTTTGTTCTGCCCATGGGATTGTTCATGTGGTCCTTGTGGTAAATTCCCAAGAAATTACTCAACTTCCCACTCCCTTCCTACTATAATGTCTTCTCTGTGTAGTCTTCAGGTTCAGAGAGTGAATTTCTGCCCAAAGACTTCTTTCATTTTGAAAATGCACTGGTCATTGAAATATTATTAATAATTTTGAAAACATTAAGTAATTCCCCTCACCAAAATGAAATGCTTCAATAGCCCTATTAGCCATGTATTGCTTCACATTATGTTTACAGTAAAATTCCATTATGCTGATGCAGCTCCAGTGCAGACCCCACCTCGCCTCATTTATTTTTTGTCAGGTAATAAATCCCAGCTGCCCTGGTCATCCTGCTTTAACTGGGTCCTTAGGCTTAGATCTCACTCCACAGGTTTTAGAAAGACCATCCTTTGTCCCTCAGATAAAGTACTACATTTGCTGCATTACAAGGAGGAGTGAGTTTTATGAGTGCTTATGGAGAGAATGTATTCATGAGGTCCGTGTGCATGCTGATATGTGCATGCATGTATACCTGAAGAGAGAACGGAGTTTAGTAACATTCCCTTGAGTTAACAATCTGTTTCTGAGCTGGAATGATAACCCATATTTTGTGGGTCAGCCTCAGTGAATAACTAGAGTTAGAGGGCCTAGAACACACTTGTGAACTCTTTAACATGACCTTACCATTTTCCTTTATTGTACTTTATACAATCTGAAACGTTCCTTACCAATAATATGTAAGCCTGTTTCCCAGAGGTGGATACCTAAAATTAAAAAGAAAAAAAATGTTTTCTCTTACACATTACAATTTCTTAGGAACCTAGAATAATGTGTTAAAAAAATCATTCAAAGATTCTAAAGATGTAAGGATCTATTTTAGGTTTTAATTTGGAAAGGACACACAATATAGGTATTTTGGTCATCTGTTAGCCTAAAATGGACTCTGCAAGCATTTTATTTCAAGATGAGGTTCACGTCTATTTTAGTAGATTTACCTTGAAACAGTGATCTTCTGGAATTTAGGTGGGTCTCCTCCAGGAAGACTAAGACAGTACAAGAGGAAGCTTGAGAGCCTTGGGCAGGGGTGGGGACGGCGAGCTTCTGCCTCTGTGCTGTGTGCCTGCAAACTCCAGACTTCCTCATCCATGCCCCCTCAGCTCTTTCCTTGTCAACCTGTTCTGTGGGTTTCAGCTGAAATCACAATTGTCATTTCCTCAACATCAATCTATCACGCTTCCCCCCCCCACTTATTTACATACACATACAGGTATGTGTATGTTCATCGGTGTGCACAAACACACCCTATTGGTTATATTTCTCTGGAGAGACCTGACAAACAGAAACTGGACATAGCCATAATTATGCTTACGAATATGTACTTTTAGACAGTCCTTCCTTAGACAGAGATCCAGCTGAGTGCAGGAGCTATATCAGGCTATTATTTTCCCCTAGCATCCCCCCAAATCTACCTCTCTATTACACCCATTTCCCTCTCTCACCTTGATACATGAGATTCTGGTCAGACTTCCCTGATTCTATCCTGTCTCTTAGGCTGCTATGGCCATCAAATGAAAATGTTGTATCTCTAAGACCCCCTTGGTAACCTCTCACATATTAATCATGCTGTCCTTTTGACTGCCTTTCTTCTGAGAAGCTTCCGCTGGATAAACTGTTCCATGTTATTTCGTACTTGTCATACATGTTTGGGTTGGAAGTAAAATCAGAGAAATATAAGAACAAAAGTGCCAGCAGAACTATGGCTGAGTACTAAGTTAATAAACAGATTTCATTTCTGATTTGCTCCTTTTTCATGGTGTCAAATAGTCTACGCTGACAATTTTAATCAAAAAGAAGTTATTTAAATTATGAACTTGAAGAGAATTTGAGATAGGAATAGAATTCAAATTTAAGGACATTATTGAAAATTCTCTTCAGGGAGCGTGTCTGGCCTTCAATGCCACTCTTAGTACTCTTGATTTGATTGTACTTCTGATGGTTTCATTCTTTTTGTCACCAAAGGGACAATGTTTCAAACCATAGCATGCAATGAATGCTTCATAAGCTGACAGACCTGGGAGAAACAGATCTCTGTGGCTGACAACTCTCTTTCCCAGTCACGTGATTTGTCCCTATCACTTATCAGTTGCCTAACAGGGGAATTACAAGAGATTTAAAGACGTTTCTAGCTGTGCTTATCCCTTAGTAGATGATCAATAACTCCCATGTAGTATGGGAGTTACATGCTTGACTTTCAGAGCACACAGAAACATGTTAAATACCAAATAACTTTTAATAATTATATATGCACTGGATTGCTGCAAGGTCAAACTGAGGAATGAGACAAAACTGAAAAAAAGGTCTCTATGAACAAAGGGATCACCAACTCAATAAAGCTAAAATCGTGTTTATGTCCCTCTAAATAGAATATATATGTATATATATATATAGAGAGAGAGGCACATATATATGTATGTGTTTGTATATGTATCTATATATATGTATATATATGTAGAGAGAGAGAGAGAGGGCACATTTATTATCAAAATAAACTCAAAAGCATGGATTACTTTATCATAATATTGTTTTGTTTTATTTTGATTTATTTTTCTGGATTTTGATTTTGTTTTTTGAAAAACAGAAGCCACATATAATTAGGTAGGGAGGGAGGTGGGAAGGATCTGGGAAAAGTAGGAAGAGATGAAAGAATATAAAAGTATGTATTTTTATAAGAAAATTGAGAAACTTTAATAAGTTATAAAAGAAGTTGAAGGGTTCATTGTTATTCCTGTGTCTCCATCTTAAATGTTACACTATGAAACATGTCCTCAATGACAAAAAAAGTTCAGGGATTTTGCTTTACAAATGCCTGTCTTTTAAAAAGCAAGACAGACAGAAAGAGGGGGAGCACTGGAGGGAGTGAGAGAGAGAGAGAAATAGGGAGGGAAGGACAGAGGAAGGGATAGAAGGACAGAGAGAATAATAAAACCAGAAATGACATAAATATTTTTGAATTTAATACACAGTAATTGCATTTAACTCTATAGTTATACAAATATATAATAGAGTTACGCAAATATGTAAAACATATACTTATGTCACCACAAAGTTGCACAACATATTCTGTGATATTTCCTCAAATCATTTCAAGAACTAAGGTTGAAGTGTTAAAATTTAAAATACATTCTAAATAACCTATTTTGGACATTCTAGTATAAGAATCTTGAAAAGCAAAATAGTGAATTTATGGATATTGCATATGTAAGGGCCCTGTAATTTATATTTGCTTTATGTACTTGATCAAGCTTCCATATGTCAACTTGTTTCTATGGAAGGTCAGAATAAACAAAGAGGTACCGAAGTTTAATGCTCAAACACATGAGATTATTGATTCTTCTGGAGTCAGGGGTATCATTTATCTCTCAAACGGCATCTGGAGTCCTTGGACCAACCATTCTGATATGTCACTAGACATGAATTGGTACAAATGAGTAAAACCATCCAGTAACTAGCTTCCAGATGAAAAAACAGAAATGAAAATTAAACAAAGCAAAAAAGTCAAAATTTGCACTGTTCATTTTTTCACAAAGTAGCTAGATTTTCCTTAAATTAGCAAAAATATTAGCAACTGTGTTTATTCTGATTTTTTAATTACATAGGAGAAATAATGCAACATACATTTTGATGGTGACCAACAAATGTCTCTGTTAGTCCTTTAATAGTAGCTGGCTAGGCACATTGGATCAATCAGACTTCATGTCTACAATAGCTAACATCTGCTTTTAAACTGTGCTGCATAGAGTAAAAACATCATGACCAACACCAACAATGACGATAGCAATAATGATCAACATTTTCTATATTCTAGCCACTCTGCTAAAGCCACTTCCCATGTACTTTCTCAGCAAGTCCTTAGAAATTGCATGTGATGGCTATAGTAAATCTACCATTTTACACAGTAGAAAAATCAAAGGATGGAAATATGGATCTGACAGCCTGAACAGATCAGGCAGGCTGGGGTCCAGTGAGGCAGGAGGGGTCCCACAGTCAGGAAGTCCAATGCTCCCTGGCTTTGGCTGAAACAGAGCTGTGACTAGATAAGGTGTTAACCCCAATGCCAGAGATTAGTGAAAGCAAAGTCCATTCATCTCTTCTCCCTAATCTAATAAATCAATACAGCTAAGCTGCCAATGACTGTAGTAAACAGAATCCACAAAATATGAATTTAAACGAAAAAAAAAACTATCAAATGATGAGTGGACACAGCCTGATGATTTTCCCCTAAAGTGAAAATCAAACAAAAGACCACTTTTGTCCTTAACTCAAAGAGACATCAGGCAGCAACTCTAGAGTGGTCCAGTTCCACTCAAGTACGTCAGCTAAATCCCACTATTTTCAGCCCTTCTGAAGTTCCCCACACCTTGTGGGCATATGAAAGGGCTTAGTATTTGGGAGATTTTATTACCAAATCATAAATATTTTATTTACTCAAACCAGTAAGGCAGGAAGAAATGAGGAGGGAATTTGGGCAGCTTTCTGAGGAAAACTTTGCCAACGCCCCATTTGCATTAACTCTGCACAGAGCTCAAAAGTACTTTTGTTTTAAACACTTTGCTCTGTGGGAAGATGGGCATCCGGAATGTGGTACAGATAGAGTCATCTGCCAACATCCGGGTTTAAGTCTGAGAAACAAATAGTCTAATAAGTTTGATTAGGTAATATCTTCATGCCGTCTGCTTCTTAGGGTCCCCGAGCAGTGACATCAATAATGCTGCTGTCCTTAACAGAGATGGCTTTCTGCCATTGGGCATCTTCCTACAGATGTTTTTCCCCTACAAATAAGAAAACTTGTCTTTCTTCATTCTTTTAAAACATTATTTCTTTATTTTTGAGGTTGAAATATAATTAAACCATTTTCCAATTCCGACCTTCTGTCCTATATACTTTTTTTCAAATTCTTGGCCTCTTTTCTCATTAATTGTTTAATATACACACACGTGTGTGTGTGTGTGTGTGTGTGTGTGTGTGTGTGTGTGTGTGTTAATTATATCTACATTTATATCTATATATTCCCAAATATATAAAAACAACTTGCTCAGTCTACATAATGTTACTTGTATGCATGTTTTCAAGGCTGACCATTTTATATTTAGTAACCAATTTGTGTGTTCTAAAAAAATAATACTTTTCCACCCTCAGCATGCTTTTGTTGCCTATAGCTCTTTGGGTGTGGTTGAAGTCTCCTGTGTTTCCCCTTGTCCGTGTTAGCATGTCTATTGTCCTTGTTCAACTAATGTTTAGGCAGTCACATTGGTGAGATTTCATGGGTATAACTCCTGATATTCCTGTGAGACACAATCTCGCAGCAAACTTCTTGATCCTCTGGCTTTTACAGTCTTTCCAATCCCTACTCCAAAATGATTTCTAAACCTAGGGTGCAAGAGTTTTATTGTAGATGTGTTCCCTCCTGAAAAAATATCACAGTATGTGTCAGACGAAATGCTTCTGAGGATAAAATGTTTAGACAGTTGCTGTTACTGTTTCATATAGGGTTGAACAATTTTTTTTTTTTCCGAGTGCTGTCTCTAACTGACACTGCAGTCCTGTCCACCATCCCTGTAGCTAGCATTTCGACTGAAGATGTTCTTTCTGTCCGTCCTGTCCACAGCCTCCAGATTGGCTTTCATAAAATGAAAACCCATTATGTTATCACTGCTTAAGAACCAACACCTCCAGGTCTCAGTGCAGCTTATCAATGTTAAGTTGCTAACAAATTAGATTTTAGTATTGGAAAAATCAGGAGATTTACTTAAATGTGTATACCTTTCCATCTTGTAATAAAAACGAAGAAAGCTTTGCACTGTCAAATTAGAAAATAAATCAAAGTGTCACTTTCAGAATATCTATTAATCATAGTGCTTGCCTGGCCCACACAGACCTTTTAGTGTACAACTTTTGTGAAAAGGTAAGTAAAATTCATATGATCCAAAACAACATGTAAATCCTTTCACTATCAAATTTCATTCTTAATTCCTTACTGATCACCAATAACGATCCACGTAGCGTAACCCTCGTGCTGCCCCTTGTGCACAACAATTGCTTAAGCATGTGTGTGTGTGTGTGTGTGTGTGTGTGTGTGTGTGTGTGTGTGTGTTCATGTGTGGTGTTCTCTGTACCTGGAATATCATCAGGTTTCTTCTATGTAGAGAGCCGCGCCCAAGCCGGTTCTGCCGCCATTCCAAGTTGGCGCCAACATTCTGTCACCACCCCCAACCTGGGACAAACAAACAAGTTCAGTGCGCATGTGCTTGTGACGAAGCCGCGTAAGTCACCGCCCATCCCGGGGTGTAACTTGAGGTAATTAGCAGTCAGCCAATTCTGACGACACACGTCACACTGAGGTGTATTTAAGCGGAAACCATTTTTCGGCTCACCCTCTTTCTCCACATGGTGTAATAAAGGTATGGTTGTAGAAGGATTCTGGTGGTCCACGTCCATTCTTGCCGGCGAGGTGGTAACGTGGCCATTTACACTTCTACACCTTAGATATTTACTGAACAAGTTTCTCAAGTGAAGATGATCAATAAATATGCATCTCCTCTTCCTGGCCAACATACATTTATTTGTTGATTGTGAGCTTTCTGAGGACAGAAACTGGGCTTTCTTCATGCATGTTTTCAAAATTTGTTAAATATATTCTATCACTCTCATAAATAGTTACTGATGAAAAAATATATATACAGAAGAGCACCAAAAAGAAAGATGTTCCATTTATAAAACATACAAATACTTATCAACATAAAATATAATTCTACTTTAAAAAAATTGTACTTATTTATTTTATGTATATGGTTATTTTGTATGAATGTATGTATGTGCACCACATTCATGGCTGGGGATCACAGAGGCAGGAAGAGGGCATCCAATCCACTGGAACTGAAGTTACACATAGTTGTGAGCTGCCCTCTGGGCACAGGGAATTGAACCCTGGACCTCTGGAAGAGAAACCAGTGATTTTAACCACGGAGTCATCTCTCCAGCTCTCAGAACTCTACTTTTAAAAACTTTATTTTTTTCTTTCTTTTGGTAACATTAGATTTTAAGATTAGTAAACCACATTTTGTAGATGTTCTTGAGTCAACTTCTTACTTGCAGGACAGCATATGCTAAATGCATAAGTTCATTAATCTGTAACCCTTAATTGCTATTATCACCATTACCAATGAACATATTCTCCAGATGCAAATATAAGACCCTTCTTTTATGCACAAAAATAAATGAACATTGGTGGACGGATTAAATGATTAGACTAGAAAGAACAGACTCTGAACTATCCTAGGTTATGCTACCAAAATGGAAAACAGAAATGAGATACCTACACAACAGCAGTCCATTATTGACACTGCTCAATTGTAACTACTACGTTGCCTAACACAAGTGTCCTCAGAGTTCTGACTTCCAGAATGTGTTTAAAATAATTGTAGGTCCCAAGGAGAATATGTCTATACAGGTTCTATTTGACAATATCTGTTTATTGTATTCTAAATTACAATAGAGAAAATTTTAATCACTAGTATATACAAACACGCATACCAGAAACTCTCAGAAAAATAATCCCATTTAGGCTTCTGAGACACTGGCAAACTCCATGACAAACTTATGGGGAAGTGAGAATAAATGTGAAGCAGCAACCACAGGATTACTATGGAAATAAATTTGACCCCACAAGGCTTCTGATTGGGATGTTGGGAATCCCGGGGTTTGGTGCATTGTTTGAGCGTAGCTGACATAGCACAGTAGGTACGAAACACTAACCTGGTTGAACAAACCAATCGGGATAGAATATGCTTATGGACACTGTTTATGAAACAACTATCTTTGATGAGCAATGGCCAATACCTGTTTCCTCTTGCACTTTTATTGCTATGTTAATCCATCAATTTCAGTAACCAGCTGTCTTAGTTAGGGTTTTACTGCCATGCACAGACACCATGACCATGGCAAGTCTTATAAAAAAAAACAACATTTAATTGGGGCTGGTTTACAGGTTCAGAGGTTCAGGCCATTACCATCAAGGTGGGAGCATGGCAGCATCCAGACAGGCATGGTATAGGAGGAGCTGAGAGTTCTACATCTTCATCCAAAGGCTGCTAGTGGAAGACTGACTTCCAGGCAACTAGGGTGAGGATCTTATGCCCACACCCACAGTGACACACCTACTCCAACCAGGCCACACCTATTCCAACAAAGCCACGTACCTCCAAATGGTGCCACTCCCTGGTCCAAGAATATACAAACCATCACACCAGCCAATAGATTCTAAGACAACCCAAACAACAAAGGAAAATGCTGTGAATAGACAACTGCCTAGAATATTTGAAATCTTTTTTTATGATGGTACAGTGAGGTGAGATTCGGAGTGAGTAGTAGAGGCAGAATAACACTTGGTTGATTCAGTGAAGGTTGAAGCTAAGACCTCAGCAATGACTAAACCATTGATTCCATCACTTCTGCCCAACTCCATCCACTCTGTGATCTGGATACAGAACCAAAAGTACACATTGGTATTTGTTGTTGCGTTTCAAAGTCATGTGCTGCTCAGAAAGTTCTTTGATTCTCTCATAACAGCTCTGATTGTTCCTTGGTTGGAGTCTGTTTTCCTTTTCTTATCCAGACTGTTTAAAAGTAAGAGATACTTTTACAGGCATGAACAAGTGATAATGCTTTGTATTTTTTTTTCAAAGTATTTTTTATTAGATATTTTCTTCATTTACATTTCAAATGCTATCCTCAAAGCCCCCTATACCCTCCCTCCTCCCTGCTCCCCAACCCACCCACTCCTGCTTCCTGGCCCTGGCATTCCCCTATACTGGGGTATATGATCTTCACAATACCAAGGGCCTCTCCTCCCATTGATGACCAACTAGGCCATCCTCTGCTACATATGCAACTAGAGACACAGCTCTGGGAGTTACTGGTTAGTTCATATTGTCGTTCCTCCTATAGGGTTGCAGACCCCTTTAGCTCCTTGGGTACTTACTCTAGCTCCTTCATTAGGGGTCCTGTGTTCCATCCAATAGATGACTATCAGCATCCACCTCTGTATTTGCCAGGCATTGGCATAGCCTCACAAGAGAGAGCTGTGTCACGATATTAGCCTAGAAACTTAGAATATCCAAGATACAATTTGCAAAACACATGAAACTCAAGAAGAAGGAAGACCAAATTGTGGATACTTCATTCCTTCTTAGAATGGGGAACAAAATACCCATGAAAGGAGTTACAAACACAAAGTTCAGAGCTAAGACAGAAGGAAAGACCATCCAGAGACTGCCCTACCCTGGGATCCATCCCATATACAACCACCAAACCCAGGCATTATTGCATATGCCAGAAAGATTTTGCTGACAGAACCCTGACATAGCTCTCTCTTGTGAGTCTATGCTTTGTATTTCTAAGAATTTTAAAAATATATTTTAACCTGACACTAAAAACACAGAAAAGTAATGTTCTGTCTAGCAAACTTTGCAACTGATTTTTGAACAAAAATTTAAATCTACTTTCTTTTTAGATATGTAGAGTCTGGTTTTTAAAAAATCTTTATATATATATATATATATATATATATATATATATATATATATATATATATATATATAAAATATTATTTGTATATTATACACACACACACAAACACACACACATTTTTAGTCTATTGCTCATTTCAAGTAGATTAGAGAGTCAAATAAATCATTCCAGTAGAGAACAATATTAAAATAAAATGTCTGCTGGGGAAATAGGTTTTCCATTTATTAATATTAATTTTCACTTTACCATATGTTCTCTTCGTTTTTCTGCCCCTGTAAGTCAAGGCTCATAGTGTGTGTGTGTGTTTTTCTGAAGAGCTGGAAGAATGATGTTATCCACTCAGTGGTCAGTTTATAACCTTCCCATTCCCAGTTCTCTACCCTGATTTTAACTCAGTCCCAGGTATAGCCATATTCTGGTAAATCCCTTAAGCAAGAAATACTGTAGCCAATTCAAACAAAAGAAAGGGAGGGACTGTTTCTTAAAAGGCAGCTATGCCAATGGGAAAAACGAAATCAAATGCTTGCCAATACTTTGTGGCCTGAGGGTTAACATAGTGTCCAAGTTGAACTAATAAAATGAGCTTTAATAGCAAGGCATCACAGAATAGGGAAAGAAACAATCAATTCTAGGTGCTGAAGTGTTTTCCTGTCCTGCATTGTACAGCAAGAAAGTCAGAAGAGTGAAGGATATTCAAAATCAGTCCTGCAACGATATTATAAAACCAGATTGCCATTAACAATGATTTAAAATACAAGTTGCTTATGAGAAGATGTACTTTTGTGTTAAATAAATTCCATATCTGAGATGATATGTTTTACCTATTGACATTGATCTCTGTTGTCTTAGAAGAAAACTTTCAAAATTGTTAATTAACTGTGAGAGTGGATCTCAAATTAGTTTTCACACGCAACTTTGTTAAGTAATCTGCCAGATTAGACAAAAGACTGCAAAGTATGGGCTTTTAACATTGTTAATAGTTCCAGCTATTTCTCTTGTAACTTGTGTCATACCTTCCTCCTTCATCTACAAGTCCTTTCGATCAAAATATTCAGAAGTGTAAGAAAATAGATACTCAAACAGTAGAAAGAATAAAGCAGTGCCAGATAAAGAAAACGTTAATGTTTCCACTCTCTGAGGCAGTTGTTTGGAAGCATAGGCTTTGGCAATGTGACATTTAAAACCCAAGAGTATCTTACTATTTTTTAACTTTATTATTTCAATTTAAAATATAATTACAACATTCCCCCTTCCATTTCCTCCCACCATCCTCCCAAGTCTCCCCACCCTTGATCTCTCTCATTTTCTTTGTCTCATGTCTAGTTGGACTTAAGGTCCAATAGAAGAAAACACATGCCTGATCCTGGAAACCTAGAGTCCTTTTTTTTTTCTTTGTCTCATTCTTTTCCTTTGTTATTGTTACACATATAAATATATAAATTCAATTCAGTGCACTATGATTGCTGAACGGATCAATTTGCTATTGAATAACAAACTAGGGGAGCTCACTTTTAGGGAAGACTAGTTTTGTACTAGTCTGCATTTGGTGTCTATAGTTCTTTGTTAAGGGGTGGGGTCCCATGATGCTTCCCCTCTCATGTTAGGATGCTAATTGCTCAGGTCTTATTTAAGCAGCTGTGCTGTTGAGATACTGGATTAAGATTCCTTGTTATTTATTTCTAGTGAATACATTATCACAGCAGATTCTCTGCTCCTCTGCTTCTCATAATCATTCTTCTCCTCTTGGGCAATATTCCCAGAACCTTAGCTACTAGAGTGGTGTTATAGATGCATCTACTTGGCCTGGGCACCCCACCATCAGCTGTTTTCTCTAGGTTTTGGTTTTCTATAATGGTCTCCATCTATTGCAAAGAGATGTAAGTTTCATTGATGAGGGGTAACCAATACACTTGCTGTGCTGATAAGGCTAAGTATTTAGAATGTAAGAATTACTCTGGTTTAGTAAAGTAGCAGCTAGAGATTCTTCTCTAAGATCCATTACCACCATTAGTCCTAGGGAATTGGCTTGGTTTCCAGGATAAGGCATGTGTTATCTCTTGTTAATTGGGTCTTAAGTCCAATTAGACAGTTGTTGGTTACCATCAAGACATGACCCTCATTAGCCTCCCCTTCAATGGTCTCTTTTTACTTTTCTAGCTTCTGTCATTACTCCACATTATATACATCTGAAGATTTGAAGCTAAAAGCTTCAGATGAGAGAGAACCCTAGTCTCTCAGATATACAGAATACATTTAGGCATTACATGAATATTAATATTATTACATAATCTTCTTGGGGTTTTCAAGGGCTGCTCTAGACTAACAAAATAATAATATCAGCAGCTGTTCATATTTGTCAATACCATTGAGACATTCTGTCCTCGTGATGATTCTGAAAGGTAGAAGATGAGATTTGAACCCAGATTCCTCCTTCCAAATATTTTATTCTTTCTACTAAGCTGCAGTACTGGTCAACCAGGTAAGTTTCTGTTTCTGGAACAATAAGAGAAACACACACCATGTCTTTCCCCCATAGATACCAACACACCCTCACCACTGATTTCTGAAGCAGCTGTGTTACACCAGGCTTTCTTGAATTTGAACTGTACTGACTCAGGTAGTAACAGCATTTGGTGCCCTAGAAATTTTGGCATTTGTTGTTACTCAGCCATAGCTAGAAGATGATGCTTCTCTACTCTTTGACAGAGATGACTAAAATAGAAAGGAAAGGCTGTAGGAGAAGCTAAAAGACTAGGTATGACTCTCAGCATGACTCTCCTGTGAACAATCACTTGCTTGGCGTCCTAGCATTTGGTCAGTGTCAGTTTGCCACTTGCTTCTCCATCTGAAAAGAGTTGGTATTAGCTGAGCTGAAATGCCAGTAGGAGATGATTATGAAGCTATTGGTACATTAGTTGAAAAAGAAGATTCATCTTTATCATTTAAAATTTTTATTTATTTTAAGCATATGAAGTAATTTCTATTTGTCCTACAGGAAGCATAAGCAGCCAAGTAAAAGTACCCTGTGAAGGCTTCATCCAAGCATTTAATGTCCTGAAACTCTCTAAGCAAAATTTATTCCGTTTGACATATTTTAAGCCAAGAAATTCTTATATCATAATTACCTATTATTACTGAGCTCCCATGAGCAAAACAGATAACTGTGGAATGCCTTACAAAAGTCCAATTGGGAAGGTACTAGAGATCCTCTGGCAAGCCAGACACCATGTCTACGTCCAACCACTCTCTTAAGAAGACATGAGAGATTGCTTTGGAGACGGTGGATCTTAGTTACCTAAAATGATCAATTACAACATTGGTTGATTTGTTTTTAAGTCAAATTGGAAATTGGTTGTATGTAGCCACACAGTGGTTAAATTTTTAAGTAGTAGAAATGACATGAATCACATAGTCCTGATTACTGTCTACTTTGGTGTTGTCCAGATTGGCAGTGTTGTTCCACTCTTGGTGACATTGCTCAAAATAGTTTTGGAATGTCACTTTACCAACTACTCCTACACCTTCTTCCAGATTATGCCAATACAAGCAAATAAAAATTTGATCTTTTGGAACTTTCCAAATCATAAAAGTATTGTTGATGTCAGTAAATGGCTTCTCAAAGCAGTTTAGGTTATTTACTTAATTTATGTAAAAATAAAACTGGCATGTGTCTACAAAATGCAATTAAGATTTCCTCATATAACTCCAAAACATTTTAATGAGAAAAAATCCAGAGGCTTCCTAAAAGCAATATAATTTTTTTAAGATAGGATTATATAAAGCATCTATTTCAAAGACAATAACTGTGGCAAATGTATAAACTCTAACTGAGCAGTCCTTACTTTCAAATAAGCATTTGTCACACAGGAATAATCTATCACTACAAACTTTGACAGCTCAGTGCTACCCATTTCAAACTACAGAGAGTCGTACCATTTCGTAGTTTATATGATAAAAATTAATTGGTAAGTTTCTATGTGAAACATTTATGACATGCTCTTTAAAAAGATAACACGATTGGGATGAAAAACAATTAAAATTATAAGGATATAAGAAAGAATTTCAGCAAAATTACCTCAGTTTTGACATACTAATAGTTTTTAACTTATGTTTAATGTGGTTGTTTTTAAAATGATAATATTAAACAGAAATAAGAAAAAAAATAACGTAGCCAGAATCATCTGACTGGAAAAAGTCTGACTGTATTTTGGAAAGACACTAAAGATAAAGATTCAGCTATACGTCTAAGGGTGTTTGCTACCCTCAGAACACTTTCACAAACATTAACCCATTCAGTTCTCAAGGAAATCTTGGGAGGCTCATAATATCACCATATTAGGACTGAAGAAACAAAGATCAGAGGGGTGAAAAAATTTGCCATCATTCAAATTCTGGCATACTTTTCTTCTGGTTCAAAACCAGAATGTCCCTTCCATTACCTCATTTCAGCTTTATGGCTAGCAGGCCAACATTCTAAGCAATATCACTAGGAGAAAGCCAAGGGAGACTAGAGTAATAGCATACAACATGAAGATGGCTTCAGGATCTATTTTCTTGGGCAGAAAATGCTGACTCCATTATCTTTCAGCAAAAATTCTATCAGTAAAAATAAAAAGAATATGTCAGATCCAATAACGAAGTTGCAGCTTCTTTTCAATTCTCAGGGGAAACTTTATAGAAGAAAACAGGATAAAATTAAACAGGTCCCCTGTGGCCTAGCCCTTCATAAAAGTACCATTCAAAGCCCTTCATCCTCCTTCTATGGACACCCATTCTTTCTTGGGTAGAGATGTGCTGTTGCTTCTGATGTTCTATGGACTTTTGATAGTGAGTTGAAGATCCTGATTAAGGGCTCTCCATCTTCATGTCTAAGTGTGCGTATCATTCTGTTTTTAAAATTGTGCTTGGCAAAAGCAATCACCAATAGTGATTTTGTGCACATCATTAGCCCAGAGGAGCTCAGCCAATTGCTGTGTAAAAATAAGTTAGATATATTAATGATGCTAAATTATAATAAAGCACTCTAAAATTAATATCTAATGAATAAACTGTCTTCTTCAATTGTAAGTCAATAATGATTGCAATGAGCATTCAAGGTAGATAATTTTTCAGATTAAGGAACTGAAGTTATTAATAATCATGTGTCCATCCACAGCAATAGCACCATGAAACTAGAATTTAAGTGTACTATGCCAGGCTTATAAGCACCTAATATTTCAGAAATTGAACACACACACACACACACACACACACACACACCTCACCTTGCCTACCAGGGGAACAAGTCACATACTTGTATGGAATGTAATTCTTTCAGAAGGAGAAAATTTTGAGATTTTTACACACACACACACACACACACACACACACACACACACACACATCAATGCATTATATGTTCTTTGTGACTATTCTAAAGATACATGTGCCCACATTTCTACAATGGTCTTATCGCTCTGCCTTTTATTTTGCTTCGGAAGGAATGTTTTCCTTCTCCATGGCTCATGCTGAAATTTAATTCTCTTTCTAATGGTGTTACTATAGCGGGGGCTTTCAGGCATAGTTAAATCATGAGCATTCTACCCTCACTGGTGGTGTTTGTTCCATCTTCTTCTGTAAAATGACAAGAAAGCCCATATAAGAGATCAACCTTCAGATCCTGACCACCTTAGACTTTGGAGACATAAGCTGATAACATTCTGTATATTATACATAAGTCTCAGGTGTTCTGAGAAAATGAAATTCAAAATTAAAAATGAATTTAGATACACTAACACGAAATATCTCATTTAGGAACTTCACTTCTGTAACAATCCAAATATAAACACTTCACTGAAATTGACCAGGTTTCTAAGGAAAGCTTAGAATCTACTTAAAGATGCAGTTTTATTACAATGAGTTTATCATTTTAGATTTGTTTATACATTTTTATTTTATACTTTCTTTTCTGATTTGAACTAATTAAAATTACTACCATAAAAGGAAGAAATCACATCATAATGTAATTCTATTTGTTCTTCACATCTGATGAATCTTGTTACAATTCAGCTCAGCGAGGAAAAACCATCTGAGAAAAGCCCATGTTCCCAAATTCGAAATTGAAAGTCTGATCCTCCTTCCTTTATATCCTTTCTTTCTCCCAAGACTATGGGTTATTTTTTCTTACTGTACGATGAGGACATTTTTTTCACATTATATTATATAAATACCATAAAGGTGATATTTATAAACTTTGTTTTATAGCTCAGTGGTGAATTCTTACTGGTAAATGAATGAATAAACTTACTTCCCAGGGTTATTGTATGAAGATGAAGAGAAGATGAAGATTTCTTAGCTAATGGAAATCAGTGTGTGGAAATACGAGCCCTTGTTGGTGTACTGTTCTTATCTTTCCAGTCAATATTAAAATTAAGGAGAAGTAATATCACATACACTCTCAGCCCAGAAAAGTTTCCCAGAGTTTCTGGACTTTCTAATTTTGGCAGTTAACAAATACTTCATCATCCCTAGGGGAGAGAAGAGAGAAAAGTGATTCACCTCTTATGTTATCTCTAGGGGATATGCAATTCACATAATTGATGCAGTAGGTGGGAAGAGAGAGCAACATCCAAAGACAGCAGGCTAGTCATAGCATAGAAGTTTTCCTTGGGAATTTCTGCAACTATTGCTGTTTTGGGGTACTATATTCATGTGCTATAATATTCAAATTTACAAAGGACATGAGGTTACAGCAAAGTTCTACAGACTGTAATCAAAACCCATCTGCCTAAGCACCTGCCAGAAGAAAAGAATTTGTGCCTTAAGTTCTTGAAACTTGAAAATTTAAAAAGATGCTGCCAGTAATTGTTTTACTCATTCTAGCAAACATCATGATAAGGGGCTGTGGGGCAGGAGGCGGGGAGGGTTATCCAAAGAGTACAAACACACACAAAGTACTCCATCAGTTTGAGCCGGGAGGAGCTACTCAACACTATGGGCTATGTCTGGAAACAGATTGCAATAGGGTAAGGAGCAAACTATGAAAATCAAAGCTCCTTGGTCCCTATCTCTGTTTTGCAGTACCAACATACCTAGCTGCAGGAGGGACTATCCACCTTGACGAAGGTCTCTACTCTCAGTGAAGGGAGGGCAGTTCAGGGGTGAGAAGCAAGCAAAGAAAATACAACTCCCTGATCTGTTTCTGCTGCTACAGTGGAGGGAGGGGGATCATACTTTTGGAATCAAATGGGATATATCTTTGTCATCTCCATAGTAAGGGCAATTCCCAGAAAAAGCCAACTTTGAATATGCAAATATGAGGGCAGCATGGTTAATCACCACATGCACAGTGCAGGGGATCAAGCCAGCACACAGTGCTCATTCAGAGAGCAGAGTCTGTGCACCTTTTCCCAATCCATGATGCAAATTGCTTCCCCAAAGCTGGCTTCCTTATTAAGAACTAACTCTGTGTGAGTTTGAAAGGGCTATCACCTAGGGGCAGTGACCTGTCTGATCTGCATTTCGGCTTGTCTTGGTGCTGAATAATGCATACTTATATTTGTGTTGCCGTTTAAATATCTTCTGGTATTTAACTTCCTGCCACTTATTTGCTATATTTAAAGTAAGTTCTTCTCAAACAGTACAGGCATCATGAGTAATTTAAATGTAGTCATGTTGAAGTTTTATGTTTCTAAGGAAGATGATATCAACCTCAGTCACTGGGAAAGAGTCATGCTGGAATCTGGGGCAGCTTCCCTCGCTATTTTCATAATTCTTAAAAGATCTTGCAGTATAGGTTCTGAGGAACCTTGAGGGCATTTCATTTTTGTCAAAAAAATAGTCTTGGTAATTAGGAAATGAAGTAAGTTTTAAGAAGATTATTTAAAACTTCAATCATGTTACTGGGATTTTAAAAAACCCAATAAAGACATCACCCTGATTTAATTGCTCTGACTATTGGTTTATTAAACACTTTGTTGATTGTGTCTTTATACACAACAGCCTTATTCTAAGTGACAGTAAACATCCAAAATAAGGAACAGAAAAATTCAGTGTTTCTAAATACTCAATAATATAGTTTTTTTAAAAGAACTGACAAAAATACATCTCACTGATGTATGATAGTTACACCCCCACTTGTTCTCAGACACTGCTCTGTAATTCTAATATAATCTTAGACATTTCAAATATATCTTTAGTATCATGATGTTTGCCCTGGATTTGGAGCCCCAAGGCACCAGTGACTCTTACTTCATCAAGTGTGTACATGAAGAGTCAGCTCACTGTCTCTGCATGTCGCTCCACTTAGCCGGAAAATGAAGGAGGTGAAAGTATCGGTGTTCACCCAAGTGCTATCCCAACCCAGCCCCACATCCTTTGGTGTTCGTAGGTTGCCCGTAGCATTTTCCTTAAGTAGAAATTAAACAATATTCTTTTTCTCATAGCTCAAAGCCCAAGAAACCAGCTCCAAGCCATATATATTCTGAGGTAACAGTCAGGCTTTGAGGAGACCAGGACTGCTAATATCTAACTCATACTTTCTCTCTAATGAAAAAAATCACCAGAAGGAATGTTGCAGTCAGATTGATGAGTAAGAGAACACCCACAAACTCAGCGCACCATAAGACCACTTGAATTCTAATCCCACCAACCTAAACAATTACAAGGCAGAAATAAGGGATTTTTAAATTATAGTTGGCAAGAGTGTTAAATGTTGAACTTTTAAAAATCTAAATCCTATTTAGACAAATTTACCGACATAAGTAAATTAATAATTCATCTCAGGGGAAAAAAAATCACACCAAAATAGGATTTAATCACAAAGACATCAAGGCCACTGCTATGTTAAGCAAAACAAACAGATAATGCATCTAACCCATTACAGACCTCTTGGTTTACAAAATTAATTACAACAATGAGATTAAGATGTTTCAAACTGCAGACTGCTGAAGCAGACTTTGGTAGTGAAATAACACTTCTATCTGGAAGCCTATGAATTCAAATGTCTAAAGCCTTCCATTTTCCTCTTAGTTTAATGAGTTGCTAAGCAAGCACCATATTGAAAGTTGTATTCATGACACAAGCTTTAGATGCAGACCCATTCTCTAAAGGAGTCATATTTTTCCTTGCAGTGATATATCATAAATGGCCCCCATAACAATGCATTTGACTCTGATTTAATATAATTATGTTTATATCTTAAATAGTAAAAATGGAAGTAGGAGCCCACATTGAACTCTAAATTGTCATTTGACTCCCAGTCCACAGACTCACCTCTGTAAGAACTACAAATTGGTTTTGAGAATGTATAACACTTGCAATACCACACAAGACTCTTATATTTCTGGGACTATAGTCACAATTGTCATTTCCTGAATGAAGGGTATCAAAGGTAAGTAAAAGTACAGTTTGTCTAATGAGTTTAAGATGCTAATTATTTTATTTTGAACATGAAATCTAAAACTCATTCACAGCAAAAACTGACTTACAAGGGTGCCTGGGGTGGTATCGACATAGGAGGCCATGGGTCAGGTTTTTTTCCTGCCTGCGACGCTGTTTAGGGAAGAGGGCAGTTCATGAGTTACATCTCAATTCCTCAACTACCACAGCTGTCTCCACATAAACTAATATAAATGATTCTGCTGAGGTCTTAGTTCTTGCCCTCAAAGTGATTTAAATGGGGCCTCAGCTTTTAAAAATAATTATTGTTAATGTAGTAAGCCCTCTTAACAACCCCCCAAATATATTTATCACTAGCTCTGTTTAAAACTGAAGAAATTTAGGCTCAGGCTAAGGATTCTACAGTTAGCAGTAAATTATGCAATCTGTACTTGAAAACAAGTCAGTTTGACTCCATAACTCACAGTACTCCACAATTTGTACCCTATCCAACTGATGGAGAATAGCTTCGTCATTCCTCCCCACAGTACTCTGCACCCAAATGATGAAGAGTCAGGACCATATGCTTGTCTTGATGCCCCATTGGTCATCCATATACAAGGCACTGGGAGCCTCCTGTGCACAGAGCACCTGAGAGTGTTCTTCCACAAAAAGGCAGCAAACCCTGGAAAGAACAGAAACTCCATTTCATCATCCTTCCCCCTACTGTGCCCACCTTCCCACTTGCCTTCCTGTTTGAACAAAATGCGTGTTCTTGCCGCCTCTGCTTCCTCCTTTCCCAACTCAAACCATTGTGACCCTGCTTTTTAAGAGCTTGGTCTCTCCCTCTCTCCCCTCCCGCCCCTTTTTTATTGCCAAAGCACTTTAGGTAGTCTCAGAAGTGCTGACCTGCTTCCCTTATGCAACATTCCTCTGTTTTCTGCTTTCCTTCCTTCCTTGTTGGCTAACTCTTCTCCGCTTTCCCAATAGGCTTTTCTCTACCTTTCAAAACCCTCGAACATCATGATTTACTTCCTAAATATTGTGCAGCTCTGCATGTTCTCCCCAATGTTTAACTGCTGAGGGTGGTTGTTCAGAGCATCCCCTCTGTGTAGGCCCCCATATGCTCTTCATAGCTTGTGAATTATGTAGTAACTTCTTGTCTGAAACCAACATTTACCTAAAGAATAGCTTTGGGGTATAGACATTTCTTTCCAAATATAAACATCACCCATACCTGTTGGCTTCAAAAATATAATCTTCCTCACCCTAACTCAGCAAAGGAGGCTGTGTTTATTATCCATAATAAAATATTTGGGTTCCCCAAATTTAGGTTTTCACCCATGTAATCCAACCACTGAGTTATAATATATGCTATAAAGAAAATCTTAAAGTCACCCTACGAGGAGACTCTCACTGCTGCTATTGCTACAAGTAACAAATTGCTATTCACTTTCAACTAGGAGTTTCATGTTTTCTTTTAAAAATTTTTAAAGATGTATTATTATTGTTTATGTTTATATGTTGGGGAGCAAATATGCCGATGCATGCGCGTAGAGGTCAGAGATGAGTGGTAGGTGGTGGGCCAGTCTTCTTGGGGAAGAGGGTGAATATATTTATTCAGATTTATTCAGCCTCACTCCTAGAGTTTTAGGGTAACATCCACTTTCTCCAAAAAATGAAGGCTCAGAGGAGAAGGGTGGCTGTCTGAGAAAAGCCTGAAGGCTGCTTTATTGCTAGGAAAGCCTGGGGCAGAGGGTGATCATTGGAGCAGAAGAAAGAAAATGAAATTTGTGCTGAAGCCCTGAATGTACATACCCAACTCCAGGATATTCGAAATTAACATTTTTTTCATGGTCATCTCTGTTTGTCTTAGAGTATTTGAAATCAGCATGGTTGTTTCATTAGCTTCCCTTTTTCCTGTACTGCCTGCCTTAGCATATCGCAACATATCTATATCGTAAATAAGCTCACAAATACAAACATCGTCGTGATATTCCCATGCCTTCGACACCCACAGCTAATCAATTTCTACCGCCATTTTGTTCAGATTCTAAGGAATTCATTGAGATAGCCTCTTTTTCTCTATTACCACCATAATGCTCTCAAGTCAACCCATTTTGTTTTTGCCTGGGTTACCACAGGGTCACCCTAACTGGGTATTCCTGATTTTACTTTATTTTATTTTTCTCTAAACTATTATGTACTGTCTCTGTACTGCTAGATGTTTTAAGGAAAACACAAAAATCTTAATTTGTCTGAAATATACTTAAATATATTAAAGGTAAAGACAAACTCTTTCATGCCTCCATTTATGGTTGCCCCTTGAAATTCTAGCTATTTGGTACAAAAGTTTTCTAAATTACCATAGTCACGAATGCCAACTTGGCCCAGACGATCCTCTCTGCCTGAAATACTTTCTCCTCCAAGACAATCAAAGTAACTTATGTACACTTCAGCTGCATTCTGGTTCCAGACAATGCTCGGTTTTCTCTTTCCAGATGAAGCGGAGCCAAGGGATATAGCCTTTGTACTCTGTCTGTGTGAACCGGTACAATCAGGCCTGTGCTGTTATTGCACTTGTATCCAAGTATTCTTAACGGTGACTTCATTTACTTTTTCTCCTAATGGAATACTTTGGTAGCAGAGGTCGAGCCTGTGTACCAGTCATGCACTGAATAGCTGATCCAGAATGCACTCATTGTCACTGAACGCTGAATGTGTTGGGGATACCTGCCTCTCCAGAGAGAGACCTTTGTGACAGCCAGCAGCCTCCATCCTAAAAAAGCTGAACAGTAGCCCTCTCCATGGCCCATGTAAAGAAACAAGAAGCAGTAGGCTGCCTAGTGCAAAAGAGCAAGCAGAAACTTTTTGGTGTCTTAAGCTCTACAGAGGCAGAGTATCAGATTTGATTGCGAATTTCTGACAGCATTTGGCCAGTCCAGGGTTTTTCTCCTGTAACCCTTACACCAACCCATTTTGACATCTCTCTTCTGATTGACTCTTTACCATATTTTCCTTATTTGAATACTGCACTTAGCCAATCAGGGCACAGCAGGCACCCTGGCAGCTCTATAAATTCAGACCTTCTGAGGTTGCAACACCAGAGCTGCTGCTGGAGCTAACTGAAGAAAAGAAGGGAAGAATTCCGAGCTCAGGTCCCAGCATCCAACTCCCAGCTCTGGCTGGTATCCCAGACTCCAGGGACTCCTCTCTTCAGAGGATGAAGCCTGAAGACTTAAGGGTCTGGCTTCCAGCTGCGTTGCTCATTAGATAGGGAACACTGCCTTCCAGACTGGAGGCTGGGGAGTGATCACAGGTAAACAAGCTCTAGGGAAGCTTCCTGCACCCAGCAGTGGGCTCACTGGAGTCAGACTCCTGTGGCTGCAAGAAGAGGAACCCACTCCTTCCTCAGCCTACAATATTTCATTCCTAGCAGGGATACATAAGAAAATTCATCCCTGTAGATATTTCCAGCCCCCAAGACCTATGTCATTAGAGAGCTTTCTTCAGTTTTTGGAATTTACAGCCTTCCTCCTCCATTATGATCGACTCTTTGTCTGGAAACAGAAAATCCCCCAAACCTTTTGAGCTGTGACACTTCTGGGAGTTGTAAGGACTTTCTGCTAGCATCCTATCCTTACTCCAAGTTCAAACTTGTTTCATTTAAATCCAACATAGCAATCTGTATTGAGTTGTTTTCCCTATCTAAAGCTTGTGAATCCAGAGCTGACCAAGTGCCTCCCACGTGTATTCTTTGTTGCTTGGCCACTCTATTCTTGAAGGAAGGTAAAGACAAAATACTGGTTGGAGACTGAAATCTCTACCAACTACTTCAAATGGACACTTTCCCCATATAGAAATAATGGCTATACATAATGTCTGCATTATGACAGTTAATATCTTTCAACTTCGTTTCTCAATACATGGATAAGACTGTTAATATCGTGAATTAGCATCCTATATTAATATAGTGGCATTGATTCCTGATGATCCTGGATACATTAAAATAATGCCTGTGATATTTTCATGGAATCAGGCTTGTACAATGTTGTTTTGAATAAGGATACCAGGTAGAACTGTACCAAGTACAGTTGTTTGTTGTATATATGTCCTACAAAATTGAAACATTATCTTCATGAGGGAGTCAATAGGCTCACAACACTTGGAACAGTAATAAAGTGAAGAGATTCAAGAAAACTGACAAAGCCAATTCAGGAACCCAAGAAAATTATAATTCACAAGGCTTCTCCAAGGTTCCTTAAGAAGTAAACAGTTATTGAGAGAGAGGAAACTCAATGTTGAAGCTACCAAAAAACAAGGCACAGAGCTCTAGGGATGCTATTTCCTCAAACACACATGAGTGGATTATGGTGATGAAGCTGCCTTTGATAATCCCAGAAAACTCACCAACTTACTAGGCTAGTCAGGAGTGGAACTGTTTCTTCATTCTTTCATGATTGCCCCATCTAGGCTGAATTTATGTTTTTCCATGCCCCATCAGAAAAAGTCACACAACACAGTTGTCACTGAGAAAGAAACCAGCAAAGCCAAAAAGAAGATGGAAGAGAAGCTGTAGCCTGGCATCCACAATGGATGATAAGATATGCATGTCTGTCTGAGGGTGTATCACACATAGGAGAAATAGCAATATGGCTACCATTCTTGTGGTGTGGGAAAGTATGCCTACCTGCCGTAGTGGCAGAGGCAGACTCTTTGCATGATGATTAAGTCCTAAACCAGATGCTGGGATATGTGAAATTTTAGTGTCCTTGGAAAGAATCACAAGGTGACAACCCTCCTCTGTACCTTATGAGGTATTACGACTCCTTAGTGAATAGAGTCTATCCCATGAGTATGGAAATGTCTGAAAATGCAGAAACTATTTTCAGCCACTGAAATTTGTACTTCTAAAACAGAGTCAGGATTGTAAAGGTGTTATAACAACAGTTAGTATAGTCCTTGCTCAGGATGATAAAATGTTCAATTAAGGCTGAACTTTCTGTTGGGGAAGAATTCCACACAGGGGAATAACTGCAGTAGGGGGGAAAAAAGGCATGTAGATATTGATCTCTAAATTAGCCTCTGATTTATCAGGGAAAGTGGAGGAAAACAAAGGATGAGATGGAGATGTTAGCTTGCTCTTCAAATAGCTGATCAGATACAAAGAAAGAAAGGGGGGAGTACAATTTAGATCTGTGCTAAAAGGCCCTTCCTTGGACTCAAAATTTTGAAGCCCATAGGAAAAATCAAAGAGTGATGAAGAATTGTACAAGTGACAGAAGATAATCCTGAGGTCTAACCTTTAATACAGAGGAAGAGAAAACCAGAGGAAGAGAAAAATCCATAATCCAGCATGCTGATAGAGACATAAAAATTGTTCAGTATAAGAAACTATGCTGTATGTAACAGAGGATGGCCAAGTCGGTCATCAATGGGAGGAGAGGCCCTTGGTCTTGCGAAGATTCTATGCCCCACTATAAGGGAATGCCAGGACCAGGAAGCAGAAGTGGGTGGGTTGGGGAGCAGGGGGAGGTGGGAGGGATAGATTTTCAGAGAGGAAACTAAGAAAAGGGATAGCATTTGAAATGCAAATGAAGAAAATATCTAATAAAAATATATTAAAAATAAAAAACAAACTATGCTGATCAGAAATTTTTCTGCATCTGAGCAGCTTTAACTGGGGAAGGGTTTTAAGCAAGAAATGAGGAAGCTCTGAAAGCCTGGATCATGAGGCTTTTGGCCATAAGGTTGATGGTAAAGGTTTCGTGTGGAATGTAAGTGGAGAAACTGAGCCATTAAAATACTTCTTTCTCTAAGACAGAAGCTGTACAATTGGAGATAAGATGGTAGAAACCTATCTCTAGAAGATTGACTTAGATATGGGAGTTGGTTATATCTGGCTGGTGTCCATGATTATTAAGGACTAAACTACAACAGAGAAAGAATTAGATGTTGAGCACTGGGAATAAAAGAAGTAGTATTTGACACTTGGTTTATTGTTGTTTTCATAGGGATGTTGAGAAAACAATTTAACTCGGAAAGGACCAGCTTTGTTTGAGTTGATATTTATGAGACAGGAGACTCTGGGAAATCCAGATGTTTTAGCTAGGCATGTAAATTGGGTTCTGAATGTACTAAAGCCCTTGGTAGTGTTAAGGAAGATTTTTTAAAAAATATAGAGGAAAGATAAATAATGTGGTTTGCCCAGATTACTCAAAATCAAGTGTGACAAGATTTATATGAATCTTTTCTTCCCGGGGGAAACTGTAGTCAGAATTTGTGATTCTCTGGAAACTTTAATTGACAACAGTTCACCAAAGGGGTGAAAGAGGAAGTCAATGACAGAAGGCGAGGAAACTGGCACAAAGTGTGGACGTCTAATCTCCTCATGCACATCTCTCCCTGTAAGAAAGTATTCTTGGGATAAAGGTACTCTTCTAGCCCAAATCTCTTAGAGAAGCCTGGTGTGGTTATTGTACATTTTCTACCTGCTAAGCAGTACATTGATCATTTAATATATTATATTTCATTTGCATCCAATATTTTATATTTCATTTAATGCTGTTTATATTTAATTTTCTCAAAATAACTGACATGTTTTCACCATCTATGTTCACTAGTGTGTTGGTGTACCTTTGCTGAATAATAATTTACAGTATAATCAGTGGCTTAAAGCACTATCTACTCTGGTAAACATGTTGACAGTCTTACTCACCCATGGGCCATGGATGCTACATAACCTACATGTTTGACATAATGACTGTTCAAAACCACATGAGACAACTTTATGAAATCTTGCCCCAAGGCTAAGGGAACAACATAAAAGACAGCCTTGAAAGAATGTAAGGGCCTGAAGAAAGACGGGGAGCTTGAGGAGCACTGTGTTCATGAAGTGGCATTGCTGTCACGGCTAACAGTAGATGTGATCACCTACAGAGACCTGCACATGATTGGTTCTACAAACACTTCATCATGGCCTGGGGAAGAGAGTTCTGAAGCCCCAATTCTCTCGAGGATTTACCCACAGTTAATGTATGCAGGGGGCAGGAGAGACCTTTTACCAGTGTCATAGTCACGAGTAAGTTTCCCATGTTCTTGCAAATATCCACTCACCATGTTCCTGTAAACAATCCTAATAAGACTTATTCTGTCACAAAATAAAAAAAAAAAAAATAGAGTAAAGAAAACGTTGGGGAGTAGAAAAGATCAGCAGGGATGAAAGAGACAAAAGGCAAGAGAGGCATTATCAAACTTTCTTATGTACATATGTGAAAATGAAGATGTAATGAAACATATGACTGTGTAGTATATTTAATCTATAAGATTGAAAAAAAGAGATAAATGTATTCTGTAAGCCAGAATTCTAAGTAGAGTGTAACGATGCTCTCCTTCAATAGCAATCAAGGATTTCGTGAATTGTGGTCCCACCTCAGGATCTTTTCCCCATCTCTTGTTCTTAAAACTGTAGAACCCAAGGCTCCAAGTCAGCAGGAAAATCTCTCATATTTGAATCGTTTTTTTGTTTTTTTTCTTCAGTTCAAACCTTTGGTTTTGTATTTTGTAGTTCAAGTGATTAGATCAGATACTTTAATCTAAATCCTCCTACTTGGATTAATTCAAGGTCAAGTAACAAATAATAATTTTATCTTATATACCCAGGGTCAAACACATATGCAGTTCAGGGCCAGGCATCAAACTAAACTCACACTATTAGAAAATGTAGTAGTAATGTCAGAGATGTCTTTTGACCTACAAGGAAACCAGGTATTTGATAGCCAAGTGGGAATACATAGCTCTTTCATAATAGTCCCTTCATAATAGTCCCTTAATCTTAGAGAAATGGTCATTCCCCATAATTCAAGAAGTGTTTGAATGATCAACATCAACCTATCTTCATTCTCTACAGAGATTCTTGATCGTTTGTTAAGTCAGGCTCATGGTGGGCTATTCTTCTACTCAAATTTTCAGTAATGTTCTCTCTCTTGAAGCATCTAATCCAAACAATCTGCTTCTACCTGACTTTTCTTTATTTTTTTTTCTTTTATCTTTATTTCTACTATGAATGACACTGGTTCCTCTGCCTACGTGCACAGCACAAGCGCTGTGTGGATTGTATACTTGGCCTATAATTTGCCTTGTCTTTCATATTTCTTTTTAAAACTACAGTTCATAGCTCTTCTAAGAAACCCTTCTCAACTCTTTCCGCACACATCCATTTTCTCCTAAGAAGTCCTATTATACTCAAAGGCAGCAGCTCTCCATTAGCATTTAGTTATTCTCTGATTTTTTATGGATGTTTGTTCTGGTTTCTCTATTAGTTTTGTAAGTTGCTTTGAGTTGGGACTTAACGTTTTTGTAGTTGTTTGACAGCTTCTATATCACTGAGATCCATATATAAATCACAATATAGGCACTCATCACATATAGACTGACCAACGTATCGATTGATGGAGTTCTCTCAAACTGGATTCTTCTTTTTCAACCCAGGGAATTTTCCAAGTGTTTAGAAATCAGCTTAAGCTCATCCAAAGATGCAAACTGTTGTCATTATGCATTCAGTCTGGTTTTGGACAGTACCAGGAATCTGTATGGCTGCATGCCTTCTCATTCTGGAATAGGCAACTTCTACCCTGGGGCTAACGGCACCAGCCCAAGCTTACAGAACAAACTTTTCCAACATTCCATTAGCCTGCATGTTGTTCCCACCAATTACTCTGAGAACTTTGTTTTGATTAGGAATAAGAGGACATGATATCTGAGGATTTAGGTTTATGTGCAAAGTTAAAACAGAGAATTAAATTTGTTTGCTTTCTCAACAAAAAGATTAAGATATCTAGTGATATATGATGCTCAAGAGATGCTAGCATGAAAGGATGGAACAATGAAAATTACTTGTGTGCACTGCTGCATTCTAAGTTGGTCTTTAGTATCCTAAAAATAAGCATAGTATTTACAGGATCTCAGAAAAAAGTAATTGCAATTTCTCATTTTCATTCTTTTCCAAGAAATGTATAGTTTATTAATTCAAATTTAAGGTTTTTGTAGTAAGTTCAGAAGAAAAAAAAACATATTCCTTGCATTCTTTGGTAAATCATACCAGAAAGAAAGACACGGGGAAGAGAGACAGCAAACACATTGGACTATCAAGGCCTTCTAGCCCTTCATTATGAAATCCTCTAAGGCTTCCCTCATGGAGGTGACCAGTATAAGCATCTGTAGGCTAATAAAAAAGAAGAAACAAATCCATTACTTACCAATCTGCGGGGATTCAATGCTACTTAGAGGCAAAGTAATGAGGAAAGAATTAACATTTTATTGGATCCATCTATAACCATAACAGCAAATAATACATAGAGTCTGGCTCTCATGTTTAACATGAAAGTGAAATGGATGTCCAACCCCAACCACAAATGATAGCTGGAACTCTTTTGCTGAATCTTCTCCAGGCATTTCTACTTGCTTTTGTTTTACTGGATAGTGTTATATGTCTCTTTTATTTCTGAGGTTTGAATATTGTCCTCTTTCAAACTAACCTATCAAATTCTATTGATTTTAATTAGGTGTTTTCATACAGATGTATCCAGGCTCCATTGATAGGAATGCAATGAAAAATTTCATATCCTGAACTTTCAAGCATAGAGACTAGCCTTGGCCTTGGTTTAGGTCTTGGAGGGGCAGGAGACAGAAGAATGAGCAGCAATGGTTCTAACATTTGTAAGATTCAACAGGCGCAAAGTCTGGCTGTCTTGTTTCTTCTTCTCAGACATTTATTTCATTAAACAAAACCAAATGATTTACATTTTGAGAACAGTGAGAAATGAGGCAAACATTTTTAAACATCTGCATACTGGGCATCATGGTGGAACATCTGCATACTGGGCATCATAGTGGAAACTTTCATTTGGCATTCATTTCTGCCACAAATATTTGAGGTAGGCATCAATAAGAACATATTAGAGATGAGAAAATTGAGCCTTATAAATGATTAATAGCATAAGCTATAGGAGATGGTGACAGAATTCAAACTCTAGCCTTTCTAACTGAGATCCTTCCCTTTTGACCATGTCACACTAACAAATGAGCATGAGTTTAATGCTGAGTTAAGCTGGGGTGTGAGGAATATGCATCAGGCAGCAGCTAGAGCATTATTTTTTTAGAATTAAATAACCCTCAGCATACTAATAAGCTCCAATATTCCAGTGTCAGCAAAAGAGCAGTCTTGGAATAATTATTCACTAACATGTCTGACATAGAGTACTCTTTAAATCCGCCCTCGCTGAATTCTGAAGGAAAAAGAAGTGTTCAGATAGATGTACCATTCCTAGTCTCCCAAGTTTTCTTTTTATTTTTCAATTCTTTTCTGTCTATTTCTATTTATTTCTATGATGCCTATCACCATGGTGTCAAAGTATCCAGACAAACACATTAAATTAAAAGAAACCACATGAGGAGATTGAAAAGGAAAGTTTTCCAGATTGTTCTCCTCTGGAGCTAAGTTTTGTTGATGGAGAGATAACTGATTGTGCCAGGGCACCGCATGCCCATGCTGGCAGCGTTAGAAATAGGCCTTGGTGAAACTTGGCTACTATTTATCCATGGACATGCAATTTACCTTTCTATTTTGGGACAAGAGACGGGGAAAGGAAACCCCAAAGAGTAAGATATAGAAAGCGATCCTCTACGATCTCAAAGACACTCCACCTCTAAAAATAGTACCCTAGAACCTTAAATATACTGGAGCAAAAGCAAGATGTTTAAAAAACTTGAAAACTATGAATCATCTTAATTATTTTATTTTAGCCTATTCATCTGGGGCAAGCCACTGTTTTGTTTATTTACATAACAGGTTGTTGCTAAACTCAAACTCTTCCATGTAATCTGGCTAAGGGCATGGAGTCTACAGAACTCTACGGCAGAGTCCCATTTCTCAGAGATGAGGAGCAAATCAGGGAAGTCATAGTATGGAGGCTAAAGGAAGTAATAGTGGTCAGGAAGAATTAACACTCCTGTAGAAAAGGAAGATATTTACTATCTAATATTTTATATACAGCCCATATTTTATTCTTTAAAGATTTGATCTCATCTGTCCTTCTACTTGCTTCAACTACACACATGAGCAAACACACACAAATGAAGCCCACATATTTTCTGGAGTTGTTATCATTTATTTAATATTCTACTGTCTGATCTTAAAATAATGTTAGTCATATCTGCAAAGTTGAGAGATGCCCAGCATTCTCACTAAACTGAGCCTGGGAATTTCTGAATGGAGTACAGAAGTGAGGTGCCAGTCCTCTGTTTGTTTATTCATTTGTTTCTCATGCGTGGCCTAACTGTACAGCTTAAGATGGTATGGAGCCCAGAACACAGGATCCTCCTTCTCCACCTCCTAACTGTGGGATCACAGGAGTGCACCACCACCCTCAACAGAACATCATTTTCAAAACAAAAATTTGATTCAGATTTTATTGGCCTTGTTGTTTATAAGGCGTTTTTTAGTATCAAAACCAAAATCTTCAATGTCAACCAGGACTTCTGAACTTTCTACAGTACATGGGCTGTGCTGGGTCCAACCTCTGCCTTTCTAAGCTTTTCGTGCTCCAGACAGGACATCTCTGGAGCAAGTCCCTCACAGGTCAAGTTATATACCCAATGCATGCCCTCTACCAATAATACTGCCCTCTGTGCCTGAAATCCCCCTTTCTTTTTCTTTTTCTTTTTCTTTTTTTTTTTTCAAATACGTTTTAAGCAATGTTTGTTGACTTTTGTTGTTGTAACTCCAGTGGGTTCTCATCAATAAACTTTGAAAGCATCAAAGATTAATGAAAAGGAGACAATGCTCTCGCCATTCAGCTGCCCACCACGACATTTCAGGTTTCTTGTTCCTCTGTGAATTTCCATATTTCTACAAACTGTGACAGTTTTCTATTTGTCCTATGTATATAATCACATATGTATGCGTATATGTATGTCTTTCCTTCAATTTCTTTGTTTCTAATTACTTTTGATTTTCAGAAAGAGGATTTAATATACATTTCTGGAATGGTAAAAATCAGGTATGAACAGGTTTCTAGCAACTCTGTGCCATAGTTCTATTGCTCCTTCCACATCTCATCCTCTCTTAACCTTTGATATATGACCTAGAGTTTTAGATCAAAATTGTGTTAAATTGTTATTGGTATTAGAAAGCTTTCAAAAATCCTGAATTTTTATACCACTAAATACAATTATCTGGAATGTTGATTTTCAGCTAATTTTATGTTTATTCATTTTTTCAAATTCATTGACTTTTTGTTTTAAAACCCAGCTTTTTCTCGTCACCTAAACTGCAGAATCAAATAAGATTTTAACTTGTATTACTAATATGATATGTATTTATAGTCAAGTATGACTGCAAAAAAACAGCCTCTCTTTGTATGATAAATCAATACCTTATGTTGTTTTGCTCAGGGGTGGTGTTGTTTCTGTTTTAATGCACAACCATTTTATATTGCCACTGTTTTATGCTTCGGAGGTACTAGTGTTCTGAAAAAAAATGTTTAAAATCAGACAAAATTTCTCCCATTTTGTGTACATTAGCCCACTCATTGCAGCAATTTTCCTTTATCAAGATATTTTTTAAAGAACTTTTCTAGTGTTATTTTAATGTGGCTTCTTTTCTTTCTTTTTATCCCAAACCAAGCAAAATGTGTCAAACTCTGTAATTAAGAATTATTTCCATTCCCAAAACTTTTATTTGGCTGAGATCTCTTTATTGTCGCTATTTTGATAACTCTGTTTTTCCTGTAGAGTGGAACTTTTAAAAACACATTTTGTGCCTTTTTCTCAATTGAGAATTCCATGTGTGCCTGTTCATGTGTTTTCATCTAATCTACCGCCATTTCATCCCCTGATTTTCACTTTGCTTGCCACAGTGATGTTGTTCTTTGTTCTTTACTCCGCCCTCTGCCACCTGGGAGAATACATAGCGCTAATCTCTGCATCCCCAAATGATTCTCTCCAAATGATTCTAGACACACTATTATCAACTAGGAAGTGACACGTCTTATGTGGTTTCGTTTTGTTTTGAAAATCTTATTTAACTCTTTTCTGTTTTGACTTACAACTTAATTTCTATATGGTCTCTTTCATAATAAGACTCTTGTTAAATTCTCTTTAGATTTTCCTGCCCAAAGGAAAGACAGAGACAAAGGTTAGAATGGAGACTGAAGGAAAAGCCATCAGAGACGATCCCACCTTAGAGATCCAACTCTAGACACCAAAGCCAAATCGGGCACTATTGCTAATGCCAAGAAGCGCTTGCGGACAGGAGCCTGTTCTCTGAGAGTTTCTACTAGCACCTGACCAATACAAATGCAGATACTCAAGCTAACCATCAGACTGAGCCTGGTGACCCCAATGGAAGAGCTAGAAGAAGGACTGAAAGAGCTGAAGGGGATTGCAAACCCATAGGAAGAACAACATCAACTAACGGGACCACTCAAAGTCCCAGGGACTAAACCACTAACCAAAGAGTATACATGGAGGGACCCAGGGCTCCAAATACTTATTTAGGAGAATATTGCTTTATCTGACATCAATGAGAAGGGAGGTCTTTGGTCCTGTGGAGGCTTAATGCCCTAATGTAGACTGATGATAGAGTGGTGAGGCAGGAGTGGGTGAGTGAGTGGAGGAGCACCCTCATAGAGGCAAAGGGGATGGGGGAGAGGGCAGATGGGATAGGGGATTTGTGGAGGGGTAACCAGGAAGGGGGATATCATTTGAAATGTAAATGAATAAAATTATTTAAAAATAATAAATAAATAAATTCTCTTAAGAGACAGATACATGAATTATCGGTGATTCGGAGAAACTTAAGAGCCCCATTGACCCTTTAAACTTTTGGATAATAGAAGGTGTAAACTGTGGATCATAGACTCACCACTTTTTCTTCTCTGTCTTTGTATTCCTATGAGGCAGTTAGTAAATGTACCACATTTTCTGTATCCATTCTTATGTTGAGGGACATCTGGGTTCTTTCCAGCTTCTAGCTATTATAAACAAGGCTGCTATGAACATAGTGGAGCATGTGTCCTTATTACCAGTTGAAACATCTTCTGGGTATATGCCCAGGAGAGGTATTGCTGGATCTTCCAGTAGTACTATCTCCAATTTTTTGAGGAACCACCAGACTGATTTCAAAGTGGTTGTACAAGCTTGCAATCCCACCAGTAATGGAGGAGTGTTCCTCCTTCTCCACATCTACACCAGCATCTGCTGTCACCTGAATTTTTGATCTTATCCATTCTGATTGGTGTGAGGTGGAATCTCAGGGTTGTTTTGATTTGCATTTCCCTGATGATTAAGGATGTTGAACATTTTTTCAGGTGCTTCTCAGCCATTCGGTATTCCTTAGTTAAGAATTCTTTGTTTAGCTCTGTACCCAATTTTTTTTTGCTGTTGGGTTTTTTTGTTTTGTTTGGTTTGGTTTGGTTTGGTTTGGTTTGGTTTGGTTTTTTTCGAGACAGGGTTTCTCTGTATAGCCCTGGCTGTCCTGGAACTCGCTTTGTAGACCAGGCTGGCCTCGAACTCAGAAATCCGCCTGCCTCTGCCTCCCGAGTGCTGGGATTAAAGGCATGCGCCACCATGCCCGGGCTCTCTGTACCCAATTTTTAAATGGGATTATTTGAATTTCTGGAGTCCAGCTTCTTGAGCTCTTTGTATATATTGTATATTAGTCCCCTATCAGATTTAGGATTGGTAGAAATCCTTTCCTAATTTGTTGGTGGCCTTTTTGTCTTATTGACAGTGTTTTTTGCCTTACAGAAAATCTTTGCAATTTTATGAGGTCCCATTCGTCAATTCTTGATCTTACAGCACAAGCCATTGCTGTTCTGTTTAGGAATTTTTCCCCTCTACACATATCTTCGAGGTTTTTCCCCACTTTCTCCTCTATAAAATTCAGTGTCTCTGGTTTATATGGAGTTCTTTGATCCACTTAGCCTTGAGCTTTGTACAAGGAGATAAGAATGGATCAATTCGCATTCTTCTACATGATAACCTCCAGTTGTACCAGCACCATTTGTTAAAAATGCTGTCACTTTTCCACTGGATGGTTTTTGCTCCCTTTTCAAAGATCCAGTGACCATAGGTGTGTGGATTCATTTCTGGGTCTTCAATTCTATTCCACTAATCTACCTGTCTGTCGTTGTCCCAGTACCATGCAGTTTTTATCACAATTGCTCTGTAGTACAGCTTAAGGTTAAGCATGGTGATGTTACTAGTTTACAGTTAGAGACACTTGCTTACTGCATCATAGACCACCCAGGAAACTCACATTCTTCCCTTCTTGATTTTAAGGAGTTGGAAATAGTTGAATAGTTGAATGTAGCTACTGAGGTATTAACTCAAGAGGCTATCTGCTAGGTGAAATGAGTCGGATGTTAGAGAGCAAACAATGGGCTTGAGACAGCATGATTCTTCCTTCTCATTGGGTATATTTCAAATGGGTTCATCAATTACCTTTAAAATCCATTCTATTAACTTTATAATTCACAATTACACCGAGGAGTGTTGGCAATAGAATTTGCCAATCTTCATTTCAGTTTGTTTTACTTTGACTTTTTATGTTTGGCACATTTCTGAATTATAATAATTTATAGAGAAATGTGGAGATGTTACCAGAAGGTGCTAGCAAAATGTCATTTTTAAGTAGGAAATGTCTTATGGGATTTCCAAAAGCAACCAGATTTATCTCCCTCTGAAAAGTTCAAAGCAAATGGTCCAATCATATAAATGAATGTGTATTACGTTTATTTTTTTTCCTCATGACAGAACTATAAAACATTTCTTCCTTCAGATAATTTTGCTGTACTTGATGTAGACAGGACCATAAGTTATGCTAAATGTCCCTCAATGTCCTTTAAAATAAGTTTTAAAAATTATACTGTGGCACTAGTTGAGATGATTCAAAGTATCTGAGATTTGAATTATATGGGAGAGTTTCTAAAGATAAACGAGAGAAGTGTGTGCCAATCTCTTTCTTAGCTAAACATTTCCCTAAATAAGTAGCATGTGATTATCTCCACTGGTCATTTGGTAGTTCCAAATCATGATAGTAGACTGAAGAGCTAAGAGGAAATGAATATATGATGAATACATCTACAAAGCAAAAAGGAAAAAAAATGTCAAGGAAGTCTGAGAGGAAATGAGTTGGAATAGGATTGAAAAGCTGAAGGAGCCATGGCTTGAAGTATTATGAACTGAAATCAGTCGTTGCAAGTCTGGTAGCAATTAATCTAATCTGGCCACTTATCTCTCAGCTCTTTGCTTCCTTAATCCTTTAAATGACTTCATTATAAATAGCCATACCTCATGGTTGCTTTCTCAGGCAAAGAAAGTATATAATTATTCATCAGAAGAAAGTGAGGTAACAATATGAGAGGTAGTTTTCGTATGTTTTACAACAGGAATGATTATTGAGAAAAGGCATACTAAATGAAGTAAGTGAGATTTAAAAGGACAGATATTGCCCACTTCTACTTATATTAAATATCTGCAGTAGATGAATTCCTACAAACAGGAAGTAAATTTAAAGTAATCAAGGCCTGAGAAGAGGGGTGATGAGGGGGTATTACTTAACAGACTACACCTTGTGAATGTAATTAACACCACAGAAAGTTTAATTGAACACTTACAAATCATTAAAATTATAATACATATGCTTTATATGTTTTGGTACAGTAAGATACATTTTAATGCCTAATTTTATTCTTTAATAAACACATACTCCTTGAAGTATTTTTTAAAACCAATAGTTGAATTTAGGCTGATATGGTAATTTGCAGGAATTACTACAAACAAATCAATTAAGCTATACAAACAGTCATTATAAATACCCTGTAAACATTTATGTAATGATGATCATGTATAGAGTCATTATAGCTACAAAAATACTTAAAAGATAATTACTCATCCAATTGAAGAGAAATCTCATCTATCATTTAAAAATGAGTTTTCCAGATATGGCTTATAATTTTCCTGCACTACTGAGGTGCCCGTGATGATCTATCAAAAACTGCTCCATATGGGACTTTCCCACTGTGATGGAAATAAATGCTGCAATATATCTCTATCTGATCACCCTGAGGAAGCAGGAGTCCTGAGAGTATAAATGAATGACTCATCTCAGAGCTCACTCTGAATCTTGAGAGTCGCCTGCTTTCACATGGATTCCCTTCAAGTGTGGAGAGTACAGATTGTCCCATTTTATCAAAGCCCCTTCACCTCGCACAACCCGAGGGACAACATTGTGGGTTTTCCCTTTGGCTCTTCTCTTCCAGCATTCAGTATTTTTCACTTCAGCTTTCATGAAGCAATCCCATTCCCAACGGGAGTGACTGACATCACCATCCCACGTCCCCATTGTTCAACCTATCAACAGTTTCATGATAAATGCACTTCCTACCCCAAATAAAAAACTGAGATGGCTTTCGACTGAAACCATAGAAGAAAAACAGTCATAGTTAATTCCCCAAACTCTCATAATTTTCATTCGTTGAATATTTTATCTGGGATGAATCATTTAATTTGTTGTAGACACATCCTTTCCAGTTTGATAAGTCAATTTAGACCATATTAGCTCAGATTTCAGCTGATTTACTGTCTTATATATATATTTTTTATTGCTTCCTTGGTTCTAAAACGCTCTCATAAATAAAATCATTTATATTAACTTTAATTCAACACCTATTTTAAAGGGTTATACTCTATAAGAGTAGTCTGTGAGATAATGCTATAGTGAAGGCAGAAATAGTAACAACAGTTCTCAACTCTAAAGACTTAAATCATAAAGGAAAAACTTTCTCAGAGAGTATAAGAGTATATCTTAGGTGATTTAAGAATTCCCTTGAAACAAGCATTTTACATAATTATGAAAATCTTGCCAAGAGATGTATTTTTTATGATCGACTTTGTTGCAAGGTTATGGTGTTTATTATCACCATTTTAACCTACTATAGTAAAAGATTCTCCAGGGTAAAGATAATCTTAGGGTTTCTTTTTTTTTTTTTCATCCTTGGAAGTAATAAAATTGTTCAGACAGGATTTCAGACATATCAAGTTGGAAACAAATATTTTTATATAGTGCTTCCTATTCAGGAAATATATTCCCAAGTTGCAAAAGTTTTTCAAGGGCTTATATATAATATGCTTTTTCTTTCTACAAGATCCATCCAGTAACTGAGAAGTCACAGCATGATAACTAAATGTGATTGAGTATTGACTAGACAAAATTAGAAGATACTAGTTTGAATTCCATTCTTCTTAGCAACAGAGAATACTGAATGAGAAATCACATAATTCACTTCCTGAAGGTATAGACATCAAAAACTCGCATCCAGCATTTAAAACTTGTTAAATAAAAATAATATCAAGCTTTTTATAAAATCAGAATTTAAAATATGTTGGCTGAGCCTGGTTTAACATCAGAGTCATGTTTTTAGGATGCCTTTTTGTCATTAATACAAGTACATATGTACTGAGAGGCAGTTGTTTATCATTGTAAACATGTTTGTGTTTAACATATGACTATTAGACCAACAGCAATTCTGAGCACTAGAGATGAAGAAAATGAAGCGCTGATGGATGGGCTCCTCTAAGGTGGAAAGTATTAAAGATGGATAGCTTTGGAGCACTGGGTGCTTAGCCCTGGGAAACTTACATCAATCATTCTACAAACACTTTTCCAGAGAGAGGCACAACTGTGAATTTCTGAGTCTTGAATAAGTACAACAATAAATGCAATCTATTTTCTTTTGGAGAAGATGATTTTATTCCCAATAAGGATGTGGAGTAGAAAATCTGGAAAGTTTGTTTTTGCTGTTGTTATTTGTTTAGAATAATGACCCATTTACCTTCACCTCTTCCCATGTCCTCCTAGGAGAAACAGAACGTGGATTCCTCTGGCTGGTGAGCTTGAAGAACTAGGGGATAGCCTGTGCTTCTTGATAATGAAGTTCTATCCTTTTCAAATATGATCATTCTCCTATCTTGTGTTGACAGTCTCTGCCTAGGAAGCTGTGGTTGTCCAGCAATGCTATGATGCGGTGAGTAAACTAAACACAAAGAGAAAAAGTGAAAAGAACCTGGTTGTAGTTCCCAGCTATCTAAAATAATTCAAATGTGCTGATTTCTATCAGATTTCATGTGGATTCATCAATGTATAGGCATAATTGTGAATAGGACTGACTTTAAGTTCTGAGGGTAATTGAGTTTGTCTTATTGTATGAGCAACTAAAGCTTCAAGTGGGAAATGAGTTGTAATGAATACACATAAATCACCATGTTTAGGTGCAGACTCCATTTTTATTTTGCTCTTTCTCAGCTGTGACTTCTGAAGCAGAGCTGTGGATGAAATATTTTGTATAATATCTACTGTAATTAACTTTTCATTAGTGATCAATGAGAAGCATCTGAATGCATTAGCTACTTTTCAGTAGCTATAATAAAATTACCATACCCAAAGGCAACATAAGGGTTTCAGAAAGGGTTTATTTTGGCTTATAGTTTCAGAAGGATAGGAGCTATAGATGACAGAGAAGCCATGGAATGACAGTAAGCGGCCATCTCATCACATTTATTTGTACACAGAAAGTAGAGCCGGAATTAGGGAAAGCTATAAGCCCTGAAACCCAACCCTAGTAAATTGCTTCCTCCAGCAAGGCTCCACCTCATAGAGGTTCCATAACCTCTGGAAATTTCCATCAACCAAGGACAAGTGCGCGAGAACCTGAGCTTGTGGAGCATATTGCTCATTCAGACTGCCACATATTGTGTGTTAATTTTCAGCATTTATATCTATATATGTGTATGTAGAGACATACTTCCATCTATGCAAATGTACAAATAAACTCAAGCCAAGGATCCATACTTCCAAAGTTCTGAAGTTCCAAAATTCAAATATTCATGAGAACTAATGTGGAACCACAAATGGAAAATTTTACACTTGGCTTGAGGTGACAGGTTACAGTCAAAATAAGTCCAATAAAAATATTATATAAAATGGCCTTCAGTCCTTTAAAGGTACATATGAAATATTAGCTTGTGGGGCTGTAAAGATGACTCAGGGGCTTAGAGCATTTGTCACTCTCCCAGAGGACCTGGCTTTGATTCCTAGCACTTATAAGATGGCTTACAGCCATCTATACTTCCATATTACAGGGATGCGACACCTTCTTCTGACCTGTTTAGGAACCAGGCACACATGTGGTGCACAGACATACACACAAGAAACACATACACACATTTTATAATTAAAATCACATATCATCTCAGTGCCTTATTATACACATTAAATATTCAGAACATCAATAAAATTGGCAGATTTCGGATCCTCATAACTTCACATAGTTAATCTGTACATACTCAGACAAATGAGACAGAGTGAGGTAGTCAGGCAATGGAAGAGAAAAAAAGAATCACAGTTTGGAACCAGTGAAATCCTAAAACTAGCATTAGAAGCATTCTAAAGTTTTAAGTTACCAACCTTGTTCAATACTCAGGCTTCCATCTATGAATTTAAATAACGTTACTTCATTCTATGATTGATCTGGAACTGAAGTTTGTTAGTAAATAAAGCAACATAATGACTCATAACAAGGAGAAATCAGTAGTCTAGTCACTAGTGCTGTTTGAGTGACATCAACATAATTCAGTAATTCGACCATAGATTGATCTATAGATTTCTATAGATAACAGAAAAAATAAAGTAATATGATTTAGGAATTATGAGACCAGCAGAAAGAGCAGATTTTGCTTTAAAATATTTTAAACATTTTAGTAGTACTTTGTTATATTTTTGTGCTGATTATTTTTCTTTGCTTTGGAACTTTTTTTTTTAATTGTGAACATGGTTTATAACCCTTTAATCCCATAATGATCATGGTTATTACTGATTATTATTATCATCATTGATTATTAAACAATTATTACTGACCCCACAACTATGAACAATTTCAGATAGAAAATTTAATTGATTATCTGTGCATTGGTTCCTAATTACGAGAGCTACTGTGGTAAAATGCAGAGTTATTTGCTAGGATATCCAGCTCTAAGGAAGTATAGAAATCACTTCCTATGGCCTCACGGGCACTATAGATTAATGCAGAATAGGCATATATGGTCTAGTCAGCAGCCATCACAGTATACAACAGACAAACGAAAAAAAAAAAAAAAAAAACAACAACCAGAGACTGCTCTTGTGTGCATGGTCAACCTGTGTTTCCTTTTACACTGTGTTTGTATATATCTGAAGCCACATGATCCATCACACATAGAGGATTCAGAACCAGGTATCCTGACGAATACACAACAATCACTAAGGCATCTGAGGAGGGAGATTCCTCATCATGGAAACTTGTCCTTGCAACAAATGAGGACTACTGCAGACAACCAAAACCAATCAAATTGCAAAGTTACGTAGCCAGGTACCAATGAATAAATCTACAAAATACTACTGTATCTAAGGCTTGGAGAACATGCTTAAGATGGCACTGAAAGATTGTTATGAACCAGAAGATCAGAGAGTTTACTGTGAGACTGTGTCTTCTAGTAATGTCAGATGGTACATCCATGAAGTTGTACAAACTTGACTGACTGAACATGAGATAAACAAGGATATCAGCAACAGACATGCTAAAATGGACAGGGAAAAACCCAAGAGGCCTCAACCCTACAAAAAGAAATGCAGGCAATTAAGGAATGCTAAACGGGAAAAAAAGAAGTCTTCCTTAGGTAAGAACATACCAGTTGGTCATCCATCCCAAGCAGCCAGGCATGAGAATATACATAAAAGTAACATTACAAAATCTGAGCAAGTTGTATTTAGGAAATTATGCATATATGCATAAACATATTCACACAGAGAGACACACATACACACATGGATGTAATAACAACTAATGAAAAAAAAAGGCGTGAATTTTAAAGATACCAGGGAAGGCTAAGTGGGAGGCTTTGGAGAGATGAAAGGGAAGGGATAAATCTCATAATTATAATCTCAAAAATAAAATATTGTAAAGGAAACTAGAAATGTTGACCTCTGTTGTTGGTCTTTGGTTTCTACTTTATGTTTACAAAGACAACACAGAGTTCAAAAAAGGCTATGCTTTTAGTTGGTAACTAGAGTGGAATGTTTTATCAGACTTCAAAAGGAGAGGAAGCAAAATGGTAGCTATCCCCTAATATACTATCACATGAAAATATTCTCCTTGCATGTGTACTTATTAGATTTCAGCTAAATTAGAAGTCAGGCAAAAGATATAATTAAAAGTTACTAAAGAAAGCTAGAAAATTGAATACATGAGATGAGGAAAGAGTCTGCCCATTAATATAATATAATCTGACTTTTTACTTCAATCAACTAGCATGCAACATGCTGGGCTATCTGGAGAGACATTAGTAAGCATTGTATGTTTATGCCACTTTATAATTTTAAATAAAATCTGAGCAATGCTTTCTATGCTCCTGGCCCATGGAATGTTTTCCTCATATCTCATTCAACTGGACTTATAGCTATGTTTCCTTTACAGATTGGAGAACTGAACAGTAAAGAAATTCATTCTTCATGATAAGACATATCAAGGATACAATTCTTAAAGTCTCAGCTCCCAACACAGCTCCATTTCTAGTGAGAAGAAGTTCTCTACTTTGTAAGCACAAACACGATGACATCAAAACATATACTGTGTTCCACCCGCATCACTCTCTGTGGGTTTTGAATGTAGGGTGCATGGGTTTCTTACTGACAGAGGCAGGGAAGAAATGCCCACTGGTATCTCTGATACAGGTTATGTCTCCTTTTACCTCTAAAGTCAGAAGTGGAGAGATGAGCTGATAGATCTTTAAGTATATATTGTATATTACCCAATGTGGCAGAGCTGACTTCAAGATCTTCAAAAGGCTTTGAGACCCAAGGCAACTTCAGTGTGGGTGTTTAAAGCAAGGCTACTGCCTGAGGGAAAGACCTTGTGTCATCTATTTTGTTTGAGGGCAAAACAAGATGTTCTGGTGCCCAAAACAAGGTAAAATATAAATGAAAATGTGAAGAATGTATTTAAGACTACTGTCTTGCAGTTAAGCCTAATATTCTCTTTAAAATATTTGCTGAAGTAATAGTTTTACCACAGTTGCTAGAAGACCTGGGTGATTAGAGTCTAACATGTTACCCTGTAAAGAAAATATTCTTCATATATGTGCTTATCTACTCACATTAAAGAGTTTAAGTCAAAAATCTTTATGGTACAATGATGTGCATAACTCATTATCTCTTGCGTTTAGTGTTGAAATTTCAAAATACTGGTAAGAAAATTTAGACTTCATAACTTATAAAGCAGACATCAGTGGTTTGAGCAAAAGTACAGAAAAACTGGTAGGTAATTAAAATTTTGGTTCATATAAGTTTTCACAGAATGTTTAGAATCTAGGTTACTATTGCCTAAGAATTATTTAAGCTAAGTTGGAATGTTCTTACTAATGTCTTTGGTATTCAGAGTCAGGGTCAAACATGGAGTAGGAGCCTTGGACAGAGTCTCTGGAGTTGGAGCGAATTCTGACTGAGCTAATTTTGAATGACGTCATTGCTTTTCCTTACTTTTGAAACTAACATAAAACACAATTTTACATGTTAATGTGTATACCCTGTGACATTTGCATTCATGTCCATATTATGTAATTTTCAAAACACATTCGGTATATCTCCTTAAGTATTTATCATTCCTTTATAGTGAAAAAATTAATATCCTGTCTTCTAGCTTTTTAAGCTGTATGACATTTAACAGGCATCTATAGCTGTCCATGTGAAATATTACATCAGAACTTCTCAGTCTTATACAAAAGTAATTTAGTAGCCATTGAACAGTCTTCGCCCTCAGTCTCTTGAACCTCCAAACTTACCCCTTTGATATCTACCAATTTTCACATACCTTATATGTGATCAACAGTTTCAAATTTAAATACAATGAAATCATGTGAAAGTTGACTTTCCACTTCGGGCTTATTGCATTAGACATCATAGTCTCTATTTCTGTCCATGTTGGCACAGATGTTCCATTTCTGTCCATGATGTCATAGATAACTACCTTTTATTTACTTCATAGCTAAGTAACCTTCAAAAAATATATACTTACTGTCAGTTGCAGAAGACTGTAAGCAATGTGTCAGAGAAAGTATCTTTCAGAAAATGGCACTAGACAAATTGTGTATCTGATGTACAAGCTGATGTCTAGTGCAGATCACTTAACTTTTATCAGATGTAGGCAATTATTCATTCAGAAATCCTATAGCATCCCAAAAATAACCACAGGAAAGGGTCAGGCAGAGCGGTGGTATTTTTATCCTAAAGACATAGTAGTAAATTATCTCATGATAACAAATGACCAGAAATATATAAAAGCATTCCTCAGACTTATTGAGAGTATTTGCCTGTTTTCCAAAGGTTACTACTTCACATGATAAGTGTCAAACATATATACACTATGTTGTCAAAAACCAATGGGTGTCATAAACCTAGGACAATAGAATTATATTATTATAAATGTCTAAAAACTACAATAAAGAATTTTCAATGTTTTTTAAACCATAAAATGATAAGTTTTGAATAGATATATTTAACCCCATTTAATCAGCTTGTAATGTACACATATTGAAACATCACATACTCTGTAAATATGTACATTTTCATGCACCAGTATTACAATTGATGAATTAAAGAAAACCACATCTGGGCCTTGATGTTAAACATTTTAGGCAACGTTCAGCAATTTTAATTGACCCCAGCACACAAAGGCACAGCTCAGAGGAGGGGAGGACAGTGGAGGTTTTCTCCCTGTCTGCCCCTCACTGTGGGATAGTGCTGTCAGTGACTTGCTGTTCTGTTCCTTAGAAGTCGCTCGAATCTGGAGTACATTTCAGTCACTTACCAAACATGCTTCATATGAATTATTCCAAACCATGTTTACTTCCTTGGACTTAAAATCCAGAAGATGGACAAGGCCCACATGGCCTCTGAAAGTGGAAAAAGCCCTCCCTGGAAGCCAGCCCAGTGCATTCAATTTCTCCTTCTCCAAGAAGTTAAGTCCAGGTTTTAACCCTCTGGCATCAGATGTGGCCACACAACAGAATATATTGAATTATGAGACTGCTCTTTCTTTTAAGTCAAAGACATGTAAATAAATGAATAAGATAAACAAAGCTAATATAAAATGGAGATTGGGCAATGACTTCATCAAGAACAGAAGGGGTCTCCTATTGTTCTTTAAAGATGTTTCCATCTCATTCTTCCTCAAGTTCAAAGATATTAATCAGCGTGCTTCTACTGTTTGTTTGTTTTACATTAACCGTACAATCTTAATGACTTTATTGATTAAAATTTTAATTTTATTTTTATTTATGTGTGTGATTGTGTGTGTGTGTGTGTGTGTGTGTGTGTGTGTGTGTATGTGTGTGTGTGCATATATGATATGTGTGTTTGGTGCTCACAGAGACCAGAAGATAATTGACTCTCCTGGGGCTGAGGTACAGGCAGCAATGTCTCCTGATGTGAGTGCTGGGAATTAAACTGGGGAAGAACAGCAGGCGTTCTTAACCACAGAGCCATATCCTCAGTCCTTGATTTTCTAGATTTAACATCTTATTTTATATTCTTTTATTTAGTATTATGTGGATAAAATGTGGAGTGCAGTTATCAGTAACACAGTATAAGCATGGAGGTCAGAGAACAACTTTACCAAGCTGGTTCTCCCTTTCTGCTTTTACATGGTTCCAGAAATCAAACTCAGGCTTGCTTGATGTCTTGGTTAGGGTTTTACTGCTGTGAACAGACACCACGACCAAGACAACTCTGATAAAGGACAACATTTAATTGGGGCTGGACTTAAGTCCATTATCATCAAGGCAAGAGCATGGCAATATCCAGGCAGGCATGGAGTAGGAGAAGCTGAGAGTTCTACATCTTCACTTGAAGGCTGCTAGTGGAATACTCACTCCCAGTCAGCTACATTGAGGGTATTTATGCCCATCCCCACAATGAGACCCCTACTCCAACAAGGCCACATCTTTTAATAGTGGCTCTCCCTGGGCCAAGCATATACAAACCAACACACGTGATAAACAACTTTAGGCTCTGCCACCTTCCTTATCCCAATTTTCTAGATTTTTGTTTCTACCTTTATTTTCCCCCTAAACATTTTCTTATGGAATTAATAATAGTAAAGCTTCCCTCCCAGGTATCAAATTGCTTTTTTTTTTACTTAATTTCCAAGCTTGTTCAACCTCATGTTTCAAAGTTCTATTGCTAATTTATAAGACTGCTGTGAGAACTAATAATTAATATTTGCAAGATATTCATACAAAAGATGTGAGAGAAGAATTAAATTTGGTATAGTAGAGGAGTCTCCAAAAGGAGGACTCATTTTTATTAATTAAAAAAAAATTCTAAGTAAAATTCTGAGCAGGACCAATAACAATACACTGTGTGAAAATACTTGAGCAACACAAATTTGATGCCTACAGTTGGATATTTTGGTGACGTGCTGACAATACTGTCTCCCCATTAAGGCTTCGTTAATATAGACCACAGAGTGGAAGCATTTATTTATCGTTTCATTCATTCCTATGAATGTTTCTGCTCAAAGGCAGACAGGGCTAGGCCACCACAGCTAACTGGTCAATCAGAAAATATCCATCCTTCTTCTCAGGGTATCAGCTTGTTTTCAGTTTAGAATCACTCTTCCTATTTTCCAGATCATCAATGTCAGAGATGAGTCTCTTGTCTGAAAAATATCTGTAACCATAACCTCAGAAACTCCTCTCTAGAGCTTTCTGGTCAAAACAGATTATTTATTTGGTTGCACAATTTCAAAGTCAGTATTATTTCTAAGGTCCATCAACTTCTGGCCCGTTGTCATTAAAGCTCCTATTTCTGATCTCAGCATTTTAGGGATGTGAAGGACAAGGTTGTATACAACAATGACTTTACCTGGATACATTACCTCGGTCAAATTGCAGCAGCTTTGGCTACCATGAAAGAACCTCTTGTCCCATTCATCCAGAGGGTGGTAGCAGAAGAGATGATTGTCTTGCCTACTGCTCTCTCTAGATAGGGCAGTAGAAAATCTGAGGGATCAAACAAAGCATACAGACAGAAGAGTTTCCATACTTGTTTTCTACCCTTTCCACAGAGGAAAGGGAAGTGATGCCCACATCAGCACCAAACACCTGAGGAGCTTTCATATCACACTTTTGATGGTACATCCTTCAGTCAAGAAGCATTGTTGCACTCTTACTACATGGCAGGAGCCTTTTCCTAGAGATAGGGGAGCAACAAGGAGTAGCATTCACACTCTCGAACATGGGGAAGAGTCAAAGATGTTCCTAGAAGTGAGTAAACCTTGTCAGGTTTTAAGATCAGGTCAAATGGACTCCATAGAGAAAGGTAGGCATTTCACCTCACCTTCCCTAAGGCAATAGCTGGGAATTATATGACTGTAGCTGTGACTTCTTCATTCTCATAGAGATATATTTATTCATGTTTTCATGATTCTCTCCCCTTGAGCTAGAAGAGGATTTTTCTAGCCCCCTGAAGTTAATTGGAAAGGGTCATGGTCCAAGTCGTTGAAAGGACCGAGGAGGCCCAGAACTTTGTTCTGAGAATGCTGTGTTCCTTTTTGTTGTCGTTCAGCATCATGTCTCACCAACACTGCTGCAGTCCTATATTCCTGGGGACATCCAGCGGGGTGATCAAGTCAGCAAACTTACTTCATAATGACTCTGAGTTCAGAGCTCTCAAGGATGATTGGGTCACACACAAGATTTTTTATCTGCTACTCCAGTTACACTGTGAAGGAAGAAATATGTCTTCGAGGATTTGTCTATACAGATAATCAGCAGATCCCTGGAGAGCCTCCATTTTTCTTCCTCTTACAGCTCTGCGAGAGATCAACCCTAGCAAAGCCCTTCAGTGAATGACTCTTCACAAGTTTCCAATATACTCGTGCTCCTGTAATCCTTTCTTTATCAACAAGATAAGTGATCTAAATCTTCCAGCAAATGTTAGACTATCGCATCCAACTTGGGAAACTTTTGTCCCTTAATTTTTTTTTTCTAAGAGCTGATGTGTTCCGACAATGTTGTAGTTTTTCATATGAAATTCAGATTCTTAATACTATGGAAAACCACATTGGCATATTTGGGGATTAATTTCCTAGTAACAATAGATTTAATACAAAACATTCTTCTATTGTAGCAAAGGAAAAAAAAAACCAAAGGAAGCAATATGCATTTGCAGATTCTGCCAAACAACGCAATGTTTGTTTATGCTTTAGAGAAAATAAATTAATGTGCTTTGTTTACATTTGCATGCTTCTTCCCAGAACACATGTATACACAAAACACAGTTGTTGTGTTATTATTAATATTTTATGGGGCCTTTTCCTGTCAGTCCATATGGCTTCCTCAAAAATGATCTTATCTCTATACCCTAAGAATGAATCTTGTAACCCTTTATCACCTGTGAGGTATCAGACTTGGGTGACCTGATATAAAAACCCTGTACAGAATTGATTATATATATATCTTTATATCTTATATATATAATCTTTACACATTATATATAATCTTTACATATTATATATACATAATATATATAAAACTTTATATGCAAATCAATGGAATAAAAGAGTATAAAAGTTTAGACCAATTGACTACTTTCAAAATGTAAATTAAAGGTGAAATTCTCATCTCTTAACTCTGATTTAATGATTATTCTAGACCCTTTGTCAGAAGCACAAGCTTAGCTTTAGGCTTTGCTCAAAAACCTATGTTCACTATACAACATAACTAAAATCGTCTTTGTGTCACTCTGTGAGCATAATCCCAAGAATAAATTCTCAACTTTTTGTGCTCATTACTTACTTTTTGTTCTGTTGTTGAGCTTATCCTTGGCAACTGAGATTCATCACTAGTATATGAACCAAATATACCTATTGGTTTTACTTTATGTCAAAAAATTAAGATCAGTTTTAATTTTTGTGTGCATTATGTTTGTGTGAATATATACCATAGCACATGTAAACCATAGGAGGACAAGAAGCTCTAGTTACAAGTGGTTTTGAGCCACTCAGCATAAGATTCATCCCTGGTCATCTAGAAGCATAGGGAGTACTCTGAGACACTGGGCATCTTTTCAGTCCCTATTACTTTCATTTCTTTAGCATAATTTAATGTTTTCTTCCTTTATTCTTTTCCTTTCCTCATTCTCATTCCAAATTTTGCCTCCCTGTTTTTAAATAAATGCACAGAGAAAAATGTTTATAATTTGTATATGTGTTTTTTAAATGCATGCTAGTGTATGTTTATATTTTACTATTTTTTTTCTTTTTTATTTGATATTTTCTTTATTTACATTTCAAATATCATCTCCTTTCCTAGTTTCCCCTCCAAAAACTCCCTATCTCCTCCCTCCTCCTCCTGCTCACCAACCCACCCACTCCTGCTTCCTGGCCCTGGCATTCCCCTATAACCTTCATAGGACCAAGAGTCTCTCCTACCATTGATGACCAACTGAGCCATCCTCTGCTATATATGAAGCTAGAGTGATGAGTCCCACCATGTGTTTTCTCTGGTTGGTGGTTTAGTCCCAGAGAGCTCTGACGGTACTGGTTAGTTCATATTGTTGTTCCTCCTATGGTGCTACAAACCCCTTCAGCATAGCCATCCATTAGATGGAGCACAGGTTCCCCAATGAAGAAGCTAGAGAAAGTACATTTTACTAAATTTATCTAGAGCTGTATCCATTAAGAGGGCCATGAAATGACAAAATTCCATAAGTATAGATTACAACAGTTGTACAGATCTTGATTTATAAACAATCTTCTCCACTGAAAGAGACCAGTAATCCTTGGAGAAATAATTGATCTCAAGCCAGGACTCAATTAAAAAACTATAATAGATATAAATATAATAATAATAAGGAGGAGGAGGAAGTAGAAGCAAGAAAGGAAGGAAGGAAGGAAGGAAGGAAGGAAGGAAGGAAGGAAGGAAGGAAGGAAGGAAGGAAGGAAGGGGAAAAGTCAAATAAATATCCAGACAGATGGAACTAATATTGAACAACTTTGGGAAAAGTGAAGGTATCCAAACAAATAATGATAAAATGAAATGCCACTAGCAAAATTAAGTTTAGTGTGTGAACTGACAGTGATATAAGCAGATAGGTACAACAAGAATAAAACACTTTCCTTTAAAATATAATAAAAACTAATTTATATCTGAGAAAGGACTGAAGAATAAAATCAGCCCAAAAAAGCAGAACTTTTGGCTTATAACAGTATTCCTAACTCTTGCTTTCAGCTGCTTCTAAATTCTTCCAAAGTCATTGGAATATTTAAATTCTCCATGACATTTATAACATTAAGAACATTTAATACAAGATTTGGACATGGAACATGATTAAGTCACAATACATTTAATGAGTAGAAGTAATTCTTACTGCTTTTTAAAAAGTGTCTTTATCGGATGTGGGATTATTGAAGATTTTTTCCCAATCTGGAGGTTGCCAGTTTTTCTTATTGACTATGTCCTTTGCATTACAGAAGCTTTCCAGTTTTATTAGGTCCCACATATCCATTTTTGATCTTAGAGTAGGAGCCATTGGAATTCTGTTTAGGAAATTTCCCCCTGTTCCAATGAGTTCAAGGCTCTTTCCCACTTTCTTTTCTATTAGATTCAGTGTATCTGGTTTTATGTTGAGGTCCTTGATCCACTTGGATTTGAGCTTTGTTCAAGATGACAAATATGGTTCTATTTTCATTTTTCTACATACAGACAGAGAGTTAGACTAGCACCATTTATTAAAGATGCTTCCTTTTTTACATTGTATATTTTTGGCTTCTTTTTCAAAGATCAAGTGTCCATAAGTGTGTGGTTTTATTTCTGGCTCTCCAGTTCCATTCCATTGATCAATGTCTGTCTCTGTACCAATACCATGCATTTTTTTTTTACCACTATTGCTCTATAGAAAAGTTTGAGGTCAAAGGATAGAAGTTCCCCAAGCCATTCTTTTATTGTTAACAATTGTTTTAGCTATTCAGGGTTTTTGCCTTTTCAAATGAATTTGAGAATTGCTCTTTCCATGTCTCTTCATGTGTTGAGATTTTAATGTGGATTGCATTGAATCTACAGATTGCCTTTGGTAGGATGGCCATTTTTACTATGTTAATTCTTCCAATCCATGAGCATGGGAGATCTCTCTATTTTCTGAGATCTTCTTCGATTTCTTTCTTGAGAGACTTGAAGTTATTGTCATACAGGTGTTTCACTTCTTTGGTTAGAGTTACCCCAAGATATTTTATATTTTTGTGGCTATTGTGAAGGGAGTTGTTTCTCTAATTTCTTTCTCAGTCTGTTTATCATTTGTATAAATGGAGGCTAACCCCACATCAAATAGAGGGCTAATAACCAAAATATATAAGGAACTCAAGAAGCTAATCACCAAAAATACATACAGCACAATCAAAAAATGGGGTATAGATCTAAACCAAGATTTCACAACTGAGGAATGGCTGAGAAGCACAGAAAGAAATGTTCAAAGTTCTTAGTGATCAGAGAAATGCAAATCAAAATGACCCTGAGATTCCACCTTACACCAATCAAGATGGCTAAGATCAAAACCACAGGTGACAACACATGTTGGAGAGGATGTAGAGAAAGAGGAACCCCCCTTCAATGCTGGAGTTATTGCAAACTGGTACAACCACTCTGAAAATCAATCTGCAGGTTCCTCAGAAAATTGGAAGTAGATCTACCTGAAGACCCAGCTATACCACTCTTGGAAATCTGTCCCACCATGCCACAGGGACACGTGATCTACTATGTTCATAGTGGCCGTATTTGTGATAGCCAAAAGCTGGAAACAACCCAGATGGCCCTAGGCAGAAGAATGGTTACAAAAAATATGGTTCATTTGCACAATGGAATACTACTCAGCTATTAAGAATGAGGACATCCTGAGTTTTGCAGGCACATGGATGTAACTAGAAAATATCATCCTGAGTGAGGTAACTCAGACTCAAAACTATATGCATGGTATGTACTCACTAATAAGTGGATGTTAGCAAAAAACAAAAACAAAAAAAAAAAGACAGAATACCCAAGGTACAGTCCGCAGAACTCAAAAAGGTCAACAAGCTGAAGTGCCCAAGTGAGGACACCTCAGTCCTACTTGAGAGGGAGAAGAATGCAATCACAAGTGGGGAGGGAGGAAGGGAGGGACCTGGGAGGGAAAGTGGACAGGCAAGGGAGGGAGTGGAGGGAAAAGGGGAACCTGATCTGGTATTAGGAGAGGGAAAAGGACTGAAATCCTGAGGACCAGGGGAAAGAAAGGAAACAGGCAACCTCAGGAAATAGGAGGGTGAGTGACCCCCCTCTCCCCAGAATGCACCAGAGACATGCGAGGTGAGAGACTCCCAGGACTCAAAGAGAGGGATCTTAGATGAAATGCTCTATGGTGAAGAGAGGGAGCTTGTAGAGCCCACTTCCAGAAGAAAGACAGGGCATCAAGTGAGGGAGGGCGTTGCCATCCCACAGACAAAACTCTGACCCATAATTGTTCCTGTCTGAAAGAACTACAAGGATGGAAGTAGAGAAGAGCCTGAGGAAAAGAAGGTCCAGTGACAAGCCCAAATTAGGATCTAGCTCAAGGGAAGGATGTCCCAAGGCCTGACACTAATACTGAGGCTATGGAGCGCTCACAAAAAGGAAACTATCATGACTGCCCTCCGAAATACCCTACAAGCAGTTAAAAGAGTTACATGCAGATATTTGCACCCAACCAGTGGACAGAGCAGCTGACTCCTGTTGTTGAATTAGGGAAGGCTGAAAGAAGCTGGGGAGAAGGGCAATCCTGTAGGAAGACCAGCAGTCTCATTTAATCTTGACTCCTGAGATCTCTCACCACTGTACTACCAAACAGTCAACATCCACCAGCTGATGAGGCCCCCAACACTCATACAATAGAGGATTGTTGCCGGGTCTGTGTTCATTCAGAGATGATTCATCTAACCCTCAAGAGACTGGAGGCCCCAGGGAGTTTAGAGGTCAGGTGAGGTGTGAGATGGGGACATCCACATGGAGACAGGGTGTGGGGAGGAGGTATGGGATGTGTAACAGTCAGAGGTTGGATGGGGGTAGGGGGGAATAAAATATGGAGTGTAAAAAATAAATAAATCAAAAAAGTGTCTTTATTTTTTAGATTAGCATATAATTACAATACTTACCCTTCCCTTTCCTCTCTCTGAACCCTCCCATATACCCCTTCATGATCTTCAAACGCATTCCTTTTTTCACTAATTATCATTATCATAATAGTATATAATAAATTATTAATATATGACTATATCAATAAGTATACATCAAAGTATGACATGTTCTTTCCTCATAACATTATTTGTATGTTTTCAGGACTGACCCTTACCATTGATGTACTCTCCTCTGAGAAAGATAATATCTCACCCTCCTAGCTTTCCTTGTTACCTATAAGTCTTTGTGTATGGTTGAAGTCTTGTGGGCTTTCCACGTTGCCTTTGGCATGTCTACTGTTGTCATCCTTTTGGAGTTCCTGTGACAGCAGTCATGTTGGTGAGACTCTGTGGGTATGGTTCCTAACATTATTAGGAGACCCAATCTCATAGCAAATTCCTTGATTTTTCTGTGTGCGCATGTTCTTGTGTGTGAGTTCAAGTGAATAGAACTGTGAGTTGCCATGCTTCTTTGTGCCTTTGTGCAAAGACAACAGGCATAAGGGTCTGATTCAGTCATTACACAGTGAGTACCAATGGAAAAATATCACAGCATACATCATAAATAAATACATAATTATTTGTACACTACAAATAAAATATTTTAACACCTGTATGTTTTGCAAATTGATGAGACTCTGTGGGTGTGACTTCTGATATACCTGTAAGCCCTTATAATCTTTCTGCAACTTCTTCTACTTCTTCCCTGAGCCTTCAGTGTGTGGTATATTACAGATGTATCCATTGTCACTGGACTCCACAACTCTGCATTTTGATCGGTTGTGGCTCTCTGTAATGGTCTCTGTCTGTTGCCAAGTTTTCCTTGGTGAGACATGAAGACTACACTTATCTGCAGGTATAGAAAGAAATATTTACAGATTTTTGTTAGGGAGTATGGTAGTTTAGTAAATCAATGACTGTAGGAACTTTCAATAACCATGTCTTCACCAGCTCTGAATAGATAGCTAAGTTCCAGGTATCAAGCATGGCTTTCCTTTTGTTGAGCAGGTCTTCAGTCCAATAAGAAACCTGTTGGCTACTGCCAAGGTACACGTGCTAGTACTGCATCTTTATGGTTATTGTGTCATACTAGTCAACGATGTAGTTCATTGACATCATAATTGAATAGAACTGTGAGTTGCCATGCTTCTTTGTGCCTTTGTGCAAAGACAACAGGCATAATGGTCTGATACTCATTACACAGTAAGTACCGATGGAGAAATATCACACCACACATCATAAAAACATAATTATTTTTACACTACAAATAAAATATTTAACACTTGTATGTTTTGCAAATTGATGAGACTCTGTGGGTGTGACTTCTGATATTACTATGAGACAATCTCACAGCAAATTCCTTGATCTTTTTGTGTACACATGTTCTCGTGTGTGTGTGTGTGTGTGTGTGTGAGAGAGAGAGAGAGAGAGAGAGTTCAAGTGCATGCATGTGGCAGCTTAAAGCTGACACTATAAGTCCTAAATTTCTCAAAGCCTTATTTTTCAAAATTGAATCTCTAAGCCGAACCTAGACCTTGCTTAGAGAACTAGTCAAGCTACCTAGACATTTCGCTCTTAGGAGCTTCTATCTCTATAGCTAATCCTATCTCCATTGGAGCTCTGTCTCTGCCCTCTAAATCCTGGAATTACAGGTAATCTATCATGCCCATGTATAACTAATGTGGATTCATGTGATACAAACTTTGAATTCTGGTAAATGGTAAACACTTTATACAATATCTACTGAGACTTAAAATAGACTTCTTGGGGAATAGAAAGAAGTGTCCATGGTTAAGAATGCTTGCTGCTCTTTTTGTTCCCAGCATCTATGTCTAGCAGCTTTCAGCTGTCAGTAACTCCAGCTCCAGAGGTTCTGATCTGATGCTTTCTTTTAGACTCTGCCAGTACTCAATACTCAATCGCCACGGGATAGATATATATATATTACACACACACATATATATTCATATATGTGCGTGTATACATAAAATGAAAATATAGTAAGTGTTCTCTATTTTTTTTAACTAAAAGAATGTTGTAGAGTAGGGATGAGTTCAATATCAGGCAACTGGCCTATAGAGGGGAAGAAGAGGGGAAGAAATAATGTGTATGCTAACTCTGTATAAACTATCCCATTATATAATCCCTGACTGTTGGCATCATAATCATCACCCCAGTAAGAGAACACTGCTGTTCTCATTCGCAAAGTAGCATACTTGTCCTATACATCTAACATCTTATTTTACTTTTACCATAATTCTGAGATGGTGCCTATTATTTTCTTTCACTGAAAGTTTAAGCAACTTGTCCAAAGGCAGTACTAGATTTCAAACCTACTACAATCTAATCTCAAAGTTGGCCTTGACAATACACAATACCCCTGAAAGTCATCTTCTAGGATTGTCTTCCAAGAGCCAAACAACTTAGATAGTTATATCATAGTCTTGGCTCTCATGTGAATGTTCTGGATTAAAATTCTTGAGCTACAGAGGAGAATTTTTAAGTTCTGAGATCAACAGTGATTTTCCATCATTTGCTAGGACTTAATAACATAAACAGAAATCATACCAGTGTGTGTGGCATGTCAGGCTGCATTCTTAGCAGTGTGCAGATGGCTACTACATTAGACCTTGAGGGCACTTGCTCTGATATCTAGAAGTAGATTCCAGACTTATGACAGCAGAATATATATCTCAGTTGTTCGTACCAGACTGTTCCCATTACTGAGGATAATAGCAGATATCTGAAAAAGTGCAAAATAAATAGTTTCTAAATAAGTAAATGTATTCTTGCCTGTATCCCTGATGAATTAACTGTGAACAGATGCCTCTACCTCTGCATTTCTCTACTTTGATAAACTAGAGATAAACTGTCATGAGACTCAAACACCTAAATAGAACTTAGGACAGAGCTTGCCAGAGCTGTCAGAATTATTCCTACATTTTACCATAAGACACTAAAGGCCTGAAAAAATAACCAATATAATCATCACAAGTATTGGATTGACTTCTAGAAAGTCATTTCTATCACTAACTCCTAAACCATTAGTCCCTGTCAAAGCCTGCCAGTTGACATTTTTCCTCTTTTACTCTGACTTAGACTTTTAATATAAATTCTCAAATCGGAATTGTAAAGCAATGCATTTGTTGGGGAAGGAGAAATAACTATTCATTGCGTATACATACACTGTGATCTAGGAGACTGACTAGATATTTTGCTAATAGTATTACATTTTATCCTCTTCAGAAATTTCTGAGATGGGGACAAAATAAATTGCCCAAAGTCATGCTCACATTTGGTAACAATTCTAATGCTCATCCTCATGTCAGCTAAGGTCAGAGAAAATTGGTCATTTATTTCTGTCTTTCTTACAAAGAGTCACAGAATCCATATTTCTCTTTCATCATGTCATTTCCAAGTAAAAAAAAAATAGTGGGTTTAAAGAGCAGTACGAAGGAAAGGTAGCAGGTGAATAGTGGGAGCACACAAGCCATGCTAAAGTGGAGGGAAAACACCCTATAGGAAACAGAGATTCATAATTTCTGATAGCAAGCCCTACAAAGGTCTGGTGGAGATAGAACAATCTAGAAACAAGGGAGACAGAGAAAATAATCTCAGCTATGAAGTGATATCATTCTCCCTCCAGTAGATTCAATGAGTGTAAAGCACATTGATCACATTGATTTTAAGAAGAGAAATCAATAAAATCTGGAGACTCATTAAATGTATGGAGGGGGAATTAGTTATTGTCCATGGAAGATCCCACTACCAGCAGCTAACACAAGGAATTGGCCAGGTAAGGAGTCTACCTCTTTTACCTTCTCACCATGTATATTCATTGCCTTTCCCAGTTAACTTTCCAGATCTGTCTCCTCATCTTAAAATCATACCAAAATATTAACCATTTAACAATGCTTGGACCTTAGCTTCGTGATCTGTGAATATTCTAATGGCTTACCTAACTGATTAAACTAAACCATATTCATTTCTTATATTTATGTGCCTTTTCAAGAATCCCCACATTGAAATATTGAGTGCATAAATAAATTCAAAAAGTGTTAAATTGGGTTGAAACAAATAAAATTTGATAATATCCATTTTTTAAACCAAAGAATGTAGTTATCTATTCCCAAGCCCGAAGCATTGTGAAAGCAGCCAAGATACACTGTTCAGCTTTTCATGCTACTATACCAAAACTACGATTCAACTAGATGCAGAGCTTTACTCCAGATAATGTCTCGTCATCGACATTGAGATGAGACTGCTATAAACGCCTCCTCTTCATCTTTTTCCTTTATCAAATCCCTCTATGGTGTTTATCATTAAGGATAGCATCTTAGCAGCAAACATGATCTTAGCAGATTTTGTTTATCTAAATGTAGTCATAACCTTCTTCACTAAGATACACAGTTATCTTCTTGCCAACCTTCCATAGCCACTGCATTTGGATAAAGATGCTGTAGCACTTTTATGGTTTTTATTTCCATTTTTTCATCATATGCTACAGAAAAATCATATCTTCTGCCTAATTTTTTTTCTTTGAAAATCTGCTTGCCTGCCAATTTTGGCAGAGAAAACTAGGAAAGAGAGTCTGGCAACAGAAAGACACCGAACAACAGACAAAACTGAAGGTCAACAAAGGACTGATGCTCTTCAACCTGATACATTGGCTGTGAAATTAGATCTTATCAATGTCAAGCTCACTCCCAGAGCAAATGTCCTCCTGTGAAAACTACACCCTGTGCTTCAAGCCAAATGATAGAATAAAAATTCCGACAAAATTAGCATAGCATTGATTAACCTTTTCGTGAATCTCAAACTATCTCTGGGAGCAAGTGCCCAACACGACTTTCAAAAGCAGACGCTGTGGAATTATTGGATGAAAAGCAAGGAGAAGCCTCAAAAGCCTTAACCTGTGGGGATGCTGCTTTTGAAAGGTGGAGGCAAAAACACAAAAGATTACGGTAGTAAAGGGATATGAGATCACATCTTTCAACTTTCTTTCCTTCCCTCCTATCTACTCTGCCTCTCCAGTCTTTATTTTTTTTATTCCACCTTCATTCATTAACCATCTATCAACTCTATGCCAGAATCCATTTTTTAATTATTTATTTACTTACTTTACATCCTGATCGATCGCAGCTTCCTCTTCCTTCCTTATTCCCAGTCTCTCTCTCACCTCTTGTCTGCCCGTCATTCATCCCCCCCCCCCCTTTCTCCTCAGAAAAGGGCTGCCTCTCATGGATACTAATCTGCCCTGGAATATCAAGTTGCAGTAGGACTAGGTGCATTTTCTTGTATTATGGCTAGACATGGCCGTCCAGTTAGGTCCAAAGGCAGACAACAGGGACAGACCCTGTGCTTCTTGTTAGGAGTTCCACAAGGAGACTGAGATGCATAACTGTTACATCTGTGCAAAGGGCCTAGGCCTGTCCCATACATGTTTTCTTGTTTGTTTGTTTGTTGTTGTTTCGTTTTTGTTTGGTGGTTCAGTGTTTGTGGGCCCCTATGGGCCTAGGTCAATTGATTCTGTAGGTTTTCTTGTGGTGTCCTGGATCCTTCTGGCTCTTTCAATCCTTCCTCTCCCTCCTCCAAACTCTGCCTAACGTTTGGTGTGTGTCTCTGCATTTGTTTCCACCAGTTGTTGAGTGACATCTCTCAGATAACAGAATCCAAAGAAGCTAAGTAATAAGGAGGGCTCAAGCAGGGGATTAAGAAGGACACGTGAACCTCACTGAGTAAAGAAAATAGAATAGACAATGAGGAGTAGGTGGAGAGAAGGAATTGGAGGGAGGAGGGGCTGGGGAGGAGCACAGCATCAGGGTGGGGGGTTAGTAGGGAAAAGATAGAAAGAGAGGGTACCTGGAGAGAGAGCTAGAATCATAGAGACAAGTTAAAAATCTAGGACAATGGAAACTCCCAGGAGTCTATAAGGTTGACCCTAGCTAGGACTCCTAACAGTGGAAGATGTGAAACCTGAAGTGGCTATCTCCAGTAATCAGAAAAGTCTTTCCATGGAGGCACTGGGATACCAACCCAGCCACCAAACCTTCCACCTACATTTTTTCCAGCCTATAGGATGTGCAGGGGTAAAGATGGAGCAGAAATTGAGAGAAAGGCTAACCAACAACTGGCCAGATGGAGACCCATGCCATGAGAAAGGGCCTACTGCTGATACTATTAATTATATTCTGGTATATGTTCAGAAGCTACTTTTAAAACTAAAAGTATAATGATGGTCAGTCAGGAAAATAAAATGAAGGAAGAGAAGGGAATTCATGGGCAAATGGTAAAACCAACAGACTTCAGAGACCGATGAACTGCGTGTTCATGTTCTCCTCGAATTCATAAGTTCAAATCTTACCACTTCTGTGGGAGTATGAGGTAATTTCATTTTTCAGTGATAATTAGATCAGAGGGCAAAAACCTTATGACAGGAAACAATTTTCTTTGCCCTTAAAAACATCAGCAACAAGAGCTGTGTATGAGGCATAAAGAGCTGGCCATTACAGAAACATGGGCACCTTATTCAAAGATGTTCCAACCCTGAAACTATGAGAAATACACTTGTTTTTGCATGTACAGAGATTTAGATCTGAGGAATATATGCACCAGACGTCTTATGCTGGTGAAGTTTTCTGTTTTCCACGGTGCCTTTTGCCTCCAGAGCTGCTAAAACAAAATGCCACTCAGCTTCTCAGCATTTTCCTGTTGCCTTTACTCTGTGTATTGGCTTGCAGCTTTTGGCCATCTTTGCTAGCATATTTATTGCTGTTATCCTTATTCAGCCCATGTTTAGGCAGTCATGTGGGCAAGAATTTATGGGTATACCTTCCGACATTACTAGGAGATGCAATGTAGCTAAGCCTTTATATAAGTTTCCATTCCTTTCACATCCCTAAAATGTATATTTATGCGATGAGAGATAACTGTCTATTGTAGTTTTGCCATTTATACTGAGTTGTACCCAATTTATTCCACTGAACAAAACACGTCAAGGTTCTGGAAGCATTGACAGACCACCATACCTGTGCAAATTGGTTAAAGCGGCATGCTAGTTCCCAGAACGTCCTGTTCTCCATTCCATGCTTCTTTTATACTCTGCCTCTTCCTTGGATTCCAGCCCATCTATTAGTCTCTGACATCATCTTTTTCATTCCCTTTCTTCACTGTTATTCCTTTGCCTGTCATATGTTCCAGAACTTGTGTTTTTAAGAGTAGAGAGTTTATTTTCCCTGTTTATTTTAGAATTCCTTTAGCACCCTGTAGAAAGCCAGTAATACCTGCTCGATGGAGGAATGCGTGGATCGATGGACCTTGTCCATTATCCTACGCCGCCCATTCTTTTTTAAATTACTAAAGTTTTTGATTTAACCTAAGGAATCCTAAAATTAAATCAAAAATTTCCACAAGTTTATTGTCAGTTCAAAGAAAAATAAATCTATCATAGGCAATTATATCTTATCTCTAAAGAGGAGTCAAATAAGAATCTGGAAGAATAATAACCAGCCTGGTTGATTTGAATAAATACCAAAAAGCACCATTTACGTGAGAATCCTGCTTTAATCTTTATCAGAAGTTGTCCCCTGGATGAAATTATTTTAAGCATCAGGGCTTTGCAAATGTGCCTACCTGACCCAATAGTTATATAAGTTTGCTCCCTAAATCTTTACATAAAAGATGACTATTTCTAAACTCCATCTGCACACGCTTCAAATACTATTATATGGATGATCCACAATTATCTCTGAAAAGACAGAGCAAATATTGTAGACTTCTTCACCATGTGGAAGACAGGCTAGATGCAGTCTCTGTAATCTTGAAAAGCGAGTACCTTTTCCAGAATAATCACCAAGGACAGACTTTGATCACCAAGCACCTGTTCATTTCTTTTCTCCACAGTCTCCATCAAGTAAGCCACAAAGCCCATTAGGAATGCAGTTTTGAGTTTGTCTGGATGAAGTGGTTAGTAATTAGTTCCTTTTACATTTGGCAATTGTGTTAACACAACTCAGTAGGTGTCTTGTTAATTTGTTCATTACTAGGTGGATGAAAATGTGCATCTCTTCTGTGAATACCAATTATTCCTAAATGAGGTAATTTTACCAAGACAGTGAAATTTCCTCATTCTTTCCTGGTTTAAGAATATTACTGCCAAGAGTGAACAGTTCCAAACAAAGAAAGCCGTGGGAGGTGGAGAATGGTCCCCTTCCATGGATAGTGATGGAAAGCAACTGAATTATTTTCGCAGTCTTAAAAGGAAGACCATTTCAGAGTGAGCAGGACTTCAGAAAGAAGAGACTGGGAACTTTTGGTGTAGTTATTTCTGCTTCTTATTCAGGTAGCCATGACTCTATGAATTGTCTTTACAGGATTAAAGATTAAGGAGACATGTCACACATGGGATCTAAGAAGAACGGACAGTAATCACACTACCATCTTCACAATTTGGTCATAGTCCGTAGCATGACATGTTAGACTCAGACTCTTAACATCTTCTAAGAAGAGCTGCCAAATCACATTCATACCTTCTGGTCTGTTTTTCTCCCATCTCAATAAAATAGCTATATTAATTTTCAGTTTTTACTTAGTTGAATTTTTGCAGTATTAGCATTGCTATGGATTAAGGATTGATTAGGGACATCTCTGAAGAAACATAGAACAGAATCCATTTGTATTCTCATAAAAATGGAGAGTATTCTTCTCAAATTTGCATCTCTCAACATATCCATGACACATGTACAGGCTTCCTTTTCTTCCTAGATAAACCATGTTTATACATATATTCTCTGTGTTCATACACATATTCTCTGAACAAAAATTCCAGGGAAAATTGATTTCTACCCTTCAGGCAGTGGACTTGATTCTTGATACAAAATTAAAGGGCGTTAGCTATCCAATCTGGGGACAGCAGATTCTTAGAGATCTTTTCTCCTACTTTGTTCTTTTTCACAACTACAGAAAAAATGTTAACTAACCTACGACAAGCTTTCATGACTACTTCTATAGCCACTAAAGAAGCAAAGAAAATGTAATTGTCTTCATCCCTGGTACCACAGAGGACAGGTTAACCCACTGACAAGCTTTCCTGACTATCTGCAAAGTTCTGGAGGAGTAGGGGAGATATGATTGCTGCTATCCCCAGTAGAAGACAGGAGTCATAGAATCCCTGAGATGCCTGCTGTGAGCCTTCCTCCCCCTCAGCTATTCCAAATGGGCTTCCACTCTGTTACCTATGAGTCTCTGCTCCCTCCACCATGGATAACCATGGATAACACTCAACTTCTTTCCAGAGGAGTTAGAGATTTTGCTTAACTTGGTATTTTATTTTGTCTCACATAAAAGAATCACTTTACAGAAATCTCATGTCCTAAATGGCAGGTCATTAGTGTGAGCTATTTTCACTCAATTGAAAATATAAAAGAGAACATGGATAGTATATTATATTCCACATAGATGGCTGTGAGATTAACAGTGGGTTTACTATATAGAAATTTCACAATAACTATTACTACTAATAAGTGGTGAACATTTTAAAAAGAAAACATTAATAAACAGTTGACAGTCCTCAGATCATCAAGTGCTATCCCATCTATCTTACTTATATTTTAGAATACCTAAGCCCCATTTACAATAACCAGCAGAAATAACCAGGAGAAATTATCTAAAAATGAAGATTCTGAAACACAGAGATGTTTGATATGTACAATATTCTATCTCTGTTAGACAACATTGCACTGAGGCCTTGCTTCTTTTAGTATCAATAACATTTGGAGATCAGGATTTGAGTCATATACCTCCCACAGTGTTTAGCAAGAAGTCTTTTTTTCTGATGAGTGTAGTATCACATCAATCATAAGAATTGATATTTTAGCAGGCCAGCATGCATTCAGATCTCGGTTGTATAAAATTACCTAACCTCTTGAAGGCTCCATTTCCTCTTCATTCAATGGATATAATCACAACACTCCCTCTAAAGGGTTGGGGGCCTCATGGTTAGCTCAGGATCCTCTGTAGAAAGGATTCAGTAGCAACTAGCTCAATAGTAACCTGGAACATAAGAGTACAAGAGCAGTGGCTGGCTATTTGCAGGAGAAATAAAATACTCTGTGCATGAATTTTTAAAAGATGGGATTCTTTTGTTTCATTACTTCCTTCTCAGACCAAGCTAGAAACAAAAGCCCACTCATCCATTCTAAGTGTTCACACAGCATGGCTGTCAGCTCATAAATCTTGGTTGTCTGTTCACACCTTAAGAGCAATAGAAGGAACATTGAGCAGGAGGTGTCTTATTCCACAGGGCACTGCTAAAAGCAGGACTGAAATAATCTGTACTTTTTCAGTCTGAGACCTGATGGATAGGCTCCTTGGCTTAAACGTGGAATGGGGATGCATAAAGGGGGGGAAGCAGGTCTCCAAGTTGAAGTCTTTACAATGTCATACACCACAGATGTAGGAAATCTGTGGAGCCCAATGAAATGGGGACACCTGAGTTAAAGACAGGCTCTGGGAGACATCAACTCAGTATGTTTTCCATGCTGGATGAGAGCCAAGTCCCTGAGAGATTCTGCTGTCATTTCTTTTCACAGCCACTGGCAAAGAAGTGTAAAATGTAGCAAGCTAAAGAGACAGGCATGGTGGCAGGGACTTAACAGCAAAGTTAAGTAGATGAGACAGAAATGTGCTTCAGCACCCAAGAGAGCTCAAATATGGAAGAGAGGGAGCAGAGGTCAATGTACACCGAGGCCTGCAACACTTAGCCATGGCACAGCCTTCCAATGAAAGAAGTATGCACTGCAAGGCAGCACTGAGTGGGATGGGAGCCATGTGGGGCTGCTGCATCAATCTCTCTTGGGTCCCTTCCCATTTTACCATACTGGAAGCCCGCAGCTGGGCCTGAATATAAACGCTACTTCTTCAGAGGAGCATATGTAGAATGTAACGAATTAATGCTAACACATTCATTCAATTTCTATTTATTGACATGTCATTTTTCATCTTGACGTTTTTATCCCCAAAAGGGCTGTTTCATCAGACATGGAAGAAGAACATCAACAAAGGACGATGTCTTTATGATGCTTTTTGGTTCACTCCATAGCTCTTCCAAGACCAAAGACTACAAGGAGGGTTTTTACCCAGATGGCTTCAGAGACAATGTGGTCCCACCACAGAAGCCTGTTCTCATGGTGCATGGCATCTGGTCTTGTAGGATGGTAGTGGCAGGGGATGTGGGGGTAGGGGTGGGGGCATCTTTGCGGTAGGTAAGAAGATTTCTTTTGCAAAACCACCATATGACACAGTCTTAAAGGGAATCATCTGTCTTTGCCAAGATTCGACCAAAACTTCAAGAGAATTTGAATTTCCTTACTATAGATTTAAAGACCTCCAAAGAGGGAAGCCCAGATTTGGAAAGAACAAAGGAGCCAACTAAAACTTCACAGAGACTTCAACCGGATCAAACCAGATCAAACCTCAGCGCTTAGAGTTGTCTATTGTCACCTGAATAGCCGTGACTATTAATTCCCAAGCCATAAAATATCCCTGTCAGGATCTGTGTTGATTTTTTAGGCTTGCAGCACTCCAAGAAGATGAGTAGGTGTGACTGTGGCCCTTCTGTGAGTCACTGTCAATCTAAAAATTAAAACTCTGAGCTCCAGACCTGCAGCTCCGACCTCGCAGCTTCAGGATCAGTCTTCTTAGATCCACCAGACAATGGCTTCAAAGTTTTTATGGCAATTAGAGTAGGAACACTGTCTCCTATTAGGACACACCCACTAGATTCTCCTTCTGGACCTAGGCATGGTTGTTGCCAGTGAGCACAGGTCAGGAGACAGAATTAGTGCTTGAAGTCGTCCAATCTCTAGGCAGACTTCTTAATGGCAGAGAACGGGCCTTATAAGGAGAAGAGTTTGGAGATGGGAATCCTCTCTGTGACATAGCTTAGAAGGAGGAAAGTTAGGGTGTGGGGGAGCAGAGAAGCAAACAGCTCATCCTTTTGCTCTTTAACTTGAAACTAACCTTAACTGAGTTAAACTAATATTATGCCATAACATAGTTTCTAACACGGCAACCCACAATTCCTGTGTTAATTCTTTTTCTGCTTTGCAAATGTAGACTAAATATTAAGGATCCCTTACATAGATAAAAATAGAACTCAGAGATTTCTGCTTCATTTGCTGCCCTCTGCCAGGTAGGTAGTGGCAACGACATTCACAGACATTTCCCTGTACTCAAGACTAGTTAGGTTTTAAGGGACGAGGCAGAGATGGTCACAGACATCATTTCAGATCTAACCCCAGCATTCACATAGGTGAAAATGAATTCAATTGTAAAGAAAGGTAGGTGTGCACGAATGATGGACCAGACAAAATGTCATTTTGTTTGTGCTGGGTCAGGGGAACAGGCAGGCAGATGTTCCCTCCCCAAAAAATTAAAGGCAAAAACTGGCAAATTGCACTCATTGGCCAAGTTCTCTTCCAAAAAGACCTCATTTACCACTGCTCTTCTTTACCTAATCATTTATTTGTTCAACTCACCGGACCATGTGCACTGGCTTTTCAGGCAAGAGCTATGCTTTGTACACTCCAGAGAGCTTCTAAAGTTCTCCAGCCTTCCTCAGATCTGTGCAGAAAGCACAGGTGGAACGCCTACGATCATTCCTCAGGAGCAGCATCGGAGCCGCTGTTAGGATGAACGATCACAGCCTCACCTTACACCGGGTTCTCTCCTATCTGAAGACTGAATAGGGGCTTCATAGGCTCAGGAACATGCAGTGCTTGCCGTCGCAGCTCTTCTGCAACACTCTGACCTCCAATGAGACCATCTCACACATTAGTTCTTAGAAATGGAAGTAAGGCTTCAGGTTACACCACAAAGAAAGGAACTCTTGCTTCATTCAGCTTTAACGTCGCATCTTCATTTTGCTGGCAATTTTCTCCAAAGTGCAACTCGGCCAAATGCGACCATTTACTACAACTGCCTGAATCTTGCTTCAAGCATTTTAATATGCAGTAACCCAGTTTAAAGGTTATATTCAAATTTTCCAATACTTATATAAGCAGTGATGGGAAGGTTGGATTTGATATTCACTGAGAATAATTTGGAGGAAGAAAGTCATGACTCAATTCTGGCTACACCCCAGGACCACTTCCTACTTGGAGCTTTATTTATTTATTTATTTATTTATTTTGTAACTAGATGGATGCCTCCTGTTCCAAGTCCTTAGAACCACCCATCCAGCCCTCCATTATAGTAGGCAGGTAAAACTTTATCAAAGGGAGAAACAAAGAGGCCTGACAGATGCTGCCGCCGGGGCTTCAACAGCCAGGTTAGCTTTGTTCTGATGCCATTCTGTCCGGCTTAACAAGCAGATATTAAGCAAAGTTTATAGAGCGCCTAAATGAAAGGTTGCCGGCGAGAGCTGATGGTGGGTACCACACATCACAGCTGCGTGTGGACAAAGCTGCAACTGGCTGAGAGCAAAAGAAGTTTGATATAGGAGCAGCTGCTTCCAGCCCCTGCTCTAAGCAAGGCTTAATCATCTGGCACCCAAGAGTCTGGAGAGAGAGACAAGGCAACTGGGAGTATTCTGGGTGTGAGCCTCATCATTACATTAGATACAAATGATTTATATGCAGAAATTGGTTCCTTGGTTGGCCCTAACCTGGAGTGATACTTCGCATCCAGAACCTGCTTGCCTAAGCACGGAAGGACAATGGCCACAACAAAAGAAGGAAGAGTTTCAAGCCAGGGATTAATGCTGTGACTTAATGCTTGTGAAGGAGGGGCCTGACAAATCATACAGGGCAGGGCACAGCATGGAAAAGCAATGTAAGGTTTCATGGTCAGTCTGTGGTATGTGCGGCAGGCCGATAGAACGCTTTTATCAACCTTCAGTGACACTAAAGTCTTCCCGAGCCTGCATTCCTTTCAACTGAGCATTTTGTTTGGCTTTGTTTAAATGTGTATGCGGCAAGATGCCTCAGAAAGACTCTGTGTCCCGAACGCACCAACCTGATGCTTCAAGCTCCGCCTAATGACACTATTACTCACCCATTCAGTTCTCCTTTCACTGCAAATTAAAATCGATTAGAAAACAACTGCCTTATTTGCTTCTAAAACAAAAACAAACAAAAAACAAAACAAAACAAAAAAACAAAGGTTAAAACAAAAAGAAAAGACACAGCCTCTAAACACATGTCTGCCTCTCCTGTTTCAGCTATCTATCTTTTAGAACCAACCCTGTTCAGGCTTTTTGAAAAAGTAGAGGTGTAATTGCAGCCATCTTATCCAAAAGTCACTGGAAGCCTCATACATACACCACTAAAGGTGAATGTGTGTGCAGAGGGGGCTCTTTCTGGCTTGAATCGTGAGCATATTTTCTTTTATGGGGAGGGGGAAATGCAGAATGTAAAATTAACTGCTTGAGGTAAACAATTCAGTAGCTTTTACTAAATCATAGTGTTTTACAGCCTGTACCTCCACATAGTTGCAAAGGCCATTGAATCACCCAAAAAGGGAAACCAGTACACATCAAGCAAGTTACTCCCTAATCCCCCAGCCCTGTCTTCCTGGACCAGCCTCAGTCACCAGCATATTTGGGAAGAGTGCTCACATATCCTTTGTTGTGGTGGGCTCAGTACTGCTATTCCCAGTGCCCCCCTCCCCTTCCCCAAACAGTCACATTGGGTTAGGGGTTTGTTCAAAGTCTGACCACAGCTAAGATCTTGGGTTAGACACAAATGCCCCAAAAGACAAGGTCCCCACCACTTCAGGATTGTGTTACACTGATCAAAGCCACCACAGTCATGAGCCAAGCTTGCCACAATCTTTCAGGACTATTGTCATTATTCCTTTCTGTGACTGCAGGGATTTTCCTTGAAGCCAAATGATAAACCTAGAGTTCGTTTTACTGAGATTTATTTAAGAGCTCCATTGTATGGAGAAAAAAAAATGCAAGTGGCCACATCGGGTTAAATGCTCTTCTGGCCAACAGATTTGTATCTGCAGAGAGATTTAAAATCACAAGCCCCAAGTCTGCAGCCCAGGCTGCCTCTGCTGCTCTGGGATTTTACACACATGCACACCAACTTCCATTATAATCCTCCTATTTTTAGTTCCACATAACTTTTAAAGAAGTTTCTCTTGGAAAGTTTGAAGGTTCTCAGCAGTTATTTTTGTGATTCTTAAGGAGGAAGACCTAGCTTTTTCCACCTCAGAAATGCCAATTTTTTTTTCCCCTAACATCTAACTCAAATAGCCAGATTGTAACGTGCCCTAATTCCTTCTCTGTGCCTCACCTCCATTCAAGGAAAGAAGTTACACCAAATCCAAAAGAAAATAAATCACTTAAAAATATTTTCCCCAATGTACTGTAAAAAAAAACATTGTCTAATAAGGTTCATTTACATTGTTACCTGAGGCCATGGGGAGTTATGCAAAGCACATTGCATAATCCCTCCAGGCGGTTAGGAAGGGAATTTCCTCTACATGTAGAGAGGAGAGAATTTTCAAAGAGATCAGGATGCCAAGAGAAAAAAGGGGAAAGATGGAAAAACCAAAAAAAAAAAAAAGGTAATTCTGATGTGATGGAGTTTTTCTCTGTCCTTTTCTATTTATATTTTTAAATCTATATGTATTCTTAGCATAGCTTACAAACATCATAAGAAAGTGGTGCTGGCAAGACCTAATATCTACTAAAATATCTTAGATATTTGGACTCCATGACCATGTTCAGTTCTGAGTTCTTCTCCTTCCCATTTCAATCAGAAGTTATTAATATTTCTTTTTTTAAAGACTGTCAAGGAATCTAGTAGTGAATAGAGCATCCTTGATGTTGTGGCTAATTGGCGGTTCAGTCATTCGACATTTATTTTTAGCATTTTGTCCTTTTTTATTTTTTTGATTCTCAGAAACACTTCTGATGTGTGGAGATGTGTAACTCAGTCTATTTCCCACTAGAAAATATCACCAATTCTTCAGCAATTACTAAATGGGACTATTCATCCAGTTTAAGCCTCAGTAAACTCAAGATCATATTGAGAACCTAGGAAAATTATAGATCTATAACAAACTGGATATTTACCTTTTGTAGAGCGTAGCAAATTTGAAGTCTCTAGGTGCAAGTTCAATATGTGAATACATATGTAAATGTGAGAGCTGTGCCGGCTATCACATGTACCCAAACTCTATCCTAAGCTCTCATGTGCACATGTTTCAGTGACCAAAGTAGCACACCAAGACAAGAAAAAATAAGGGCATTAATCCTTCTATTCAACAATCCATCTTTTACCTCTTGGTAGTACTGTAGTAGTTTACTATGCCAAAGAAAATGTTCTAGTTACATCAGAGTAAATAAGAAAAGAATGGAATGATGGGAAGCCTACTGAGTATTCAGAAGTAACTGAAGTATTGACTAGAATATCTTCATAACATAAATAATAGAAGCAGTGTTCATACCAGCTCATGATTGCATTAATGCTTATCAAAGCATTAACAATTAATCTGAAGGATCCTGTAGTCAGCAATTGCACTCAGTCTTCCTTGGGGACTTAAGGCATCTCTTCTTCCTAATTCTTTGGTCCTGGATGACAATGTTTTTGTCCTTTGCCTCCATCTTTATCCCTCATATTGATAACAGAATATCAAGTCACTGCTTCTACTTACTCCACAAGCATTAATTAAGCTGCTGTGAATTTTTGCACCATGCAAAGCAGTGTGATTCAGTAAAAGGGAAATAAGCCCAATGGCTACAAATCAAGGCTAAGAGATCAAGAATATAAAAACCCAGAGGAAAAACATCATAATTACCAGACACAAATGAAATTATGTTTCTAAAAGGGGAAGGAGGAAAGTGAATGGTATAGGAAGAACACCATAGAACAGTGGTTCTCAACTTGTGGGTCATGACCCCTGCGGAGGTTGAGTGACCCTTTCACAGGGGTTGCCAAAGACCACCAGAAACCAGACAATTACATTATGATTCATAACAGTAGCAAAATTACAGATATGAAATAGCACTAAAAATAGTTTTGTTGTTGCAGATCATCACAACATAAGGTACTATATTACAGGTCACACCTTAAAGAAGGTGGAGACCATTGTTTACAGAAGAAGCTGAATTTCATCTGGCTATGCAAAAAGAGCTCACAGGAGAAAGACAAATCCAAGATAGCAAAGTACAGACCAAAGCTCAGGTGAATATAGGATATGCCAGCAAATGGCTTATTGGCAGCCAACCCCTGGCTCCTATTTCTAAAACTTAACCATTTTTATGAAAGACTGACAACATGACCTCTAAACCAACACTCTCATGAGTCTAAACGCATAAAAAATTACTTTGTTTCCTTCAAAACACTTCATGGTTGAAACTTTTCATTGCTGACATGCTCTGTGAGCTACCAAGCTAGTTTGAGCAGTGCTGAGGAAAGAGGGGGGGCGAGGTAGGAAGGGAGGGAGCGAGAGAGGGAGGGAGGGAGAGGGATGGAGGGAGAGAGAGAGAGAGAGAGATTTGGCAAGGTAGAAACAGAAGAAACTGTTTGCTTTATATGACTCAGACAAAAGAAAATATTTTTTACCAATTCTCCAAACATTTTTGGCAACTGATGGTTTCCTCACCTTAAAGAATAATTATCAAATAAAACTATTCCCAGATTTCTGAGAAACCAACAAATTGATTTCCTAAGCGTTTGTACAAGTTTTCACTGCCATTAGCAATGAAGAAGTGTTCAGAATTGCTCCAAATCCTCCACAGCATGTGCTGTCACTTGAGACTGTGATTGGTGTAACCCATTGTGATTGGTGTAACCCATTGTGGTTGGTGTAACCCATTGTGATTGGTGTAACCCATTGTGGTTGGTGTAACCCATTGTGATGTGATTGGTGTAACCCATTGTGGTTGGTGTAACCCATTGTGATTGGTGTAACCCATTGTGACTGGTGTAACCCATTGTGACTGGTGTAACCCATTGTGATTGGTGTAACCCATTGTGATTGGTGTAACCCATTGTGATTGGTGCAACCCATTGTGATTGGTGTAACCCATTGTGATTGGTATAACCCATTGTGATTGGTGTAAGGTGGAATCTCAGGGTTGTCTGGATTTGCATTTCCCTGATGACTGAGGATATTTAACATTTCTTTAAGTGCTTCTCAGCCATTTGAGATTCCTCTGTTACAAATTCTGTTTAGCTCTGTACCCCATTTCTAATTGAGTTATTTCATATTTTGGAATCTAACTTCTTGAGCTTTTTATATATTGTGGCTTTAGGCCTCTGTCAGATGAAAGGTTAGTGAGGATCTTTTCCCAATCTGTAGGCTGCTGTTTTGCCCTATTGATAGTGTCCTTTGCCTTACGGACACTTTTAAGTTTTATGAGATCCCATGTGTCAATTGTTGATCTTAGAGCCTGAGCCATTAGTGTTCCATTCAGGAATGTGTCTCCTGTACCAATGTGTTTGAGTCTATTTCCCACTTTATCTTCTATTAAATTTAGTGTATCCAGTTTTATGTTGAAGTTCTTGATTCACTTAGACTTGAGTTTAGTGAATGATGATAGATCTATTTGTGTTCACCTACATGCAGACATTCAGTTAGACCAGAATCTATGTACTCACTGATAAGTGGATATTAGCCATAAAGTACAGAATACCCATAATTCAACCAATATACACAAGGAAGTTAAACAAGAAGGAAGGCCCAAGTGAGACTGTTTGAATTGCACTTAGAAAGGTAGACAAAATAGTCATGGAAGACAGAAGAAGGGTGGAAAATGGGTGAGAGAGGGCAGGGGGAGGAAAATAGAGGGCAGGATCAGGTGTAGGAAAAGACAGGAGAGAGGCCCAGAGAGCTAGGATAATGAATGGAAATCTGCAGCTGGTGGGAAGAACTTCTAGGAATTCCCAGAGACCAGGGATGGTGGAGGTTTCCAGGAGTAAATATGGGTAACTTTAATAGAGATACCTAACAATGGGGACATGGAAACTAAAGAAGTCACCTCCTGTTGCCAGGCAGGAACCCCAGTGGAGGGATAAGGACACCAAGCAATTCACAAAGCTTTTGAAGCAAAAATATGTCCTATCTAAAAGAAATGCAAAGATGGAGCTGGGACTGAACAAGTGGCCAACCAATAATGGGCCCAACTTGAAACCCATCCCATGAGCAAGCACCAGTCCCTGACATTATTAATGATGCTCTGTTATGATTATAGACAGGAGCCTAGCATGGCTCTACTCTGTGATACTCTACCCAGCTGCTGACTGAAATAGATGCAGATACCCACAACCAACCATTGGACAGAGCTCAGGGACCCTTATGCAAGAGTTTGGGAAATGAATGAAGGTCCAGAAGGGAATCGAAACCCCACAGAAAGATCAAGAGTATCTACTTGGACCCCTGGCAGCTCTCAGAGACTGAGCCACCAACCAAAGAGCATACAAGGGCTGGACCCAGGCCCCTGGCACATATATATTAAAGGGCTGCCTTATCTGGCCTCAGCA
>LR749963.1:140000-202708 GCA_902729485.2 Mus minutoides
GAAATACAGCTCTATTTGGAATCCTAGAACCTGGGGAGTAGATTCAGAAACAATAGGAGTTAAGATTATGCATGGATACATGTTTGTTTGTTTGTTTGTTTGTTTTTGAGGCAAGCCTCAGCTACATGAGGCCTCGTCTTATAAAACTGAAAAAAAAGATGAATAAAAGAACCAAAGAAAGAAAGGAAGGATGAAGAATAGGTACATAGAGATAGATAGATAGATAGATAGATAGATAGATAGATAGATAGATAGATAGATGGATGATGGGTGGGTGGATGGATGGATGGACAGATGGATAGATGGGTGGATGATAGATACATAGATACACAGATACATAGATTTAAAAATAAACACTGATTTGATTCATGGTTTCTTTTCATAATTCCATGCTATGGTAATAAATGAGTCATACCAATGAGTAATTATCTCTATTTATCTTTGCCTATTAGTTTTTCACTTCTCATTTTATCTGTCATGTTTCTCAGTTCTCCAAATACTATGTGAGTATCCCATAATAACTTGTGCTCTCTTGTTCACAGCATTGTATCACAAAGATTCTTTACTATCTATATTATGCTATTCAGTGAGGAAAGGGAAGATTTGAGTGTGTAGCTATAGTACCCACTATAAGTCAATATATTTTGTTTCAAAATCCAATAACATAAAGAACACTAATAAGAAGTATGATTCACAGAACTGTGCTGTTACTCATAGCCATTAGGAACATAATTTAAATTTAGATAAGTGATGAAACTGTAACATCACAGGCATGTTTTCCAAATTATCTTTAAACTTTCTCAACATAGCCTGTTACTAGTAGTTAGTAAATGAATTTAATTTTGTTTTCAGATTTAGATACTCCAAAGCTTCTCCTTGAACTTAATCATCACCCCTGATAGACTGTGTTGTGAATTATTACAGCTGTTTTCTGTGTTTGGCACATATATATGAAGTAATCAGAAGTGACTTGATACAGTGCAAGGAGTGTTACAATCAGGAACTTGTAAGACTTAAATTGACACTTAGATTGTGTGTGTGTGTGTGTGTGTGTGTGTGTGTGTGTGTGTGTGTGCTTGTGCTCACATGTTTACACATGCTTATATGACCATAAACAAATACTCCTGAGCAAGTGTCTAGAGGTTGGAGGTCAAACTTCAGTATTGTTCCTCAAAGACCATCCACTTTGTTGGGTTTTTTTGTTTTGTTTTATTTGTTTGTTTTGTTTTGTTGAGTTTTTTGTTTTGTACTCTCACTGGCTGTAATTCACCGATTAGGCTGGGCTTACTGGAAAATGAGTCTCAGACATTAGCCACCCTCTGTCTCCCTAGTTCTGGGTTTCCAAATGTGTGCCATCATGCTGTATATTTTTACATGGTCTCTGAGGACTGAACTCAGGTCCTCAAGTTTCAGCAGAAAGTGCTTTGCTGCTAGGCTGATCCCCAGGCTGCTCATCGACTCATACATTCATACGTTTGTCCATTTTACAAATGTTTGCTACACAGTAGAATGAGGCTATATAATTTTGATGAGCAGGTAGTGAAAAAGAATTAACCACTTTAAAGATGAAATGTCTCAAGAGGAAACCACATTGCTCAAATCTGACAGATACAGTTAAAACTATTTACTCTGATTTTAGATGTGTCCCGAAAAGAAGTACCAAGGAAAGTGAGAACATGGCCCTTGACCTATGTAAGCAATTTTTATCACTGAATAATTATTACTATTCCCATCACTGGGATCAATACCTGACTGAAACGACTTAAAAGAAGAAACAATTATTTTGGCTCCCTATTTTAGATGGTTCATCTCATGCAGTTGTTTGTTTGTTTGTTTGTTTGTTTTGACTGCATTGCTTCTGAGATCATACAGACAGAATATCATGGCTGTAGGAGCATGGGAGAGAAGCAACTTACCTATAGACCGGAAACAAGTGGAAAGAAACAGGATATAGAACCAATTATGTCCTTGAGGAACTCCCAATACCCACCTACTTCATCTTACTGAGTCACAACTAGACTTTGCAGAATTTCACAAAATATAATCAAGTGAAAAAAATTATCATAAGTCTATGTGCACATTTTATATTCAAACCACAAAAAGTATTATAGAAAAAAGTCTAATCTTGTCTGAGTATAGAGTCAGTATAGAGTAAATGATTATAAACAGGTGGTGAGAACCCTCATCCTGAAATCATTTGGTCTTTCCAATCCAAAAGCATCCAAAATTAGATCTGGTTCCAATCCACCTCTAATTTGCTGAAATATTATATTATGGTTGATTTTATTAGGCTTAGGTTTGCATAAAGGAATACTGAGTGGCACAAAAACATTGGATCAAAGTACCAGAACATTTCCTACATATAGTAATCATTGGTAAACATTACATAGTTCAAATATAGCATACTGTGATCATAGCATACTGAAGAACAATATCTAAATCAAAAACCACTTGAAAGTATGGAAAAATCATAGTTCTCAATGATTTAAATAGATTACAGTATTAAGAGGAGCTTTATATGCAAGAATTCTGAGATCTCTTATAATTCTGATATTGTGTCTTCAGCTCTTATTTAAATGAAATTTGGACAGGAATTTCACAAAGTGCCTCCAATGAAAAGAGTGTCCCATTCAGATTTATCTATACTCACTTTTAACTCCATTATTTAAGAGAATTGGATGTTAATGACCACCCTCTAAGTATTGGGTAAGTGATTTGGAAAGACTTGTTACTGACACTCAACAGAGAGTTACTCCCCTCTTGTTCAATTCTTTCTTTGATATATGTCATGGGTTTTTCTGAAATATTTCTGCCTGCTATTTGTGCTTTGGGGTGTTTATATGCAATAAATATCTTTAAATATGAAAAAAATAGCTAGTGTGTGAACAAGAACTAGTAAGACAGATGGGCCTACAACAAACACATTTGGCCTGTTGCAACACATAATTTCATCTTTAAGAAACTGCTATATAACTCACATGATGTACTCAGCTGAAATACAATCCAGATAACACGGGAAGAATTGGCATTGATGGATGATGGAATGATTGTTCACTTATTCACCATATGACATTTGCACTCTTGGATTTATCTCCCATTTGTGGGAAGCAATGACAGTTCTATCACCACGTTTATCTTTGACTTGCCCCAGTTATCTCCTGCATACGGGTCCACTCCCTTGCTGCTAGCTGTTGAGATTGTATCATCCTGTATGCAAAGTGGATTTGACAAGCTCCATAAGCTGTACTTGAAAGGAGAGCAAGCAAAGTAACTTGTTCTTGGATGATATCTTAAAGCTGAGGTTGTATATAATTAATCTACCCTGGTGTTTTTTAAATGGATGTGCATTTGGATGTCACAGAAAACCTGGAGATTGATGTAAGTGGAACATAGAACTCCTACCAGAAACTCAAGCTTAGTGTGGTATCTGTGAACCTTACCATTAATCATGTTATAGAATGGAATTGTTTACTAATATTTTACTTCCTGTCCTAAAATACAAAATGCACCTAATATTTCACTGTGTAATTCCTGAGAAGATGAGAATGATTTGACATGAAAAAAACAAAACAAAACAAAACAAACAAACAAACAATCACTTATAAAGTTTGCTTTCAGTTTAACAGTGTTAAGTAACAGTGAAGATAGAATTTTATCCGGCCATAAACAGTAATATTTAGAGTAAACAGAATAAAAAAGACAGATTTTATTTCTCTTTTGAATGTCCTGTGAACATGGAATCCATTTCTTCAGATAACATAAAATCCATGTAGGAGTCTCCTATGAATTGGAAGATTTAGTGCCAAGGCTCTAAAGGAATACAGATCTATCCAACAAATCTATATATTTGCATTGACAACTTGTATGTTCAATAGTTAAGTGCATTATATATATATATATATATATATATATATATATATATATATATATATATATATATATAAAATGTGTGTGTGTAAAATTTACAAAGAAAATATTTTAGCAAGATTTCTCAGAACACTTCTTTCTTTGTCTTTGATAATCATTATCCTCCTCTTTATTTTGAAAGCTGTTGAAGTATTGTACAAGCATAGGTAAATTATACATAGAGCAGCCTGTTTCCATAACCAAAACTAGTGTACTTCAGGACTTCAGCATGTTAAGCCATATACATGTTTTCCATAACTGTGATAGTCGAGTAGTGTGACTAGAATACAGGTCTTCTTGTCTGAATGCCTTAAAGCACTTATCTCACCCTTTATAGGACATTATCTAGCTCTTGATCAACCCTACAGAAATAGAACCCAAAAGAACACTGAGGTGGTTTTTATTTGTTTTTTCCTTCTTTCTGTGGATTTTCACTGACTATTTTTTTTCAATCACACCAATTAGACAATATCATATTACATGAGAAATTTGTGGGAAAACTGGTCAAGGATAAATAAATGATTCAGAGTTTCAAACCAGAGTTCATCATAATCAGCCTACATACTGAAAAAGAATTAGGATTAATACTATAATATTCATAAATGTTGTGGCTGATGCTAATATAGGCAGACATCTGATAAACTCATTTGTGATGGTATATTTTGCATTTTCTAGATACAAGCTGCACTTAACAATGTCTTATCCATCTGCATATCCCTTGTCCCTGGAATATAAGGAGCACCCGGGGAATAGGAAGATGGCTCAGTGGCAAAGTGGGGATCTGAGTTCAGATTCTCACACCCATTTAAATTCTAGATTTGACAACAACAAAAAAATCTATAAACCCAGTAAGGGGAGGAAAAAATAAACGAATCCCAGGACTCCCTGGCCAGCCAAACTAGCTGAAATAGCAAGCTCTACCTTCAGTGAGAGACTTTGTCTCAGAAACATATAAAAAGTAATTTGAGGAAGACATCCTGATGTCAACTTTTGGGTTCAATAAGTGCCTGAATGGGCAAGGACTCACATGCATAACACACAAAGGCATACAGACCAGATACAAACCTACACACACACACACACACACACACACATATTTATGTGGAGAAATGAAACAACCATATTTCTTGATTGGGATAATAAACAAAAAGGCAAAAGCATAATTCTTAGAGATTATTTCAGCTATCTAAACTATGATGATGCTGGTTATTACATTTTTAAAGGACTGAAATATACTCTGAACAGAATTTGGTTGAGTCTTTGGGAATGACTAAAGCATTGTTGTCTGGCAGCACTCACACATTAAGGGATCAATGATGCCCATTCATCTTCTTGTGGTAAAACTTGGGCTTCCTGTTTTGCGTGTCTCAATCTAGACTGGAAGCTCTCAGGGGCAGAGGTTTCATATTTATGTGCCCAGAAATTCTTCTGGGCACCTGTGTTGTTCCATGACTAATACCTAAAAATAACTATGCAATAATGCATTGTTGGTGTGAGGCTTGCTTCATACCTCAAAATACATTCTGAAAACACTGATTATAAACTTTCTTTAACCAACTGTCTTCTAAAACCAGAAAGCTGGTAAGAAGTACTCAAGGGAAAAATGACATTATTGTTTTGGTTGGATAGTTTCTCATGACTGGTATATAACCAGTTATGTGTACTGTCAACATTGACTGGTACAAAAGTAATGCTGTTTTTCTTTAAAGTGAATAGAATTATTGAACAGAATAATTCATGAGTTAAAAACATAGAGTATATCTATTCTCACCATTAAACATTTCCCAGTTGCTCTCCAGCAGGGATTTAAAATCCAAGCAGAAACAGAAGTCATCTGCCTGCCAACAAGGTCTGTGTTCCCTTCACCTAATTTATTAGTAGCTTCAGAAACATCAAAGTACCTCATAGATGCTAGAAAAGTTGTTTGTTTATACAAAAGTGAAGTCACACTCATTATAGCATGTATTAGTAAATTTTGCTTTTTTAAATATGTTTTTAATTGAAATAGAATTACATCACCTTCTCCTCTTCCTTTCCTCTCTCCCTTGTGCTCCATACTCTTAGCTTCATCTCTTTTGAAAAATTATTATTATGACATATAAATATATTTTGATATATATTTATGATCACACAAATGCATGTATGTATATATGCACAAATATATAACTGATGAGTCCACTTATGTTGTTTGTGTACATATGGTTTTAAGACTGACTATTCTGTATTGTACAAGAGAGTACATTTTATTTGAATATATTTGAAGCCCCAAGATTGAATTCATTTTCTATATGATATCATTTCAAGAATTCGAGAGAAATGACAACTTTGTCAATCATTCTCATTTCTACCTTGACAGATTCCTTGAATCTGCTGCTTACATGAAGTAGCTTGGCACCCTTTCTATACCAGTTAGCTTATTGCCTCCCCAAAATAAGATCACCAAGAGTATTGTTTTGTGTGTTCTTTGACTAGTTGGAAGAAAAGACTCCTTCCCTCTCTCTTCATTCATCAACATAAAGTTAGAGGTCGTCTATATTTTGAATGGTAAAGTTCTGATATTTTCCTACTAATCTAATGTGATTAGTTCATTGCCATATTGTCTGTATTCATATCCCTCTAGAAGTCATGCCTATATAGAGACATGTCTCTGAGGACTTTTGCTGATAGGAATGACTAAACAAGCCTTCTGGAATCTTGTGGCACCATACTAGGAGGTAGGATTCCACACAGAACAAAAAGGGAAGGGTAGAGAGCCAGCTGAGTTCTGTCATCCCTTTTCCTTTGCGCTTTCTAATCCATAGAGATAAGAATAAGCAGCTGCCTCATGCCCCTATTACCTTGAAGCAACCTATCACTACAGTCCCATAATCCATGAACTCAAATAAGCCTTTCTACCATAAATTGCTTCCTATAAAGTATTTACTTACATCAATAAAAATAGCAAATTAATAATTTATACTAATGCATTTATAACACATTTGAGCAGATTGCTCTAAACTATGTACTTATAGGAATAATTTTAGAAAACTAATCTATTTCTATATACTGATTTTTCTTTGTCAAACTAACTTCACTTAATTATTTAATCTCTAAAAATGATCAATATTATGAGCTATAAAGACAAAGAATTTTGTTTATTCTTTAGTCTAGTAGTAATGGTGTTTAAGTTTATAAAACACACCTACAAGTAACATCATATGTACTTAACAGTTTATATAGAATAATATACATGTATATGCATATGTGCATGTAATACAAAGTAATGGAAAAAGTGGTCGCACATTTGAACAAGAGTAGGTAGGGTTATATGGAGAGTGTTAAGGAAAGAAATGGAAGGAAGAAGTGTTTTAATTATATTATAATCTCAGAAATGTAAAATAATATAATTAAGAATAAAGGCTTTTTGATGTGAATACAAAAATATAACAATATCAATGCATTAAGATAAGAAACCAATACAGTAGTAACTGAGTGAGATAGCCAAAACCCACAATAAAAATCACATATTTTTTTCACATTTGTTGATGTTAGCTTTTAATTTTCAAATATTTATGTTTCTTTTAGAACACTCATAGAGGTCAGGAGATTACTAAGCAGCCAAGAGAAGGTACTTTCTTTTTTTTCTTTTTTTTTTTTTTTTTTTTTTTTTTTTTTTTTTTTTTTTTTTTTTTTTTTTTTTTTTTTTTTTTTTGGTTTTTTCGAGACAGGGTTTTTCTGTATAGCCCTGGCTGTCCTGGAACTCACTTTGTAGACCAGGCTGGCCTCGAACTCAGAAATCTACCTGCCTCTGCCTCCCGAGTGCTGGGATTAAAGGCGTGCGCCACCATGCCCGGCGAGAAGGCACTTTCAAGGCATAGGAGCCTGAATTCATTAGTATGAAGAATAAAAAGGAAATAGTAAAACAAAGAGACTTAACTTGTGTGGGAAATAGAGATCAGGGGAGAGTAAGGAGTATAGGAAGGGATAAATTACATGAAAGAACTTTCAAATAAGTCATATAGAAATCTACTGAAGAGATATTTTAATTCAGCAATGTGGCTGCTCTAGTGATGAATAGGAGAAAGTGAAGAATCAGAAAAAGATTTGACAGAATAAGTCAAAGATAAGATATGTCCAACTCATTCAAGAACAGCAGGAAAAGAGAGGCTACTTAAAAGAAGTGAGAGAAAAAAAGAGAGTAGTATGGTACATTGTGGATGATGTATCTTTATAGCAGTTTTATCAGGATATTTTTAGAGAAACAAGGTACAGAGAAAACAAACTAGACACCAGTGAAGATAGAATGATCCAGAGAATGAGAAACAACCAGAAGATTAAAATATATTGGCAGAGTGACAGAGTAGGTATGAGGCTAGGCAAAGCAATTCAGTCAGAAGGCAAGAGAAGATGGATTGGATAAGTCAGCTCAGAAGACTGGATTGTACAGAAGCTAAAAGTTTCCAGACCTAGCCCTAGGTGTAGCTAGAACAGAAAAGAAAATGTTCTGGGCTCAGCCCAAACCGTGCATTTTCACAGCTTGGGTATAGCTCTCATCTCATCACTTTATCTAAGGAAATAAAAGTTACAGGCACATATTACTATGAAAACTTCCCTAGGTAAATAGAAAGATAAATGATAGGTAGATAGGTGATAGGTAGATAGGTGACAGGTAGATAGGTGATAGGTAGATAGGAGATAGATAGATAGATAGATAGATAGATAGATAGATAGATAGATAGATAATAGATAGATAGCAAGATAGATAGATGATACATAGATGTGATATATATATATATGTGTGTGTGTGTGTGTGTGTGTGTGTGTGTGTGTGTGTGTGTGTGTGTATACATACATACATTTAAAATAGAGTTGGCCCCATAACAAGGCAACAGTCCTCTCCTATAAAGGCCTGGGATGGATTGTTTCTTTGGGGGTTGTTCATCAATGAACAACCATATTGAACTGTCTTGGTTGCCCTCTAGAATTTGACCATGAGAGCATATTTCCAAAGATACCATATATTCGAGCCATAAAGCACAGAGAATTCAAGCTAGTAGTGTTCTGAAGCTTCATCCCTACCAGATGCTGCCAGAGGAGAAAATTAATCACCAATGATTCCCAACTGTGAACCCTGTGAGCTACAAGATATATCCAGACTTATATATGCTTGTGAGCTATTGATATATCAAAACATGCGTACTGGTATAATGATGGTACAAACTTAATGGGAGTAAACAAATACATTCTGATGGGATTTAGGTCCTATTCCAGAAGCTAACTTGCAGCATTATTAAACAAGAACCTATGGGTAAACAGGTCAAGTCAAGTAGGTCTAAGAGAAAATGTCTTCCTATTACTGTGCTCAGTCGACATAGAATTAAACTAACTCAAAATGACTTATGTTATGCCCACAGATCAATGTATTATTTAAGCCTCATTTTTGAAGCTTCTTTTTCTAGTAGATGGTAATTGACACAGAGGACCAGAATTGGCCATGTTGTAGAGAATAATGGACTAAAGAACGTTTACATCTGTATGAAACATAAATGTTTCACCCTCTTCCCAAGGCACAGGGACCATTGCTGAAGAGGACATAGAAAGAATGTAAGGGATGACTACAAGGAAACAGTATCTTCTGGACAGGGCAGGGAAGCTGCATATATAAACTCATACCATGCACAGCATCTGTGTAGGCTCAAGTCCAAGCATAGAGATTGGAGTTATACAAATAAACAAAGAAACTACTAGCTATGGAGCTATTGTCAAGTGTTAGCTGCTGGGAAATGGAGAGCAAGTTTTCTCTAAGAATGTATCCCCTGGTAGGTTGGTCACATTTCATTAGAAACAATTTTGCTCCCTTTAAAGATAATGACAAAGTCCCTTTTTATTAATTGTAACACCCCTTATGTTACAGCATGAGTTCTATAAGTTATTGACAATTGGGGACAAGGCTAAGGTTCAAGAAATGAAGCAATGATCTGTCATACATGAATCTAACCTAACTGCATCTGCCTGATCTTACCATGAATAATTTGAAAGTTCTTAGCATAAGATCGAATCTTAGAGTGATTCTTTAGTCTTTTGATTGGATTTTTATTAGCAAAAAAGGCATGATGAAAGACTTTCAGGTGGTTTTCGAAGCTCCCATGGCTGAACATTAACCAAATTATCAAGATAGCTTGTCCCATCACTGAAAATGTTAGAAGCATGAAATTCATGGTATCATAGGTACTTGTGGCCATAATTGCATCCAGACAGAATTATCGGTGGATTTTAAAGCAGCTCCTGATAGTATTTTAGACCTTAGAGGAGATTGTGGAGTAGACCACTTCATACAACAAAAGATATCCATTATGAAGTGATGATGATCAGAAATAGTGATCTAATATCCAAACAGCATTTGTCGACTCCTACAAAGATGGTGGTGTCACATACCTACCTCATTACACTGAGGCTTCTTCATCAATTTAAGCCTGCATCCTCATGAAAGATTTCTTATAAAAGATCTAACAGAAAGAATTTTTTAAATTATGATTGAAGCTTTATGCATTTGCAAACAACTAAACTGGTCAGTTACTGCATTGCCATCCACTATAGAGTAGAAAGCAGTTTGTTGTTAAATTTGTATGGAAAGAAAAGTGGTATAAAATACAGATAGATAAGATTTGGAGCAATGGAAAATAACTTAGGTAATCTGGATGGAACCAGGGTGGTACAATATTTGATCATTTGTGAGGTAAAGAAGTGATAAAATTCACATGTGTTATTGGGCACCAAGTGCAAGGACATGTATGCTTTCAGACAATGGCCCAGCCTACTCTGAAGAAGGTACCCAGTTACAAGCTAGTGTGATACCTCAGCCTGTCCAAATCAGATGGATTCTCTCTCTTGCCCACTCCAGTGATAGTACAATCAATCTATGAACATAATACAATGGTAGCATTTGATAAAGCATATGCACATACCTAACAGTTCATATAAAAATGCATTTAGATACTTTTATTGGTGGCTTCTTAGCAGCTCAGGAGCTTCAGCTTCAATATGGCACCATCTGTCAAGAAAACCAATCATCTCATATGAAAAAGATTTTATCAAAGGCCTCCCACCATACAAGGGACAGCAAGTTATCCTTCCTAGAATTGGCAAACTGTTCTGTTATGTTTACCACACATAAAAGAGTCCCCACAAAGCCTCATCACAGAGGAGCTGTGGAACACTAAAACTGTCAATCTGGAATCTCTAGCAGCAGATATTCAAATGGTCCAGGCTCATGATCACACGGGGCCCCAAGTAATCCCAGAAAAGGGCATAATGTAACAGAGAGAAGAAGGAATATGTGGAAGTGGAAAGAGAATTGGAGGCAGGAAGAAGAAGATGGTATAAGAAGAGGGAATGGACTTCATCAATATGTGATACATACACATATAAAACATACTGCAAAGAATTGGCCATAAAATTCATAGGTACCCATGATCATAGGTTTTTGTTTTTTGCTTTTCTTTTTTATTACTTTAATTTTTTACAGTCCAGCAGTTGACCTCCTCCCTATCCCACCTACAGTTTCTCACCCCATTCCTCTTCCACCTGTCTTCAAGAGAATGTCTTCCCCTGCCTCACCCCAAGTAGGGTCCTCATGCTCATGCAGTTAAGGCTTTACTAACTAAACTATCTCCTGAGTCTTAATGTATTAATGTATTAGATATTTTCTTAATTTACATTTTGAATGCTATCCCAAAAGTTCCCTATACCCTCCTCCCGCCCTGCTCCTCTACCCACCCACTCCTACTTCTTGGCCCTGGTGTTCCCCTGCATTGGGGCATATAAAGTTTGCAATACCAAGTGGCCTCTCTTTCCAATGATGGCCGACTAGGCCATCTTCTGCTACATATGCAGCTAGAATCACGAGCTCTGGGGGTTCTGGTTAGTTCATTTTGTTGTTCCTCTTTTAGGTTTGCAGACCCCTTTAGCTCCTGGGGTACTTTCTCTAGCTTCTCCATTGGGAGCCCTGTGTTCCATCCTATAGATGACTGTGAGCATCCACTTCTGTAGAACAAAATACCCATGAAAGGAGTTACAAAGTTTGGGGCTAAGACGAAAGGATGGACTATCCAGAGACTACCCAACCCGGGGATCCATCTCATAATCAGTCACCAAACCCAGACACTATTGCATAGGACAGCAAGAGTTTGCTGAAGGGACCCTGATATAACTGTCTCATATGATCATAGCTTTTAAAATACAGGAAAATAAAGGTAAAATGACCTACTTAAAGTTCAATGTTGAAGTTCATATAATCTTTATATTCGGAATACTGTCTTTCCCGATAGCTTTTTACTAATGTACAACCTAAAGCACATACCTTTTTGATTCTTGTTTGTATTTTTTACAGTTTTTTTAATTTAATTTTTTTTAATTATTCACTTTACAACCTGTTCATTTCCCCTCTATTCTGATATTTTGTGTACAAACTGAATATCAGACTGGAGAAATATGTGGTATGTGGTTCAATAGTAGTGTAATACTGATGGAACTTTGACTCATGAACAAAAATCATACAATTATAACAGAAATCACAATGTCCAGAAAACAGAATGAAAACCAACTCCACTATAATATCGCCAACCTAAGCATCCTCTATAGTGTTGATATGCTTTTTAAATGAAGTAAAACAACTCTTATTATCCAGCAATACCTCTACTGGGCATATACCCAGAAGATATTCCAACTGGTAACAAGGACACATGTTCCACTATGTTCATAGCAACCTTATTTGTAATAGCCAGAAGCTGGAAAGAACCCAGATGTCCCTCAACAGAGGAATGGATACAGAAAATGTGGTACATTTACACAATGGAGTACTACTTAGCTATTAAAAACAATGAATTTATGAAATTCTTGAGTAAATGGATGATGTATCTGGAGGATATCATCCTGAGTGACATAACCCACTCACAAAAGAAGTCACTTAATATGCACTCACTGATAAGTGGATATTAGCCCAGAAACCTAGAATACCCAAGATACAATTTCCAAAACACAAGAAAATCAAGAAAGACCAATGTGTGGATACTTCATTCCTCCCTATAATAGGGATTAAAATATGCATGGAAGGAGGTGCAGGGACAAAGTTTGGAGCTAAACAAAAGGATGGACCATCCAGAGAGTGCCCCAACTGGGTGGTCCATCACATAATCAGCCACCAAATGCAGACACTACTGCATACACTAGCAGGATATTGCTGAAAGGACCCTGATATAGCTGTCTCCTGGCAGGCTTTGACAGTCCCTGACAAATACAGAAGTGGATGCTCACAATCATCTATAGGGCAGAACACAGGGTCCCCAATGTAGGAACTAGAGAGAGTACCCAAGAGCTGTAGGGGTCCGCAACCCTATAGATGGAAGAACAATATGAACTAATCAGAACCCCCAGAGCTCATGTCTCTAGCTGCATATGTATTAGAAGATGGCCTAGTTGGCCATTATTCGGGAAGAAAAGCCCTTGGTCTAGCAATGTTTATATGCCCCAGTGGTAGTGGGAGGGGAGGGGAGCAGGGCAGGGCAATGGTATAGGGGACTTTTGGGATAACACTTGAAATGTAAATGAAGAAATTCTCTAATAAAAAAACAACTCTTATTCAATGTATACATTCTATCTGCAGTCATATCACACATTTAAGTTGAGTTTCACTGTTCATACACTAGCTTGTACAAATGACATGACATACTTTTATAATTTTTTTTTAATGCATTGCTGGCCAAACAAAATGGAAGAGTCAAATCTCAGTCAAACAGCAATGTTCCCCTGAGAAAAGCATGGTCCTTCAATTTAGGAAATTCTTCCAGCCAGAAGTGTAATGGGAAGAGTAAAGGGGGGCCATACTTGGCATAGTGAGCACGCTCTTACTCTCTTGAGATTTCTCTGTGGGGAAGTAGACCAGAGTGGAATGAGCAGAAAATCTGAGAGACTTACTCTCATCTGTGGAATGGGGTTACCATATGAGATAACAGAAGTAATTGGTCAATAACTTAAGTAATGTTTGTGAGGAATGTGAGGAATAACATACAAAAACTTTTAAAATCCCAATGTTCCCAGAATACAGCAAATAGCCCACAAAACAACTGAAACATGTATTTTCCTGTTTTTTTTCTTTTTTTTAATTAGATATTTTCTTTATTTACATTTCAAATGCTATCCCGAAAGTTCCCTATACCCTCCCCCAGCCCTGATCCCCCACCCGCCTACTCCCACTTCCTGATTTTCCTGGTTTTTCAACTGGATACTTTCAACTAATACTTTAATTGTTCCTGTCATCTGAAATGACTAAAGGAAAGACAAGAGCATTATGAAAAACATTCACCATTTCAATAGATCCTTATTGCAGAGTTCAGCTAGAAAATTTTCTTCATAAAAATTAAAACTGAAAATCACGGGCACACAGATACACACACCTGTCATTTTGATGTCAAGTTGTCTCAAGAAATTGTGTTTAAGTTTTGTTTTCTTTCTTTTTTAAAAGATTACTTTATTTCTAATTCTATGTATGCCTTTTTGTCCTTGTGTGGGTATATAAATACAAACGCAAGTGGTCCAAACCAGAGGCATCGAATTCCCTGGAACTGACATTGTGAACTGTCTGATGGAGACATACAGAGGTTCTTAACTTCTAAGCCATCTATCCAGCCCAGCTTTGTTTTCAACGTAGAAGTCATAGCACTGTATCAATGAAGCCATAAATCTTGTATAATAATGCAGAAAGGGAAAGGATGACCAATTCACAAATACATATTATGATAATAAAAGTTGAGTTCTTCGATGAAAAAAAAATCTGTTGGAAACAAGAAACAGAGGAGAGCATGGGGAGATGACTCCTTTTCACAGAATCTTGAATGACTCTGAGTCAGCAATATTGACAGATCTCTAAAGGAAAAGGAGTGGATAAATCTTGCAAGCATCAGAGAAAAGTTCTCTGCAAACATAAGTGAAAGTTCCACAAGAAGCACGTTGGCCATGTTAAAGAAAGGGCCAGGAGAAAGAGAATCATAGAAAATGAATAATGGACAAAGGAAAAGAAACAGGTAGTGACCACCACATAGTCGCTACAAGGACTTTGACTGTTAGACTCAGTGAGACTGTGAGTGAGTGGAAAGCTCGAAGACAAGGAAACAAGATCTGTGTTGCTTTGAAAAGTACTGTTCTAATGTGTGTGACAAGATGGGGCACAAAATGGAAGACAAATTCAATGAAATTCAGTGCAGCCAACTGAAAAAATAGACATGGTCTTGTTGAGCTGAAGAAAGTTCCGGAGTAGTTATAAATATGAGTGCATCTTCAAGCAAAATGTCGTTAGAGTCTGGGAATAATTCCCACCTGACTAACCAGCCTAGTGGAGTATTTGAGGTAATCATATTAAATGTTTTCTTAGCTCTCTGTTTTTCTCAATTTTATAATACTCTCAAAGAATGTTACCATTTGCTAGCAGTACTTGAGGCATTCAGTAGGCTTTATTTCTTGCACTGTTTATAGTTCTGATGTCTACTTCTTATTTCTCAGTGATTCTATGAGCACTCTAGTTTCAAGTTACTGGGATGGACAAGGTTGGAAACTGGCTTTTTTTTTTTTCAGTCGGACTTCATATTCCATACACCATTTCCTACAATATGGTAACCATATTCCTCTAAAGATGGAAATCATGGGTTCGGAAGGACAGATTCTCAAAGCTGATTGTGTTGAGCATTTTGACTAGAATTTTGAATAACAGATTTCCAGTAATTTTCTGATAAAGCTCATTTTAAAGTTGCTTCTGCTATTATAACATTCTGCCATCATTGTTGGCAGAGTTTCTGTACAGAGGAGGAAGGAAAGGGGCCATCGCTTCTTGCTTCCAAGATCCCTGAACGTATTTAACTGACATCTTTACTACTACTTTTTCATAATTCTATTGTCTTGCCTAACCGAGAAGAATTGTTTTGTATTCCTCATTTCATTCGATGCTTTTATTAAAAGAAAATTCAGTCAGAAGACGTCAGTGGAAGCTAACCTAATGTGAACAGGCTAATAGCAGCTCAGCTCTGACAGTTCTGGAAAGCTGTTTTTGAACATACCAGGATTTGTATCTATCTTATTTCTAACAAAGGAAAGAAAACATATGGCCATGCTTCCAGTTGTGCGTGTGTAATTCACTAGAGAGAGGAAAGAAAACGTTAAACAATCATACTTTGCATGCCACAGGTGGATGCAAGAATAAAAATATTAGCAGTGTCTTGATAGGAAAAATAGGAAATGATGGTTTATGTAATAAGAGGAATGCAGAAAATGATGTTTGAAGGGAATAAAAGCAAATAAGATAAAACTGTGTTGATATAAAAGGAAAATTATCCCAGTTATAAGCACAGGCATGAGAAAAGGGAAAAACAAGTTGATAAGAATTCCGCAAGAGTTGTAGGGACACAACTCAGTTACTAAAGCACTTGCTGTTCAAAAGAGAGGGACCAAGTTTGAATACAGAGAACCCAGAAGAGAGCTGATCATGGTAATGTATGCCTGAAATCTTAGTATTCATAAAGAGAGACAGAAGAACCTTCCAGGAAAATCTCAGGGTATTTAAAGCCAGCTACACTGGCATATACAGAAGTAATTGACAAAAGAGATCTTGTCTCAAATATGGTGGAAGAAAAAAACAATACTCAAATTTGTCTTCTGACCCCCCCCAACCTGTGCCATGATAACACACAAACACACACACACACACACACACACACACACACACACACACACACACATCAGGATTTTAAAAATTCCATGTGACTAAAATATACTCAATCTATAAGAAAAAATTAATTATATTCAAATTCAAAAGTGGATCTTTATTTTTAGCTAACTTTTCATTTCTTGCTAATCAGGATGAAGGAAGTTTTCTTGTTCAGGATACTTGCTCAAGAGAAATTCGTCTTTGCACTTGAATAAGGACTACAGGAGAAGTGTATTTTTATATAGGGAAATAAAAGTAAAAATAGGTTCATCTAAACAATAAAAATGTTATAGCATAATCAGATGTTTTATATCATAATATTTGTGGTCAATGAATTATGTTCTAAAAATTGTTTCTAAACCTTTTCCTGAGTTGTCCAATTTCCAAGATATGAACTGAAATACAATAACAATAACAATAACCAATAATTGAAATTGACATCTCAATCAAAACATCCTTCAAACGTGCACAATTAGTTTATATTTCCACTTACCGCTGAGATTTGTATAAGATAGAAAACCTCACACATTCAGAATAATTAAAAGCAGACGTAAGCAAAGTCATTCAAACCTTTCCCAAAGCTGTTGAATGATGGAGGGTTTTGCCAATTCAGACTAAATAGAGAAGATACCCTTAAGTTTACTTCCAATTACTAGCATCCCAAAAGTAAATACAGCAAATTACAAATTTTAGAATTTAGAACAACATACAAAATGTGAAATTTGAATTGATGGGCTTCATTGCCATTAGTGTCTAATGTGGGCAGGTGCTATCCAACCCATTGAAGGACTGATTTGAGCAATCATATAGAAAAGAGGGGGTATTATCTGTCTGTACATTCTTGGACTCAGAAAACCATTTTCTCATACCCTTGGTCATTTGATTTCTAGTTCTCAGGCCTTCAAAAGTAGGTTTCATTGGGCTATAAACTTTACTAGTTCTTATTTGTTAGATATCAGAGTATGACTCCTTACCTATCTAATTATGTAAGCCAATTATGTAAGCCAATTCTGATAATGAATAGCCCTATGAATATGTATGTTTGTGTATATATATATATATATATATATATATATATATATATATATATATATATTTAAAGATATTCAAATCATCAATATGCATGATTTATTCCCCTATTACCTACATTTTCATCTGTATCTACATTTTCTATTAGTTCTGTTTTTCTGAAGAACTCTGCTAATACATCTTTTAATTTTTTTTACAATTACTTTTATTTTATTAATGTGAGTATTTTGCCTGCAAGTATGTCCAAGCACCATTTATATGCCTGGTACACACAAAAGTCAGAATAATTTTGATAGTTGGAAATGGAGTTGTGAGTTGCCTTGCAGGTACTAGGAACTGAATCCAGGTCCTCTGGCAACTCACAACAAGTGATCTTATTGTCTAAGCCAGCTCTCCCATCTCTTAATATTTCTTCTAATATGGAAAGTTGAAATTTGTGATTTATTTACCCTAACTATGATAACCTTTTAAGTCTTAGGAGTTTGGTCAATATTCCTTTACATGGGAAGCACATTGTGGAATTTGTTAAACCATTGACATTAGTTCTCTCAAATGAAAATATCAAGTAATGACTTTTATCTCCCATTCCTCCTGTGTTATTTACTTGAGATATTTAAATACCTGGTGTTCACCTTTTATTATTATTTTTTTGCTCCATTGCTAGACATATTTCCAAATTTAAAAGGATTAGAACATTAGTAACAACTACATTCTATTTAATACTTATTTTTATTAATTTATTGTCCATAATAATTATTAATATCTTCAATTTATTAACCAGCTGAAATTTCATAAATTTCTATTCATTATGATCTCAAAAACAATGACTCAGGATATTGAGCATAAGTGGAGGACAAAAATCCTTTTAAATAGGATATGGTGGCACACAGTCATGACTCCAGTACTTGGGAGGCAGGCAGGATGCAGAAGATTGTGATTATTTTTTAGATTAGTCTAAGAGTGAAGAAGATAGGATAGAAAGGAGGGAGAAAAACAATAAAATTCTCTCTTTATTTCTCTTCCTTTTTTATTTCTTTTATATTTTTGCTATTTTTATTGTATGGGGTGCACAAATGCATGAGCTGATCTTGGAATTATTTTTAGATAAATACCAGTAGCATTGGCAGTAGGAGCCATGATTGTTAAAGTCTATTGACTGCCATGTGCAGTCACTGTCTAATATCACTATAGTTCAAGGCGGCAGCATTCGGGTATCTGTACCAAAAGAATCTATATTCCTGCCCATCTATTTTCTTATCTACCTAAAAGATAATGGACTAGCTTGTGAATAAGGACATTGAAAAAGAAAGAATGAACCAGACCTTTAAGCAGTACTAAACATACCAGATCAATAAAGACTGATACCAAAGCACACAGCAAATCCCTCTCCACACACTCTAGGAAATGACCTGACAACTTTCTCCTCTTGATATGAAATCCAGCTTTGGCTGAACTTCTCTGGATAGCAAAATCCAGCCTTTCTAATGGCCCTGCTGATCTGCCATTTGATAGTCAACACAACCTCTTCAAGCACAAACTGCATGTTATTCTGGCAGAGACCATGCCAAAGCAGACAGAATGAAAAACAAGACAAATAGTCACAGATTTTAAAAAGGCAAACACTAAAACAAGAAAAAGTTTCAAGGTTCAGAGTCTCACATCTTTAGGGAATATGTCCTACAGAATGGCACCCCTCATATCACATTGTGGACACTGATAGGAGAAGACTTTAGAGCCACCTGCTACTGTTCTTAGCAGAATTTATAAACAAGGGCACTTAGGAAGTAAACATATGTACATAGCAGAAGGACTGTATAAGATACTCACATTTTCCCCTCTTTACTATTTATAGTTTTGTATTTCATTGACTTAAAGGAATTTTTTCTCTGAGTAAATCTCTTCTACCTATTAAATTCTACTGACACTTTACATATGAGCAAACATCTTATCATCTAGAGATTTCTATCTGTTTGATTAATACAGCAACAGTGAGAAAATAAAAAGAAAGAAACTATAAAAAAGCATTAGAACTAATCCTAAAATATCCCAAGTTGCTAGTAACTGATGGCTGGTGCATTGATTAATAGCATGAAATAAATAGTGAGCAGTTAATGCCATAACAAACCACTGGGGTTTATTACACCAATAATTCTGTGGAACTCCCAAGTCTCGAGAACCTGTAGTTGAAATAAACCATAATCTTTAGGACCCTCCTGCAATGGGATTTATATACATTCATATATTTCTCCCTTCTTAAATACATTGCTTATGTGGGAAACCGATAGATTATATATACTTAGTCAGATAATTGAATACCTAAAGTTTATTTCTCTACCATGTGATCATGCAAACTTTATGTGGAAAAAAAAAAAAAACCAACCAACTAGCATTTTTATCTGTTAGCCTCCCTCTCAAGAACAAATGTCATCAGAGCTAAGATGTGAACTAGCCCAGCACAGAGCTGGATAGAGACCTAATCAAAGAACACAAATTTGAATCCTACATGAGGGAACTATATTAAAAACTAATGCAAATAATGTGCTAAGCCCCCATGTCAGCTAGAAAAAAAAAGAATAAAATATATTTCTCTGGAGTGGCCTTAAAAGAATATCCTGGAATCTGAACTTCAGCTTCAGAGGGAGTAGTTGAGAAAAAAAAAATGCCTTTTGAAGCAATGTCTACATCAGAACTAAAAGTTCATCATAGTGTGGAGTCAAGTTACAGGTACTTCCAAGGAGGATACATACAGCAGTTGATGACATATTAGAAAGTACAAAAAAGTAATGTCTAGTTATCAGTTATTCTTTTTTTTTTTGTATTTTCTTTTTGTGTGTGTATTTTCTTTATTTACATTTCAAATGTTATCCTCTTTCCTGGTTTCCCCTCCGAAAATCCCCTATTCCCTCCCCCTGCTCCCCGACCCTCCCACTCCCATTCCTGGTCCTGGCATTCCCCTATACTGGGGCATAGATCCTTCACAGGGCCTAGGGCCTTTCTTCCTATTGATGACCAACTAGGCCATCCTTTGCTACATATACACATATACACAAGTTCCAAATTGTTTCATTTTTTGTTTGTTTGTTTGTTTGTTCTTTTGTTTGTTTTGTTTTGGTTTGTTTTGTTTTTGATTGGTGATTTAGTTCCAAGGAGCTCTGGGGGTACTGGTTAGTTCATACTGATGTTCCTCCTATGGAGTTGGTTATTCTTAAACAATGTCAACCCTTCTTTCATCCTTGTCTTCTAGATTTCTGCCTTTCTCGTTACTTGAGCATGACAATACTTATGTGTAGGCCCAACCTCAATCCCCTAATCTTCCCAGTGGTCCCTATCTTTTTATTAGTTCCTTCTATACATGCTATCCTCTACCCTATCCTACCCTCCCCTCTTATCCTCTGCTTTCTCTGTCTCTTTCTCTGTTTCTGCTTCTCTGTCTCTCTCATGTTTGCACAGACATAAACACACATAAACATGTATGCGCTCACATGCGCATGCCTTTTGAGGCAGATATGATCTCACACATCCCAAGCTAAACTTGAATTTGGAGTATAGCCAAGCATGACCTCGAATTTCCATCCTTTTGTCTCTAAGTTCTGAGTGCTGGAGTTAATGATGTATAGCACCAAGCCTAGTTTACATAGCACTGAGATACAACCCAGAGCATTATGAATGCTAGGCAAGTACTCTCCCAAATGAGCTATATACCCAACCCCCTTTTCTTGATTCATTCTTCTAGTTCTTAAAAGAAAACATTTCTTTAGTTTTTAGTCATTGCTCTATAATACTCATAAGAAAAATATGTATTATATTTATCTTATGCCAGGAACTACACTGAGTCCTTTAAAGATATTGTCTCCTTCATTTTTCACAGTTTCCTCATAAAGCATATGCATGAACCTGTATATATTATAATTATATCAAGAAGTTGCAATATGTCAATAATTTGCTTAGGACCACACAGTTAAGAAAGCAACAGCAAATCTCAAATCTATGCCTACCTGACTCTACATTTCAAACTTGTAACTACTAGTAGTACAAGCCTTTTCCCCCTGAAAGGCTAAAAGCCAACTTTGAACATATAATGATAGAGCACCCGTCTGATACCCTAAGTACTGTCTACTATGTGTTTAATTCTCCTTCAGAGATTTAGATTTATACCCTAAGACCATGGCCAACAAGCCAGTGTACACCAGGACTTCAGCCTACTGATATATTCCTCATGATGTAGCATGTTCATTGTATCGTATCTAAGTTTCCTTCAATATCTGCAGGTAAGATGGGGCACCAACAATCTATCTCAACACACACACACACACACACACACATTATATATATATATATATATATATATATATATATATATATATATATATATAATTTGTTCACTTTCCTTTTTTATCTGAGATGATCTTAAGATTGCCAAATCCTCATATATCTCTTTCCAGTATGCCAAAGAAATCACATATGAAGAATTGAAGAATTCAAATAAACATAATGATAAGGCTCTATGTGGTGTGGTGACGCATGCCTTTAATCCCAGCACTCGGGAGGCAGAGGCAGGCAGATTTCTGAGTTCAAGGCCAGCCTGGTCTACAGAGTGAGTTCCAGGACAGCCAGGGCTATACAGAGAAACCCTGTCTTGAAAAACCACACACACAAAAAAAGGCTCTGTGTGACCTCACAGGTCATCAGAAGAGAAACAAGCATCCTTATTCTCAGTCTGACCTTTTTGTTGTTTTTCCCACAGGACTAGAGAGCCTGTGTTCCTAAGGATGCTGAAAAATACTTTATAGATAGTAAATATTCTTGGGACCAGGGTAGAAATCTCCCTACTTGTCTTTGATTGTTCCATATTCCATGTCAGAATTAGTGTTCAATATATTCCTGTAAATACAATTAAAGAAAGGAAAGAGAACTAAGAAACTAGGTAAAATCAGCAAGTGCACAGACTACTGGGATATGTAACTTTAAGAGACACTTATCAGATAAATTATCAATGTATCCTAGTACATGTTAACTTCAAAAATGGAAGATCAAAAGAAGAAGAAAAAATAAATTAGGATATAATAAGATTTAATTTCTTCCTGAGAAATATCCAGTCTCACTATCTATATCCCTGCAAAGTCTTTGGTCATAATCAACTCATTCACCCAAGCAAGTTTCACCCAAAGACATACAGGACATTCAGTCTTTTTTTATTATCTTGCTCTTGCATATTCTTTTTCCACATTAAATTTAATTTCTCATCTAAATTATTCCCACAACTTCTTTCTTCACACAATGGATACAATTCCAAAAAAGGAAAGCTCAATCCATGGAATCATGGCTAACTTATGGCATATTTAATGCTATTCCTTTTTAAAGACAAGTCATTACACTCTACTCCTCTACTCTGGCTATCCTTTTAAAAAATGTCTTGTATAGACCAGATTGGCTACAAACTTATAGCAGTATACTTTCTTTTGTTTTTCAAATGCAAGGATCACTGTATGTGATGTCATCATTTTAGGAATGTGACATTTTACACTCTTCAGCCAACATTGTTTCTCGTTTAAATAAAAAGATTCTCTAGTGTAGATCATTCATGTTAAATAGTTTGTGGTATAGAAAGCATTTTCAAACAGTAGAAGAGATTCCCCATTAGAAACAATGACAGAGAGAAACCAGATATAACACTGAAGTAAGAAAATAGCTTCTACCCTGAATTTCATGGGAATGTCCATGGCACTGCCAGGGGTTGTGGAGAGAAGACAGTGGTAGATGATGAAGTGGAGGAAAGGTCCCTTTAGCAAATAAGTGTGAATCCTAGGACACAAGAAAACTCTAGGTTGTAGACATTGCAGAACTAAATCGGGATTTAGTAGGCCTGGGTTTAAGCAAAGAGAAACGTCTTTTGGAAGCATTTTGAGGAAACTCTATTTCTAGTTAGAAAACTTTGTTGTAAGAATCAGTAGGGAAGAATGTTCCACCACAGTACTTCTAAAGATTTGCTGTGTCTGAGTATCCTTCCTTCCCCCATGAAAACTTAGTAACACAGTTATCAAGTGTAACATTCCTTAGCTTTCTAAGACGTTCATTTTATCAAAATGATAGGTGACCCTTTTTAAATGACTAAAGAATCCCCTAGGAGATCCAGAGAGCATATAACTAACACCTAGATACTATCCCCCAGCATTCTGATTGTTTCAGCATTTTGTATATCAGGATTTAGAAAAAAAAATCAGAGTATCTTAATGTGGAGCAAATGAATGTCTCTCATATGGCAAAAAATTTATCCCATACCTTCTGATCTAATGGGTTAGATGTTTTAAAAAGCAAGCCAACTTTTAATGACTCAAAGCAATAAAAGTTTGCTTTTTTGTATTATAGATAGTCCAAATGTGTCTTAATTATTGTTTCCATTGCTGTGAAGAGACACCATGACCACAGCAACTCTTATAAAGGAAAACATTTAATTGGGGCTGGCTTACAGTTTCAGAGGTTTAGTCCATTATCATCATGAAGGGAAACATGGCAGAATTCAGGCAGACATGGTGCTGATGAAGGAACTGAGAGTTCTACATCTTGATCTGAGAGCAGCAGGAAGAGACTGGGTATAGCTGGAGCATATACAGCATCAAAGACTGCCTCCACTGTGACATGCTTCCTCTAACAAGGCCACACCTCCTAATAGTACCACTCTCTATGACCCAAGCATTCAAGCACACAAGTCTATGGGGGTCATACCTATTTAAAGCACTACAAATATTATCTCTGTTGGCATGGCTGTCAAGGAAAGTGTCCTCCAGGTAAAGACTTGGAAACCAAAGTGATTTCCATCTCTGGCTGCAGGATTACTCTGGTGCCTTGAAGTTGACACAGGAGAGATGATGGGCCATGTCCTTTCAATTCTTGACAACCTTAATCATTCCACCAACCTGAAAAATCAATAACATGAATAATCCAACTACAAATAATGATGAAGAAAGTAGGTAGCATGAATAATTTGTTGCTCTGAGTGTGTTTCAGACACCACATTAGAAGCAGGAAGAGATTACAACAAATATAAGCCAAGATGTTGAGATTAGTTATTTTTATAATAAGCTCTTTGACCATTACAGCACATAATAAATAAATCTCATATTAGAATATGTTAGAAGCTGAAAGATTATCATCCCTGTTTCTGTTTGACCCAAAATACTATATTCTAATTCAGCAATCAATAACCACTCACTCATCCACATCTCACTACCACAGAACATCATAGATGGCATTGAAAACTGTTTAATTAAATTGCTTTTGAAGCATGTATATATTCTGAGCTATAACCCTAATTTACTTAGGAGAAAAACAGAAGGACCAATGTTTTTAACCCTTCAGGTTGGTATGGAAAAAAAAGAATCTGCTAATACCACATTGCATCCATCATTCAGCACTACACCAATACACTGACACTACTACTTTATATACTCTTTCCCATCACTATATTATCATGGATGAATTCTGAAAACTCATTCCAGAGTTTCTTCCAGGATTACATCAAGTCTTAAGAGCAGAGTACTCTCCTCACAATTTTCCCATATAGCCCAGAGTAACTGGTAAGTTCTGGGTAAGGAGAAGTCCTCTGATAAATATCTGTTGAAGCTGGGTTCACCAATGATGAATGTGACAACCTGGGGCTGGCTCTTGCCTCATGTGTTTCCTGTGAGAATCATTGCTTCTAAAGTACCTATTGCCATGAGAAAAAGATATCCAAAAATCCTCAAGGAATTCGCACGAAGAAATGGAAGTATTGAAAAATGAGAGTAAATTCAGACTCATGAAAATGATTAAACATCTTCAGAACATTTGTGGGTTTAAAATTCCCCATTGGTTTGAATCATTCTTTTCACCTTAGCATAAAACATACACACACACATACTCACACAAACACATACACATGCACACATGTACACACACAAATCCCCAACTGTAGATTTAATTATCCAAGCAATCCATTTTACTACCCAAGATCTACATTCTACAAAGATTTGACCAGTTCCAGAAGATACCTAATTGTTTGGCTGGTTTCTTCATTTTTATTTTATTTCTCACGTGTGTGTGTGTGTGTGTGTGTGTGTGTGTGTGTGTGTGAGAGAGAGATACATGTTTACCTATTTGTACATAAAAGTCTATGTACAGAGACTAGAGAAAATATATTGGGTTCCTTCCTCTATTCTCTGTCTGTCTTATTCCCCTTCAGAGTTTCTCACTAAGCCCAAGAACAAGGCTGGATCCGAAGAAGCCCATGCACTGTCATCTCTGCCTCCAGCACCACAGCACCGGATTTGCAAGCTCACACCATCATATCTAGCTTCTTACTTGGGTCCTTGGGGTTAAACTCTAGTTCTTATGCTTGTATAGCAAGCATCATACGACCATGCCATCTCTCCAGACCATTTTCAAGGATTTTTGAAAGTGAGAAAATCAAAATCAAATCCAGTTTCCCAATTTCCAAACCATAGTCATCTAAAACTAGTAATTCATCTGCCCAATAAAGTCAATAGTAACAGAACGAATGTGCAGGATAAAAATGGCCCACGGGCCTGCAACATCAATTAAAATCTTAAGACATTTTTGTAACTAAGGAAGCACTCATATATTATGATGTGAAATGCAAATTTTTCCTTACTATGTGGTTACAAAGAAATTTAAAATGTTTGGTGGGCTGCTTCAGACAATGCCACTAGACCCCTGAGGCTAATCGTATTTGCTTCTGAGGAAACATATAAGACACATTGCCCCTCTCTATGCCATAAATGGCCATTATGAAATGCCAAGTAGAGACATTATTCGAGCCCATTACCGGAAATCTGTCTGCAAAACTCTCTTCAGATGCAATAATGATTTAGGCAAGTCAGACTTCCCAGAAATGAAGAAAAGTGCTGAAAATAAATAGAAGACAATAAATCTCTTAATGGTACAAAGGGGAAAAATAAAACAATTATGTTTTATCTGGCAAACATATCATGGTCACTGTTTTTGGTAATTCTCGTGTTTTCCATTCTGTAGAAAAGAGTTTAACCTTGAAGAAAATTCAGATTGCAGTTCAGAACACATTGGCCCAGTTCAGCTTAATCTAGGATATAGAAACCAACCATCTGCAGATACCTGTGGGCAATAGTCACTCTAGGTATCTATTTTTATGAGTTTACATTGTAAATTATGTGAACTCCTGAGGTTACAAAACATGCAAGTTAATCTCTATCTATGAGGGTGCTACGGGAATTGTCCTTAGATGGAGAAAGGGCAGAAAACAAATTAGCTTCTTATCTAATTATATCTTAATCCAGCATCAAGGGCAAAGCTCCAGTCAAGCTAGTTTGAGACACTTAGCTGGCAACAAAACCAATGAAGGTTTATACCACCCTCCAACCTTTAGACACAAGTCTTACAAACCAACCACTATTGGGGCAGCTGAATGTATGGTAAACTGGAAAAATAAAAAACAAAAAACAAACCACCACCAACAACAAAACCAATGTGCATGCTTAACATGACATGTACAAAAAGAATGAAAACAAAAAGTAAAGGCTAATGTTCACTAACCTTACTGGCTCTTACAAGTAAACTTCCCCATGTCCTGAAATAGATCATTAGTTCCTCCGACAAGATTTTAGAACTTTTTACATTTTTCACACAATATATTCTGATATCTGTACCCTCATAAAAGATGAGAGAAAGGGAGAGGCAGAAAGGCAGAAAGAAACCCACCCACAAAGGAAATGTTTACAAGAACAAATTTGGTTTCTACAAAGGGAAATAGGAAAGCTGTGAACAGCAGCAGTATTTGGAGATACTATATGTTCTTGTCTCCTGCATCACGCCAGCTTCTATCCCACAATTTTAATTAAGGGAAGAATTCGGGAAGAAATTACAGCAAGTGTACATTGTAGTTTGTGTGGGATTCTAGGCATGATCAGCACTACCCTGTCATTCGGGGTATTGAGTTCACATGGAATCTGAGTGAGACAAGGGAAGCGTCTTCACATCTTCAGCTGCCCTGCACTCTACCCATCCCAAAGGTGCCCAGGTCCACAGCTATGATTCTTATAGATAACAGCAGTGTCTGGAGGCATAGGTCATTGTCAAATAAGACATATGTTGAAGTAATAATGATTATTTTGGCAATAATAATCCAATAATATTATTAATGCAATAGACAGTCCGTAGCTAGTTTCTAAACCTAGCATGAAGTCCCTTTAGAGATTAGAGAAAATCATTGAAAGAGCCTGTGAGAATCACAATTGATAATGAACATGTGCATATTATTTTATAATTTATCAATCATGCTTTCATACCTCATTAGCTTCTAACAATAGCCCTGTTGGCCTGATATGGCAAGAATTATTAGTGTTAGCATTTTGCTTATGTGAAAACTGAGTCTCAAGTTTAAGAAAGCTGCCCAAGGACATTCACCTGGTAAGCATGAAGGTTAGGACCTCAAAAACAGCACTTCTCTCTCTAAATTCTCTGCTTTCCCCTCCCCCCATCGGAATGATTGCCAGCTTGGAACTGTGATAGCTCAGTTAATCAGTCCTTATGAAAAGAATAATGTCAAAACTTACTTAACAGGGAGCTTGGAAGAATTAATTCCAGAAGTCATAAGCATCACAGGGGTGGGCTACAGAGAAGACACAGAAGTTAAGAGCACCTGTGCTCTTTCAGAAGACCAAAGCTCCATTTTCATCTCTCACAGGGGATGGCTCGCAGGCTTACAACTCTAACTCACTAGACAACACATTCTGGCTTCCGCAGGCACCTGCATGTACCAACACACACTCAAATTCAACCAGACACACATACACATGCATAAAACTAAAATCATGTTTTAAATGATAATGTTAAGCACAGCCAAAATATAGATGGATTCTGGAGAAATGTCATCTCTTGGGACCTTATTTTCAAGAGGCTGGGGGACCGTTCCAGGGCTTTATGTCTATGGGTAACTTCTATCAAGCTTAGGACTTTGGGTAAAGCTAATAGAAGAAAGAGTATTCTAATGCTTTCAGGTTGTTTGTTTCCTTTCAGGCAACACCTATGTAGAGTGTGAAGAATGAGGATGGATTCTCTTGCAGGATGAAGAACATATTATTTTCACAAAGTGTTCCGCTTTGATCACTGTGCACACTACATCTTTGGCCTGGACTCTTAAGGATCATAATTTGGAGCAGGAGATGAGAAACTTTCTCTTCATATGGCCAGATCATAATGTGTTTTAGTAATGGAGGCTGTATGACTTTTCTACCAATGGGTCAGTTCAGTCTGCCATGGCAACAGGAAAATGGCTGTAGACACATGGGTAAGGCTCTGCTCCCATAAAATCTTATTTATAAAATTTGCAATGTGTGCTTGACCCCAAAATCCTGCTGTTTTAAATATTGATTTGGAATTGAATTACATCCATGTGGCTATATAAACCCCTGGGCATCCTCACTTTAATTTCTAAGTGATATTGGGCTTTAGAGAATGGAATACATTGTGCGTGCTGTTGGCTATCAACTTGAATGACTTTAGTATGTTTTTAACATGAACACGCTGTTGTGATTCGAAAAAAATAGTGCCTGTGGGCTTATATATTTGAATGTTTGGTCACCATTTGTGGCACTATTTGAAGGGATTAGGAGGTATGTCTTTGTTGAAGGAAGTGTGTCACTGTGGGGTGGTCTTTGAGGTTTCAAAAGCCAATGCCACACCCAGAGTCTCTCTCTCTCTCTCTCTCTCTCTCTCTCACTCACTCTTTCTCTCTCTCTCTCTCCCTCCTTACTCTCCCTCTCTCTTCCTCTCCATCCCCCGTGTGTGTGTGCACGTGTGTGTGTGTGTGTGTGTGTGTGTATGCATGTGTGCCTGCTACCTATAGTCACGATGTAGCTTTTAGCTATATCTCAACACTATGATAGTCTGCTTACCTATCATGCTCCTCACTATAAGGAACTAATCCCCTAAAACTGTAAGCCAGCCCCAATTAACATTTTTGGTTACCACAGTGATGATGCATCTTTACAGTAATTAAACACTGAACAAGACACATTCTCCAATAAGAAATTCATTCCTCTACTTGGAAATAAATCATCACTAAAGATATTATTTTTCAATATTCTCTATGAAATGCCCATTTCTGTCTTTTATCAGATATGGTATTAAAATTCAATTACCCCAGCATAAAATTCTGGGGTATTCTTCTATCAGAGGAGTCAATGTCTATTAAACAAACATCAGTATCACTGCACAAGCTTTAATAAAGTTTTTTATTTAACCCAGTAGTGTTATTTCTATCATACTTCTCTCTCCTGTGTCTTCTGCCTATATTTCTCATTTTGCTTGCATTAATCTTTTTTCAAGTTTTTTCAAACTTTTATTTTTGTTTTCTTAATTAATTTATTAATTAATTACATTGCAACCATTTCCTCCCTCTCAGTCCCCCCTCCCACAGTTCCTCCTTCTAATTTGCCTTTGAGAGGGTGCTTCCTTCTAACAGGCCTCCCCTTTCCCTGGGGCCTCAAGTCTACAGGATTAGGCACATCCTCTCTAACTGAGACTAGACCAGGAAGTCCTCTGCTACATATGTGCTGGGAGTGGCAGCTGGAGGCTTGGACAAACTCCTGCATTCTGCCTAGTTAGTGGTTCAGTCTCTAGGAGCTGCCTGGGGTCTGAGTTAGTTGAGATTGCTGGTCTTCCTATGGGGTTGCGCTCCTCTTCAGCTTCTTTAAACCACCCCTGAATTCAACCATAGGGGTCCCTGACTTCAGTCCAAGGGTTGGGTGTAAGTATCTGCATCTGTCTTGGTCAGCTGCTTGTTGTCCTCTGGGAGGACAGCCATGCTAAGCTCCTATCTTTAGTATCTTCTCCATTTTTGTCCCAGTACTTTTTTTAGATAGGAACCATTCTGGGTCAGAAATTTTGACTGTGAGTTAGTAACCCCATCCCTTCACTTGAGGCCCTGTCTATCTACTGGAGGCAGACTATTCGAGTTCCCTCTCCCCATTGTTGGGCATTTTGGCTAAGGTCACCTCCATTGAGTCTTGAGGGTATGATAGTATACATAAGCAACCCCCAAAATTCCACAAGAGAACTCCTACAGCTGATAAGTAACTTTAGCAAAGTTGCTGAATACAAAATTAACTCAAACAAATCAGTAGCCTTCCTATATACATATGATAAGTATATGTATTTCTTTCTGAGAAAGAAATTAGAGAAATAACATCCTTCACAGTAGTCACATGTAGTATAAAATATCTTGGTGTAATTCTTACCAAGGAAGTGAAAGATCTGTATGACAAGAACTTCAAATCCCTGAAGGAAGAAATCAAAGAAGATCTCAGAAGATGGAAAGATTTCCCATGCTCATGAATTGGTAGGATTAACATATTGAATATGGCCATCTTACCAAAAGCAATCTACTGATGCAACACAGTCCCTGTCAAAATTTCAACACAATTCTTCACAGACATGGAAAAAGCAATTCTCAGTTTCATATGGAAAAATAAAACAACCCAGGATAGCAAAAACAATTCTTAACAATAAAAGAATTTCTGGGGGAATCACCATCCCTGACCTACAGAGCAATAGTGATAAAAACTGCATGGTAGTGATACAGAGACAGGCAAGTCAATTAATGGAATAGAATCAAAGAATCAGAAATAAACCCACACATGTGAACACTTGATCTTTGACAAAGAACCCAAAACTATACAGTAGAAAAAAGAAAGCATATTCAATAAATGATGCTGGTCGAACTGGTTGTCTGTATGTAGAAGGATGAAAATAGATCAATATTTATCACCTTGCACAAAGCTCAAGTTAAAGAGAGTATGTGCTTAGTCCTGCAGTGACCAGATGTGCCTAAGGGGGGAGATGGAGGTATCGTGGGGAAAAGGGGAGGGAAGGAAAGAGTGGTTCTGCATGACGGGGTACTGGAAGGAGAAAGAAAACTGATATTGGGATGTAAAGTGTATAAATAAAATAAGGTTTTTCAAGTCAGTGAAAAATAGGAATTTATTAGTGGTGGAAATGGTGTAAATGTGTATTAATGGACACACTCTGGAAAACACTTTAGAAATTCTGAACCGTGTGTGTGTGTGTGTGTGTGTGTGTGTGTGTGTGTGTGTGTGTGTAGATCAATGGCCAAAATTTCATCCATCAGTAGTAATCCTGGAGCTGGAATAATGACAGTCAATTGTCAGTATCAAATGTACTAGAAATTCAGATCCTTGAACCCTCATACACTCCTGAATCAGGACATTCTTAGAAGGATCTAGCAATATGTTGATGCAGTTAAGCCTGTTTATAATATAAATGTCCACACCATAGCAACCTGCTAATGTCTTTTCTTAAATACCTCAACACAAAGAAAGGTTAGAATGTATTTGCCTTATAAGATCACTTTATATGTAACAACAAACTGTCCCTATTTGGTCTTTTGTGGAATATGACACACATATGCTGGTTATTTTATTCATTCCATAGAATGAAAGCATAGAATGCTTTGCAGACATAAATATGAATGAGCTAGTTTCTACTCATTCATACAAGTGAATCTCAAATGCAAACTTGAGTGGCCAAAAAAAAAAAAAAAAAAAAAAATCAAATGACCAAAGAATACTCCATGCATTGGTATTAGTGCCGTTTAAAACTGAAATGTCAGTGAAGATGTATTCCTATCTTTAATAATATTTGTAAAACACTAACTTACACATAGAATTGCCACCTTATCACCAGGCAGACAGTTATTTCTGGAAGAGAAATGGGAAACTGAAGCAAAAGAGTCAGTAAACTGGCTGAAGTTTCAGCCTCATCTAAAACAGTTCTACTGCCCATGCAGACATAAGGAGAGCATGCTAACAACTGCATAGCATGACATAAGATGGCATAGCTGACACCTGAGGAAGAGAGTCTGCTCCATCGCTTTCTGAACATTTTTAATTTAAAAATAATTAAAGATTATTTAAAGATTAAATACCCTAGAAAGAAAATGAAACAAATAAAATCATGGTTCAGCAAAGTATTTTACTTTTAATTTCTTTCTCTGTTTGAATCTATGAAAAAAAACTATACTGTAGGTAGATTTGGGTATTCAAGATTCAAATTAGATATGCAGTTAATTGAACTGCTTAAGAAATTAAAAGGCGGCAAGTAAATTCAAATACGAAGGACAGAGTAAAAAGTGGCAATGATTAAACTAGTCATAACTAGTCATAACTAGTCATAACTAGTCACTGGAAGCTTATATCTCCAGACTGACCCTTGTATAACATAAATATATTGTTACTTCTGCCAGTGCCAATCACTGGGCTCAGAGAAGACCACTCCATGCTGCCATTCTGAGGGTGCAGTTAATAAAAAGATGTGAGGTATGTGCCATTCAGAACTCCAAATCAAGAAGCTCCACCCATAAATACAGAATTTGCAATTCACTTTTACCTGCATCAACTTAAAGTAGCCATATAATAAAACTTAGCGTGGTAAATTTTAGCTGTAATGCTTGATGAGTTTTGACTGAGATGTATAGTAATATGACAACCACCACAATAAACACCTGAGACTTTCCATGATCATTAATGTCTACAGCCAAATTCTCCACCATTACCTGGTTCCTGACATCTGACCATCTTCTTTTGTCACTACAGGTATGCTTGACAAAAACATTTTGGTAATTCCAAATTTGTGGCATGCACTGTTTCTTATTTCCTTTAACATAATGCTTGGAAGATCAGACAAGATTATTCTCTTAGTGCCAATGTATTCCTTTTTAATTCCTAAGTATTTCTCTATCTAACTAGATTGAAGTATAAAATTCATTAGTCTTACTTAAGAATGGATCAGCTAGTGCAAATCTCACAGCACTGACTACAGTGGTGAAGTCTAGCGATTTCCAGTCTGATAGATGAAATGGAAAGAAAAGAAGACTTGGAAGAAATCAGGCTCAGGAAACAGAAAACAACCTTACAGAATATTTTAATCAAGAATATCAGAGGTTTGAAAATGGCTTTTTTTTAATTGGTTTTTTTTTTCGTGACAGAGTTTCTCTGTGTAGCCCTGGCTATTCTGGAACTCACTCTGTAGACCAGGCTAGCCTCAAACTCAGAGATTCGCCTGCCTCTGCCTCCCAAGTGCTGGGATTAAAGGCATGTGCCACCACGGCCCAGCTGAAAATTGCTTTTTTAACACAAGAAGAAGCTATGAGAAAAAATTTAATAAGAAACCACTCTTGAAATTTAAAATATCAATGGCTTTTAAAAAATAAATAAATAAAAATCCGGAAGACATGAAATTTACAAAAGCTAAAATAGAAACACAGGGAAGGAATATGGGAATGGCCAAATAAGGAGGTCTAACATATCATGAACATGAATGACAGAAGGAAAAGCAAAGGGGGTGATACAGGAAAATTATAAATAAATGACAGAGCAGTGAAGAGTACAGGAAACCCACTGACATTAGAAAACAGGCATACGTATGGAGGAGAGTGACCTAGCACAAACCTACAGCACACACATCACTGGGCATTGCAGAAGACTGGGCTAGAAAAGAAAGACACAGGGACCAAAAAAATTAATTAATTAACTAAATTATCAAGAAAAAAATTAACAATGGAATTTTCACCAGAAAGTATATCTTCAAAACTCAGAGGGAAGGAGAAGCCACTGACCAAGCCTTAAGTCAGACAAGCTAACAGCCAAAGTCTATAAAGATGAATGTCTGGATGCAAATAAGCAGAAAACCAAACTGGCATGTTCTTTTTGATACTCCCATTCTGAAACGTGCTCTCGCAATGAAAGAAAAAGAGATGAAGGGAAGATTAATTTCAAAAGTGAAAGACAAAATTAAGTCCCAGAAAAGCCTTCCTAACTTCTTAGGATGAAGCCATAAAACACACTCCCAGTTGGATCAGGAGTGTTCAGGAGCTTGCAAGTAACAATGACAGAACACATGAGATGAACATTTGAGAATAATTAAAATCTGTGGCTAGCAACTTAAAAACTGGTCCCAGCTAGAAACTTGAAGGAAAACAAAACTCTTTGTAACAAAAACAGGCAATCATGGTATACTATTTGGTTTCACAGAAAACAATATTTATGAATCATGATGAAAACATAACCCATTATGTTTTAGCTTGATTAAAATACTATCAAACCATAAAGAAGCAAGAAATCAATAAATAATATATCAAGACAGAACAAGCAAGATAGCACGTTGTATGAATAGCCACTGAAAAGGAACAGTTAGGGGTAGAATGTGACATTGTTATATAAGTATACACCCTCCCAATAGTTCCCACGTCTCAGTACAAATCTTTTGATATTGCTTGTTTTTTTTTTTAACTGTAAATACACTATTCTGCTGAAAATCCAAACACTGAACTATTTTAGAACAGTCTTAGTTTCACAGTTATACCAAGAATCAGGACAAAGGAAATATGGCTTCATAGAAAGTTCAGAATTGACTTTAGTGTTAACAGTCTTGTTTATAGTAATAAGTATTGACTGGTGCTTCTGTTTGCCAGGTCCTATTCTAAGTGCTTTTGAAATACAAACCCAAATAAAATCTGATATATACCTTTATCCAGGTCTTTCTACCCATCTCTGTACACACTGACTACCAATCCCCAAACTCTCACTTTCTGCATTTATTTTATGCAAAATTTTCAGATTATCTTTCCTAAAATGGTAGCTTGATTAACTGTACTCTATACTTTAAAAAAAATGTCTCAATTGTATCAAATGAATCTGGCAGAAACGCCATTAAATCTCTGCTGGATTTCCCTATGAATTATCTCCCCTACACATTTCCAGTGAATTCTCCCCAAACCAGTCCTTTTGTATCTTTAGAAAACATGCACTGGGTAACTTTTCTCCATGTATTCTCTAAGCATTCATACCTTGTTTCCTCACTCCACTATCTTCTCAAGGTCTCTGAAGAACAGTGTGGATACCCCAGTTCTGCCTACATTGTCATCTTTCTTCAGCTGCATAGTGTTTCATTTCTTTGTCTGAACCCCACATTGTCTGACCAATATACCCCAGCTACTTCAGTGCCACCAACTCTATCACAGGTCTCTCACTTGAGTTCTTGCCTACTCTTTCCTACTCAAATGAATGCCATTGACCATCGCTACTTCCCTTGAGGACCCAAATAATGGCCTCTCTTGATGGTTCTAGTTCTCTCTGGGATGTGCTGATTCCCTTTGCCCTTCATCTTTCAGCCCTAGGCTATACACTGTTGTTACAGTCTTTTGATCAATTTAATTTCCCCTTGATCATATCTGCTTCTCTTTAAGTACATCAGTACATTTTACAGCATATGAAATGGTGAGAAACTTTGAATGCCACCAAGAAGAAAAGCTACATGAACCATCTGGGGTGAATTCTCTGGGCCACCAAGATGCTGGCCCATATGACATTCATCTGTCTCTTGCTTTCTATCTAAATGCATGCCCTCTTTGTCCCAGACTGTGGACTTTCTGAGTAAGAACCCACTGGATTTACGTTTATGTAGGTGCTTAGAAAATTACTTCTACTATGTAAGTTCTGTATTGTCTACTAGTCCTGGGCAGTTCCTGGATGGTAGAAGAGTATTTCAGGCACCCTATGTCCATAGATTTCACTGTGATTAGGACTACTGAGAGAACATAGTCCTGACAGCAGTGAACAAAAGGAGAACACAGAGGATTCTGAAGACGAGAGCACTTTGAACCAGTGATGTGTGAACCCAGAAGCACTCTGAGATTGGCATCATGTCTTTAACTAGTTTTCAAAGGAATCAGACTTGGCCAAACCCAAAGAGAACTTTGCCAAGCGCTTTTCCCCTTAATTTTTAAACCCATGTGTATTTTAAGGGAAATTCAATCCATATGTTTCTGATTCATTTACACTTAACTCATCAAAATGTTGTTTTGTAAGAGTTATTTGATGTCCCAGTCTTTTGAGCTTTTGTAAAGAAATGTTTTGCATCCTTAGAAATAGAAACTCTCTTTGGGCAAGTGACACACACACACACACACACACAGAGGAACTGATCCCTCAAAAATTTGAAATCATTGCAAACCTCGAGGCCCACAAGGCTCCAGAGATGTCTTCCTGGTCTAACATGACTTCCATCTCTGTAGTAATCTCAGGGATTTTGTCAAGGAGGCAGGCAGTTGCACAAGGATGGAGGTCTAACTGACAAAAACTGTAAAACAAGGATAATTGAAAGCTCCAAAAAGGGAGACATGTTGAGGTTGGTGGAAAGACGTAAGGAAGCTATAAATCAAGCACCAGAAACAAAGAGGATAAAAGAGCAAAATATCTGTATACTGGTCAAAGATGAGGAGGAGAAAGAGGAAAATGTGCACAAATATATGTCCTGGAACACATCTATCAGACCTTCAGGATCTGATTTAGAAAAGCAAATGCCCTGGCTATAAGGGAAGCTATCATCAAAATAAGTTCCTAACTATTCTGATGTGAATGTGTTCTTGAGCAATGGTAGTTTTTGCTACCTACTCTGTAGGCTTGCTTGCTTGGGTTCTGTCACTAAGGTTGGTGCCACCAGTGCTGGTTTCTATAGGATTTGCATTTCTTTCCTCTCCCATCTTTATTGTGGAACACATACAGTCAGAAACGCCAGTCTCCAGTGTGCCAGAGAAGTGGGCGTTTGCAAACACAAATGACCTAGCCCAGAGATGGCTTATTCATGTTCCACATTAACACACTAGCAAGTCATGACCTTGATGCCCAGAAAACAAGGCTAAGTCAGAGTCACACTTCTCCAGCTCCTTCTTAGTAAAACATTCTACTTGAGATGCCATAAAAACAATAAAATACAAGAAAGCATAAAGCACTGTGCAAGGACAAGGAGGAAGAAAAGCTTTCCTGGCAGAGTTGAAATATGAATAAAAATCACTCCAAAGGTGAGAGAAAATTTGGGTAAAATTATTTGAATTTATAGGGAAGAGGATCCAAGGAGACTAGGAAGAAGGCAAACAAATAAGGAATGACAAAACCACACCAAAATTCTGCCAACACAATTATTTATGTTTGCAAGGTGAAGAGAAGGCAGGGCGTCTAAGGAAGATGATACCACGGTAGGGGCAGGATGTTGAGGGCATCAGATGAGTGTTATCAAAGCATACTATGTGCATGTATGAAAACAGTAGTGAAACTCATTATTTTGTAAAATATATTAGTATATGCTTATAAAATGAGAAATGAAGAAGATGGAAGGGGAAGAGAATGGTAGGGGAGGAGGCAGCAGCACCTCTAGCGGAGGTGGCTCCTAGCAGAACTGGAAGTTCAAAGCTTGGTAGTAAGACTCAGAAGGAAAACAAGAGGGGAAAGGCATGGTGGGAGTTTGCTCTTCCTTTAAGAGTAACTTAATCTAGGAAGACTAAAGTAAGGAAAACTCAAGTTTGATAAGGCTTGCTCATGAAAGTATGAGATACCTTTCACAGATATCCTGGAAGCATGGGAAATGAGGAAGACACTCCTACTTGGGAACTAAAATCAGGTAGTGTTCTCAGATGTTCACTACAAAACAGAATTATCCAGTCCTATTATTTGCCCTGTCTATTTTTATTCTCTACCTCAAATGTTAACTCCTTTAGGGGTAGGTATTGGTTCCTCTCTTTGTATCCAGAGAAGCTGACTCATCTTTAACATTTAACTCGTACTTAGGGAATATTTGTGGAACAGGGTTGATGAGCCTACTTAAGAGAACAGTGCCATATTGCATTTTTGCTAATTCTTTCTTTGTATATTCAACCTCCATCAAGCAAACTGAAGGCCCCTCCTTCCAAAGCCAATAATGATTAAATGTGAATGTCTATTCATTGGTTGTCTTCTTTGAGACTACAACCACACACCTTAAGAAAGAGAGAGAGAGAGAGAGAGTGTGTGTTTCTTGCTCCCTTTTATGATTCCTACCCACTCTGCAGAAATGAGTGGGCATTGTTAGTGTCTAACTAATCCTTTCTAGACCCACACCTCCATCACCATTGAGCTCTCTCACACTTTGTCTTGGCCAGTTCTTTTTGGTCAACTTGACATAGTTAACTGGAAGAAGGAATCTCAGCTGAAGGACTTCCTAGATCCAATGTTTCTTTGGCCATTTGTTTAGATTGCTAACTGGTATGGGAGGGTCAGCTTACTGTAGCTGGTAGCACAGCCCTGGGCAACTGGAATATATATATATATATATATATATATATATATATATATATATATATATATATATATATATATACAGCTGAGCATAAGCCAGGGTGAGAGTGGTGAGAGTGTCAGTAATCATCATCCCTCCAAGGTCTCTAAGTCTTGACTCCCAGTCCCTGCCTTGAGTTCTTGCTCTGACTTTGCTCGATATCTGGAAGTGTCACTTAAGATAAACATTTTGCTCCTCAGGTTGCTCTTGTTCAGATTGTTTTATCATAGCAACAGAAAAGCAAACTCTAGCACCCTAGAATTATTTTTGCCAGCCTAGAATTGAGCCATAGTTACCCGGCACCCTCTGGGATTCCTGATAATCATCTGCTCCTCCTCTCACAACCTCTGAAGAATGTCTCAATTTCTGTTCCTAGTTATTAACATTGTTTCCCCAGCTGTCCAGCATGCTCTACCCCACCCCATGTGGATGACGCTTGTGAGGCAATGCCACCTAACACCAGCAGTCACCAAGCTGCTCTGAAAAGGACACTTGCCTCCTGACACAGTAAAATCACAGCCAGAATCATTGGGAAAGGGAGTGAGCAGTAGGCTAGAGGTCAAGCTAAAGTAAGCATTTTCTTTTGGTCCTTTTCTAATTACTAATTTTAGAAAAAGAGTGTAAGAATATAATGATATACACAACCATCTATAGTCATTAAAAGAAAACTCAGAATCTAAAAAAAAAGGCCTTCTAAAAATGATGTTCAAAATGCGATTAGAGATGAAATCTCTGAGAATCTGGTGGAATTCAGGAGTCTTGATCATGCAAAAATATACTTTTAGAACAGTGTGCTGCATGTTAAGAACTTGACTTTACTGTTCAACTAAGCTAAGTGATACCCTCTCTCAGTGATGGAAACCACAACATGTTAATGACATCTAACTTGCCTTCAAATACCAAGATCCTATGGTTTAAAAATATTAATAATATGAGAAGTATGTTTGTAATGCTTGCCATATGTCAGGACTTATATCAACTACTTTGTTTGTGCTGCTTCTTAAATGTTTTTATGACAAAATGGTTAGCTTGGTATTATAATAACATCTCAGTAAGATAGTAATATAAATGAGGAAACTGAGTTATGGGAAAGCAGTGTGCTATTGTGGGAGTTGTGTGGTATATTAGAGAGCCGAGATCACAACATAATAACTACCTACCTCTGTGGCAAGATAGGTTAGATTATGACCCCAAGTACCAGTTGAATATTGCCACACCAACAGTAACAGTGTCTTGTGACTGATGGCCATGTATACCAGAGCAACCACTATTTCAAATGTTTCTGGTAACTTTTTATAAGGAGTTAACCTCCTAGGGTATCAGGGCAGTCATGGAATCACTATGGCCCAGAGGAAAGGTATGTCCCATCCACTAGCATCTCAATGGTCAGCATGAATCATGTGGGTCAAAGGATGAGAGATAAGACTTGTAGTTTTACCTGGTGGCAAGTTTCAAAAAGTCTACTTATTATTGGAAAATCAAAATCTACACTAGTACCAAAAGCTCTATATGCCATCAGCTTAAGAAATGAAGTGTCATTTAGTCATGGATTTTCATACATAAAACAATCACAGTATGGGGATTAACCCCTGACAAATATCATTACTCACTATCTGGTATGGGGTCCCTCAAGGTTTGATCATGACCTATTTGAGATATTGATTCTTCTAGGTTTAGACCTACAGAAAGCATAGCATTTTCTATGTTACCACAGCTCATTAAAACAGAGCTTCCATGTCCCCCCTTTACTACACAAATCCTTCTAATCTGGAAGCTTAAAATAATAGAAACAAATTCCTTTTGATTTTTATGTCCTCAAATATTTGTGGAACATTTTTTTCTGGCTTGCCAAGTGCAGATGCTTTTCCCATCATCCATCTCATTTGGTCAGCCTTTCATATAGAAATTATTTCCTCCAGGACTTTCCACCTGACAAGATGGACTACCAGCATGCTTAGCAAAAGAAAAAAAAATGAAACCCAAAACCCAACCATAGCATAGGGCCATGTTGCCAAGAGGTGTTGGAGCTGAAAACCACCTTTCCTTCTGATTGTAAGGGCACTGCATCCTTCCTGTCACAACTCCCAAACATGTGTGACAATTATCTTGAACTGCTAATGAAAGCAGTCACAGGCAAGGTGATCTAAGAACAAAAGGGGCTCATCCCAAAATGGTTCTGACAGAGGCAGCTGTCCCTGAAAAAGGCATGCCAGTTTCCAAGAGACAAAGTATATACCCGCTTAAAAATCATGAAAATGAACACGCATCAGATTTCCCTCTTCTGAAGAGATTTTATTAGCAGGTAAAAAATAAGGCCCTGTGTGGCCAGGTGTAAAGACAGAAGACCTGTTACTTAGGGACTACCTTCTATAAACCTCATCTTAACACTGCTTATATTAATGATGGCTAGAGTCTATACAAGACTCATTCTGTAAAATCCCAGGCTGAAACATTTAACATGCATTGTTTTACACTTTAACTCATAATGACCCCATAGTGTGTACATGGTCATTACTCCTTTCTCCACATGAGGAGCCCAGGCCTTGGAGACTTCGTGCCAACATCATGCACAGCTGACAAGAACCAAGCAGAGATTTGAACCTAGACTGTCCCTTGCTGTAACTTAATGAGCTTGGTGAGCCTGCTGCCTAGGTATACATATTCTTTCTTCCTTAACACCCAGGGAATGGCAGCAGTGAAAGGTTATGAGACTCTCCCGAGTTGTACAGCCTGAGTGATTGAAAGAGACTCTGTGTCAAAACTTTTAGAAACATATAGAGGATGAGTATAGCTCAAGGATAGGGAACTTGTCAAACATACACAAATCTCTGGGTTCAAATCCCAGCACTTTTAAAAAGTAAAAAGGTAAAAGGAGAATTATCTACACGGCCAGCAGGGACGGGTGTGGATGGTCTCTTCCTTAGCAAAGACCACTTATAACAGAAAGCAGAGGGTGGGCTTTTCCCAAACACTTCCATCCCTTTCATCTTAGAAACTACTTCAAAAGAGAGGACACCACAGAGATTAATCCCTACAGGACTGCACAATCATATCAGATCTGCTTCCCTACCGTGGCTCTCAGTCCACTGATCTCTCCACTGTTAACCTTGGGGGCTGAGGACAAACAGGCTTCCCACTGCTTTCCAGAGGATTTTGAGGCACCTTCCATGGGAGACTGGCACAGGCCAGGCAGACTGAAACAGCCTCACAGTACTCACTGCTGTTCAGGGCCATTCTTTTCCTGCAGGTTTGTTTAAGGCACCATACCTCATGCCCTTTCTAGTCACATCTAATACCACTTGGGGTCACCACTGCAAGGGTATCTCCATCCATAAAGACCACGCACGTCCTATACTTCTAGGACTAAGTGTGGCACCTTTCAAAGAATGTGCCACCTGAAGTTTGGCTTTCTGTGCTTTTCATTTCCCCAGCAGGCGAGGGGAATAAAGACAGCCAGTCACTTGTGAGTCTGGCAAACTTACAAGAATCATCTTAATAGCTGAGGAACTGTTGAACAGCAGTGTTGAAACATTTTTCTGATTTAAAAATACTGCACCAATTGCTCCCCCAAATGTCCCGCCTACACAGAAGAGTGAGCTGGGAGACGCAACTGCAGCAAGACAGCAAAGAAAGCAAAGGGACCCAGGAGGCCAAAGTGACAGAAACATGACCTGTTCCTGTGGTTCATGGCACTACGCAGGTAGAAGCAGTGAGCACACAATTCTGCCCTATAATTTATGTATCTGGGTAAATCTGAGAAGAAAAACAAGAGCCCAATTCTTAGGGAAAAATTAAAAATCACACCCCATAAAAGGTGAGATACTACTTTCAAAAAAGAAATATAGAATGTACATACCTCTGAGACAAATCCTATGGTCACCTGGGCTATGAATGTAATTGTAGAGATGGTGGTGGTGGTGGTGGTGGTGACGAATATTGACTTAGGTTCGAACCTCTCGTTCTGTGATTTGATCAAACACCCATGCTGCAAGAGCAGCTTACTGACTCCTCCAGCATCCCGGGGTTGTGCTTTCTACTCTTCTCTAGGATACAAAGAAAGTAAAAGTGATACTGGCCTTCTGCTGTCTTGCCTAGTCTCATAAACACCTCAGTGGAGTTGATAATTTTACTTCTGAGTCTAGCAGCCATGGGCTCCAAGAAACAAAACTGATGTTAAGAATAAGTGCAGCTGGGCAGGATGGCACACCACTGAAATCCTAGCTGTAGAAGGCAGAAGCAGGAAGAACGCCACATCTGAGGCCAAGCTGGATTACATATTGAATTCCAGACAAAGATGCACACCAAGACCTTGTCTTTAAAAAGAAAGAATGTGGGGAGCGGGCGCGGCCGCATGGGCCAAAGATGGCGCCTGGCTTTATGCCAAGCCCCGTGACCTCGCTTGTTTATCCCAGTCTCAGTCATGAGCAGTAAAAGCAGCACATGTAACTAATTGGAGAAATTAACGCAACATCTCACGCCTTTAATCCCAGCACTCGGGAGGCAGAGGCAGGCGGATTTCTGAGTTCAAGGCCAGCCTGGTCTCCAAAGTGAGCTCCAAGACAGCCAGGGCTACACAGAGAAACCCTGTCTCAAAAAAAAAAAAAAAAAAAAAAAAAAGGATACCATTCTATCAACCAATCCTGCATGCTGCCTTGGATGTGCGTGTTTATGATTGGGTGGTATGAGGTGACATGAGTGAATGGAAGTAGAAATTGAGGGCAGCCCCAGATGAGGACAGACCAGCCAGGGGCCAGAGACCAGAGACCAGCGTAGCAGAGAGAGACCAGTTGAGGAGACTGGACCAGTGTTAGAGAGCGCCAGCGTAGGAGAGCGCCAGCAGCGTTAGGCCAGAGAGCAGCACCAGCATTAGCCAGCCAGCATAGGAGACAGCAGAGTGAATGAGTAAACGGCTGCTATGTGAAACCTGTGAGAGAGAGAGAGAGAAAAAGAGAGAGAGAGAGAGAGAGAGAGAGAGAGAGGCAGAACAAAGCAGAAGCTGCGAAGGCAAGCTACTTGAAACCACCTTGGCGTCCCGTGTTGTTTATTTCTACCATCTCTGCTGGTCAGAAGACATGTGGGCACACAGCAAAAGAATGAAAGAAAAAGAAAGAAAAAGAGAAAGAATCAAAAGATGCTCACCCTCCCCCCTTAAACCATCATCTTTGGACTGGAATATTCCTAGTACCCAAATAAGTCTATACCTCTTTAAATACCCTTGGATCTTTCCACCATGTGACTTAATGCCTTAGCCTTGGAAGACACTGTGATTCCTCCCAATCCCATGGTATACTGCGCTCAACATCTCCTACTGCTGTCCCATAGCAGATGTGTTTTATTTTCTGAACTATAATCTTAATATTGCTGACATCCCCTAAAACATTAGTAGGCAAATGTTAAAGCAAACCTGTAAATGATGCAGTCTTTGAAATGTCTAAATCCTATGGTCAACATATCCTGACATTTCAGTTTTTAACATTTCAATTGGGGCTCTTCCTCTTCCTGGTGATAAGTACACAGAACTTGCCTAAGTTTTTTTTTTGGGGAAGCAATTGTTTTCTTTCATGAACACTTGATTCATTTGCTTTATCATTCAGCAAACAGTTTATGAGTTCCTATTATGTCTTCTCAGCCCTGCAGTTACAACAGTGGTGAACCTATCAAAAGAGACATTTCTTTACTCCTATGGGACTTTACCGTGTTGTTGAAAATAACAGTTTTACATTATATAAACAAAATATAAATGTAGAACAAATTTAGAGTGCGAACCAAAACACTAGAACACATCAGTTATATAAAAAAAAAAAACAAGTAGGAGAAGGCAGAATTTATGATAGCATTCAATTGGTAATGAGATAGATATAAAGGGATGTGCCCACATTTTTTTTAAATGAATCAAAATAACGATACCATGGAATGTGATACATTTATAAAGGGATGGAATGTATCAAGTACATAGCTCTGGAGACACTATTCTCCAGAATCTTGCTCCAGTCCTCTCTATCCATCACATGAGGTCACAAGCAACAGTGTATTTCCAAAATAGTGGTTAACAGGCAAATGAGCTTAAAACCCATTGAGCTGAGAGCATAAAGAGTGCAAAGTGTTTCTTACTTTAGATGTAATGGCTAAGAGATGATTTTCTGAAGAAATGCCATTTGAGAAAAGCTCTCAGGGCACTGAGAAAGGAGAGTGATCCTGTCAGCCAGGATAACAGAAAGCTCGAATCTCCTAAGCCCTGAGGCTCCCTGCTATACAGACAACTCACAAGTTCCTGGCCTCACCTCCTCCCATCAGTGAAGACTTTTCATGTTCCACCCTCCAAACTACTCCAGATTATCGTGAACTTGTCTGTTCTGCTTGCCATGGTCTCATTTCTATCAGGTGCCAAGGTTGGAAGGAGTAAAAAGAAATCAAATATAGAGTAAACCCAACTGAATAACAGAGAAAGAATAACTCATACAGTACAAAGTCCTTCTCAGTCAATCTTCAACCAAGGATCCCTGCATAGGTCACAAAGGGTCACCAGAACTCAAGTGGGCAGCAGGACTAGACCAGAAGCTACCTATTCAGATCTGATGCAGGGTCCAAAGTAGATGGTGCTCACTCCTGACACTTTTGCACATCCTTGTTTTAAGCATGAGCATGGAAAGCTAAAAGTAGAATCCTTTGAAAACTACCTCCAGTTCTGGGAAGAACGTCAGAGAAAATGAAAAATTAAGAGGTAGACACGATGGAAGACAAGATGTCTAGAAAACTAAATAATAAAATTTTCCTAACTTAGCAAAATGCACCAACCTATGACTTTGTTTTCCCTAGAAATGAAGTTCATGCAAGTTCAACATACAAAAGGGAAGTGAATATTCATAAAGTTTATTTTCCTAAAAGCCTTGTGTTTGAAAGGAAGTCAGATTGAATCATTTACAAATCAGGTGTGGGAATCCGGGTCCCCTTCCAAGTGCTCAGTCTGGTGAGAATTTGTACTTCAGAGCTCTTGGGGGGTCCCTGGCAAGCAAAGATTTTGAGAGGAAAAGCAAAAATATTGTTTGCTACTCAGTGAACAAGGCAATTCCGGAGGAAGATAATTCAGCTCTGAAGTGCAAGTAGTGCTACCTACATGCTGCTGGACCCTCACTAGTCCAAACACAACTGCTTCTGACCTGGAAGTTGCTACTGTTTCAGGCCACCAATCAGTTGGAAAGAAAAACTAGAAGCTAAGTGTGTTCAAGCAGTGAACCCTCTTCCCAGTCAAGAGTTCTTCACCTTGTACCCCCTCACCTTTGCCACTGAGAGAGTGCTCTCCCACCTACCCCCAACGAACTACCCCCTCACCAACCCACCCATCCACTTCCACCTCACCTCCACCATATACCCCCTACACCCTTCTTCCATAGTGCATCAAGAGTACTAGGAGCGTCTTCTCCCACTGAGGCCAGACAAGTCAGTACTCTGCTACATATATGCTGGGGTGTGTGGGGCATTGGTTGGGGTTATCAAATCTTTGATACATTTTCTTCTTAAACCATTAACCATCCTGAGCTCTTTCTTACATCCTTCTCAGCAAGTTCCTGAGTTGAGAGTATGGAAACAAACAGCTCCTAAGAACTTTTATTATGATACCCAGTTTCTATACTGAACGAATAATAGAGAAATCTTGGTGCGTAATGAAGATTTATAAGACAATGTACATGAAGAATTTAGCATGATATTTGGTACAAACTCTGTACTTTTCAAAACAGTCTGTTTGCTAATACCAAGATGGTTCTTAATTAAAATGTAGATGTGGGCTTAAAGAAAATCTCTATTACAGAATTTACAGACATTACTGTTGGAAGAAGTGTTGGATTGTGTTCTGGGACAGAAATGTTTGCTGGTCAAGTTATTATTGAAATATATATATGTATATATGTATATGTGTGTATATATATATATATATATATATATATATATATATATATATATATGGCATTAAGTTCAGTTAGTGATGCCTAGTTGTTTATGGGTGTAGGGCCATCCTTGGGAGTGTGGGAAATCTATCAGTGGTCACTCCATCAAAAAAGAATTGCTCTTCCTCCCCTGGACAGTACCTCAGTGCCAACAGCTCCTCAGTAATGGGTGTGGCCTGGAGATCATCTGCCCAATCTATGCTGGCATTTTGGCTGGCTTGACTTTTTTTATAGGTCTTATATTAATAACCACAGCTGATAAGAGTTTGTGTTGCAATAGCTAGGCCTTGTCCACAAGATAGCATTTCATAGCATGCAACCCATTCTCTGGATGAACATTCTTTCTACTTCCTCTTTTGCAGTGTTCGCTAAGACTTGAAATTGGCGGTAATGTAGATTCCTCAATTACGGCTGAGCACTGAGTCTCTTACTTTTAGCATATTGATAGTCAAGTCTTAACACATAGAGGAGCACAGCATAAAAACCAGCATATATTATGTGTCTATTTGTAAAAGAATCAGACAAAAGAAAGCGTAATACACTGATCTCGTTATATTCATGGGACATTGGTTTTAGAACATTCAAAAGTACCAAATTCTGAGGGTAGCTAGGTTCTTAATAAAAAATGAAATTATATTTATGTATATATTACACATGTTCTTTTGTATAATTATTTTCTAAACTATACTATCTAATACTATACAGATCATTATGCTGCATTGTTCAAGGAAACATTGTTCATAATCAGTACATATACAATGTTGCAACATTTTCCAAATATTTTCAAACTAAGGTTGGTTAATTACATGGAATGGATCCCATAGACATGAAAGGTAGACAGTTTGACGCCTCTTGAAAAAACATAAAAAGAAGGTATATTTTAGTGGATGTAGGAAATATATAGCCAATTTCTGTCTAGAAAAGAGTGAAAACTAAATTTTAGATAATTAAGACTAAATGTTTAATAATGGTGGTTGTTTCTTGACTCACTTCTTTCTGAAGTACTTTCTTTCTTAAACTAATTCAATACATTCCACTGTCTTCTTCCTAGTTTTAGATTAAAAAAAATACATGTCTAGAGAAAAATGATTGTTTCTTTCATTTAGAATAACTGATAAAATATTGAATGCAATTTGTATAAACTTGAGATAGAATAGTCTGTTTCTTTCTGGAAATTAAGATCGGGATGTTGAATGATTAGGAAAGTAAGTTCTAGTGGATAAAATACCTTACAGCTGAAATGTGTTTAGTTAAGAATTCCTCTTCAGGATGAGAGTGTGCACCAGTGTTTAAAATATATTGTGTTGTTATCCATATATCATTATTCTCACCGGTGGTCTTAATCACTTTTTTGTCATTGCCCTAAATAAAAGGTATATTGTCATGGTACCAAAACATTTGGTAAAGGGAACATCAGTAATAAGACCTAAGGAACTGACTCCACGTCTTGACCACATATCCAAAACCCTATGACTAAGCAGACATAATGTTCAAGATGAAACCAAGAAGAACTGGGGTAAGCTATTGAAACTTAGCTACTATATTTAACATTATCTATTGTTTTAGGACCATGAGGTGAGTTCTAAAGGATTCAGATTATCTAAGGACAATCTGAAGGATTGACTTGGGATAATGGCCTGTCCCTGGATTCACAGGATTCAAAGATTCAAAGCTGATTGCTTTCCACTGACAAGTTTATGGTGAAAAAACAAAGCCTGGGTTGTTTAAAAAATATGTTTACGAATATAATTACTTATGACACAATTCACTTATTATCACACAAGGAAGATTTTAAAGAATGATGATATTAAGTTCATCACATTTTTCTTAAGAACTACTTTTGATATTTAACATAATAGAGCAAATATAGTTAGTCTTCTCATTAATTGTCATAGTTAGCATTCAAATAACTTATTAAACCTTTTAAAGATAGATTGCCTAAAAGTTTGAGAACTGAAGGTCAATAATTGAGAATTACTTGTATACAAATACTAAAAAATGAAGATTCTGAATTTGAAATACAGTTCATTACCTTTCTAAGAGAGCCTGATATACTAAATGGAACATTCTGAAACTATATTATAAAGAATAATTAACACCCATTTCAATAAATATAGCTAACAAGTTAACTAAATAGTGACTATCAAAATATCAGTTCCTGACTTCTGCTCTGAGGGACCTACCCAGAGCCCTCAGGATACAGGATCTGAAGAGCAGCCTGGGACAGGATCCTTCTAATTTCAGTCTGCATCCTGGAGCTGGCCCTGTGCCACAGCTCTCTATACCCAAATTCCTCCCAGAGAGAACTGGTCTCCCAGGAATACTAACACAAAGGCTTGCAGGATGGAAAAGCCACAATCAGAGACAGGAAGACCAGCTAACAACCAGAGACAACCTGATATTGAGGGGCAAGGACAAGAATATTATCAAAAGAAACCAGGGCTACTTGGCATCATCAGAAACGAGTTCTCCCACCACAGTAAGATCTGGATACCCCAACACACCAGAAAAGCAAGACTCTGATTTAAAACTACATCACATGATGATGATAGGAGACTTTAAGAAGGACATAAATAATTCCCTTAAAGAAATACAGGAGAAGACAGGCAAACAGCTTGAAGCCCTTAAAAAGAAAACACAAAAATTCCTTAAAGAATTACAGGTTAACACAACCAAACAGGTAAAAGAATTGAACAAACACATCCATAATATAAAATGGAAATAGAAACAATAAAGAAATCACAAAGAGAAACACCTTGGAGATAGAAAACCTAGAAAAAAAGATCAGGAGTCATAGATGCAAGCATCACCAACAAAATACAAGAGATAGAAGAGAGACTCAGCCGCAGAAGATAACATAGAAAACATTGACACAACAATGAAAGTAAATGCAAAAAGCAAAAAGCTCCTAACCCCAAACAGTCAGGAAATCCAGGACACAATGAGAAGGCCAAACCTAAGGATAGTAGGTATAGAAGAGAGTTAAGATTCCTAACTTAAAGGGCCAGTAAATATCTTCAACAAAATTATAAAAGAAAACTTCCCTAACCTAAAGAAAGAGACATCCATAAACATACAAGAAGTCTACAGAACTCCAAATAGATGGGTTCAGAAAAGAAATTCCTCCTATCACATAATAGTCAAAACACAAAATGCAAAAATAAATAAAGAACATTAAAAGCAGTAAGGGCAAAAGTCAAGTAACATATAAAGGCAGACCTATCAGAATTACACCAGACTTCTCCACAGAGACTATGAAAGCTGGAAGATGCTGGGCAGATGTCATACAGACCCTATGAGAACACAAATGCCAGCCCAGGCTACTATACCCAGCAACACTCTCAATTATCATACATAGAGAAACCAAGTAATTCCATGACAAAAACAAATTTACACGATATCTTTCCACAAATATAGACATACGAAGGATAATAGGTGGAAAACACCAACACAAAGAGGGAAATGACAATAGAAAAAGCAAGAAAGTAATCTTTCAACAAACCCAAAAGAAAATAGCCACAGCAATATAAAAATAACATCAAAAATAACAGGAAGCAACAAAGCAACAATCACTATTCCTTAATATCTATTAACATCAATGGACTCAATTACCACCCCCCCCCCAAAAAAGACATAGACTACCAGACTGGATACATAAACAGGACCCAGAAATTTCCTGCATGCAGGAAATGCACCTCAGTGACAAACACAGACACTACCTCAGAGGAAAGGGCTGGAAGACAGTTTTCCAAGCAAATGGTGCCAAGAAACAAGCTGGAGTAGTCATTCTAACATCAAATAAAATCAACTTTCAACCAAAAGTTATCAAAAAGTATAAGGAAGGACACTTCATACTCATCAAAGGAAAAATCTACCAAGAAGAACTCTCTATTCTGAACATCTATGCTCCAAATGCAAGGGCACCTACATTCATAAAACAAACTTTACTAAAGCTCAAAGCACACACTGCACCTCAAAAAAGTGGGAGACTTTAACACCCCATTCTTATCAGTGCACAGATCATGGAAACACAAACTAAACACAGACACAGTAAAACTAACAAAAGTTATGGACCAAATAGATTTAACAGATATCTATAGAATATTTCATCCTAAAACAAAAGAATACAGCTTTTTCTCAGCACCTCATGGTACCTTCTCCAAAACTGACCATATGATCAGTCACAAAACAACCCTCAACAGTTACAGTAAGATTGAAATAATCCCATGCATCCTATCATATCACCACGGACTAGGGCTAGTCTTCAATAGCAACAAAAACAACAGAAAGGCAGCATACACATGAAAGCTGAACAATGCCCTATTCAATGATAACTTGGTCAAGAAAGAAAGAAATTCAAGACTTTTTAGAATTTAATGAAAATGAAGGCACAATATACCCAAACTTATGGGACACAATGAAAACAGTCCTAAGAGGAAAACTCATAGCTCTGAGTGCCTCCAAAAAGAAACAGAGAGCATACATTAGCAACTTAACAGCACATCTGAAAGCTCTAGAACAAAAAGAAGCAAATACACCCAAGAGGAGTATACAGCTATAAATAATCAAATTCAGGGCTGAAATCAACTGAGAAGAAATGAAAAGAACTATACATAAAACCAGGAGCTGGTTCTTTAAGAAAATCAACAAGATAGATAAACCCTTAGCCAGACTTACCAGAGTGCAGAGCGACAGTATACAAATTAACAAAATCAGAAATGAAAAGAGTTATATAACAACAGAAACTGAGGAAATTAAAAAAAAAAAACTGATTCTATCACAAAGACCCGTGTTCAACAAAACTGGAAAGTCTGGATGAAATGGACAAGTTTCTAGACAGATATCAAATACTAAAGTTAAATCAGGATCAGATAAACCATCTGAAGTTCCATCACCTCTAAAGAAATACAACCAGTCATTAAAGGTCTCCCAACCAAAAAAACTGTAGGACCAAGACCAGACAGGTTTAGTGCAGAATTCTATCAGACCTTCAAAGACCTAATGCCAATACTCTTCAAACTATTCCACACTAGAAACAGAAAAAACACTGCCACTTTCATTCTATGAAATCACAGTTATGCTGATACCAAAACCATATAAAGACCCAACAAAGAAAGAGAACTTCAGACCAACTACCTTTTGGGGAATATCAATGCAAAAATACTCAATAAAATTATCTCAAACTGAATGCAAGAACACATCAAAATGATCATTGAACATGATCAAGTAGGCTTCATCCCCGGGGTTCAGGGATGGTTTAAAATACAGAAATCCATCAATGTAATCCATAACCAGTAGCCAACATGGAGAGAAATGGAGAGAAACTTGAAGCAATCTCACTAAAAGCAGGGACAAGACAAGGCTGCCCACCCCTTCCCTATCTATTCAATATAGTACTTGAATTTCTAGCTAGAGCAATTGGACAACAAAAGGAGGTCAAAGGGATACAAATTGGAAAGGAATAAGTCAAAATATCACTATTTGGAGATGAGATGATAGTATACCTAAGTGATCCCAAAAATTCCACCAGAGAACTCTTGAAACTGATAAAGAACTTCAGCAAAGTGGCTGGATATAAAATTAACTCAAATCAGAAGCTTTCCTCTACTCAAAGGATAAATGGGCTAAGAAAGAAATTAAGGAAACAATACCTTCACAATAGTCACATATAATATTACATACCTTGGTGTGACTCTAACCAAACAAGTGAAAGATCTGTATGAGAAGAACTTCAAGTCTCTGAAGAAAGAAATTGAAGAAGACCTTAAAAGATGGAAAGATTTTTCCATGCTCATGAATTGGCAGGATTAATACAGTAAAAATGGCCATCTTGCTGAAAGCAATCTAGAGATTCAATGCAATCCCCATCAAAATTCCAAATCAATTCTTCATAGAGTTAGAAAGAGAAATTCTCAAAATCATTTGGAATACCAAAAAGGCCAGGATAGTGAAAACGATTCTCAGCAGTAGAAGAACTTCTGAGGCAATCACCATCCCTGACCTAGAGCTGTACTACAGAGCTATAGTGATAAAAACTGCATGGTACTTGTACAGTGACAGGCAGGTAGATCAATGGAACAGAACTGAAGACCCAGAAATAATCCCACACACCTATGGTCACTTGATCTTTGCAAAGGAGCTAAAACCATCTAGTAGGAAAAAGACAGCATTTACAACAAATTGTGCTGGTTCAATTGGTGGTCAACATATAGAAGAATACAAATCGATCCACTCTCATCTCTCTGTACAAAGTTCAAGTCCAAGTGGATCAAGAACTCCACATAAAACCATATACACTGAATCTAATAGAAGAGAAAGTGAGGAAGAGCCCCCAGCACATGGGCACGGGGTAAATTTTCCTGAACAGAAAAGCAGTAGCTTATGCTCTAATATCAAGAATCAACAAATGGGACCTCATAAAATTGCAAAGCTTCTGTAAGGCAAAGAACACTGTCAATAGGACAAAATGGCAACCAACAGACTGGAAAAAGAGCTTTACCAATCCTACATCCAATAGAGGACTAATATCCAATATATACAAAGAACTCAAGAAGTTAGACTCCACAGAACTAAATACCCCTATTTTAAAAATGGAGAGCAGAGCTGAACAGAGAATTCTCAACTGAGGAAACAGGAATGGCTGAGAACCACCTAAAGAAATGTTTGACATCTTTAGTCATCATGGAAAGGCAAATCAAAACAACCCTGAGATTCCACCTCACACCACTCAGAATGGCTAAGATCAAAAACTCAGGTGACAACAGATGTTGTCAAGAATGTGGAGAAAGAGGAATATTCCTCCATTGTTGGTGGAATTGCAAGCTGGTACAAACACTCTAGGAATCAGTCTAGTGCTTCCTCAGAAAATTGGACATAGTACTACCTGAGCACCCAGCTATACTACTCCTGGGCATATACCCAGAAGATGCTCCAACATGTAATAAGGACACATGTTCAACTATGTTCATAGCAGCCTTATTTATAATAATCAGGAGTTGGAAAGAACTCAGTTGTCCTTCAACAGAGGAATGGATACAGAAAATGTGGTACATTTACACAATGGAGTACTACTCAGCTATTAAAAACGACAAATTCATGAAATTTTTTTCCCAAATTTTTATTAGATATTTTCTTAATTTACATTTCAAATGCTATCCTGAAATTTCCCTCTACCCTCCCCCTGCCCTGCTCCCCTGCCCACCCACTCCCACTTCTTGGCCCTGGCATTCCCCTGTACTGGGGCATATAAAGTTTTCAATACCAAGGGGCCTCTCTTTCCAGTGATGGCTGACTAGGCCATCTTTTGCTACATATGCAGCTAGAGACATGAGCTCTGGGGGTTCTGGTTAGTTCATATTGTTCTTCCTCTTATAGGGTTGCAGACCCCTTCAGCTCCTGCGGTACTTTCTCTAGCTTCTCCATTGGGAGCCCTGTTTTCCATCGAATTCATAAAATGATTAGGCAAATGGATAGAACTAGAAAATATCATCCTGAGTGAAATAACCCAATTGCAAAAGAACACACATGGTATGCACTCACTGATAAGTAGATATCAGACTAAAAGTTCAGGTTACCCATGATTCAACTCACAGACCATATAAAACCCAACAAGAAGAAAGCAAGGATGCTTCAGTGCTTCTTAGAAGGGGGAACAAAATACTCACAGGATGAAATATGGAGATTGTATGTGGAGCAGAGACTGAAGGAAAGGCCATCCAGAGATTTCCCTTCCTGGGGATCAATTTTATATACAGTCACCAAACATGAACGCTATTGTGGATGACAGGAAGTGCTTGCCTGCAGCAGCCTGATACTGCTGACTCCGGAAGAGGCTCTGCTAGATCCTGACAAATACAGAGGCGGAGGTGAGCATCCAACCATTGGACTGAGCATGGGGTCCCCGAAAGAGGAGTTGGAGAAGAGACTGAAGTTGCTGAGGAGGTTTGCAGCCCCATGAGGGGGAGCAACAGTGTCAATAGGTCAGACTCCACAGAGCTTTGCGGACAGGACCACCAACCAAATAGTACTCATGAAGGGACCCATGTGGTAGAGGATGCCCTTGTTGGACATTAGTGGGAGGGAGGGCCCTTGGGCCTGAGTTTGTTGGTGCCCCATTCTAGGGGAATGCCAGGGCAGGAAGACGGGAGTGGGTGAGTGGGTGGTTGAGCACCCTCACAGAGGTGGAGGTGGTGGGGGGAGGTGATGGGATAGGGGTTTTCTGAATGGGAGACCTGGAAAAGGGAAAACATTTGAAATGTAAATAAAGAAAATATCCAATTTTTTAAAAAGGGAATACAAAAAATTTTTTTCAGTTCCTTCATGAGAACAGATGCAATGTTTTCATGTAAGTAGAATTGTTCTTCAGATAATACAGTCAGGGAACATAACTGCTTATTAATTAGAACAAACTTGTATTTTATCTCATAAAGTCTTTCATAATATCTATTTTTTACTCTAATTCTGTGAAATGGGTTGTTTCGTTGTTTTTCAATGTACTGAGGAAAGAACCTGGTGTGGTTGGCATGTACTGTACCACTAAGCTCCGTGGCTCTAACACTACTTTGTAAAGAGGAAAGGCATAAACTTTTGAATTAGAAAGTCACTTGTGCTTAAACGGGCAATCTTTTCAGAGCTACTATAGGATAAGTTCTTATATTCTGTCTTACTAACTTCTTCCAGTGCTGTGATGCCAAAAAACAAAAACAAACAAACAAAGAACAAAAACTTGATAAAAGAAAATTAAGGAACGAGGTGTTATGTTCTGGAACTTAGTGAAGGACTACTCCATCCTGGTAGGGAAGTCAGGACACAGGAAATTGAAGCTGGTCATATCACACTGCAATCTGGAAGGAGTGGAAAGAGTCCATACATAATTTCTTTCTATTTTTTGTTTTTGAATGCATGTGTTTTTGTGAGGGTTTCTATTCCTGTGATGAAACACCATAACCAAAACATAAGATGAGGAGGAAAGTGTTTATTTGGTTTATACTTCCAGATCACAGTCCATCATTGGAGAAAGTCAGGACAGGAACACAAATGAGGCTGGAACCTGGAGGCAGGAGCTGATGCAGAGGCTATGGAGGATGGCTGCTTGCTGGTTTGTTTCCCATGGCTTTCTCAGTCTGCTTTCTTGTATGTAGAACCCAGGACCATCAGCCCAGAGATGGTACCACCCACAATTGTGGAACACACCACCTCATTGATCACTCCTTGAGAAAATGCCTTACAGATGGACCCCACAGAGGCATTTTCTCAAAGGAAATTACTCCTTCCTCTCTGACTGCTCTAGCTGTGTCAAGTTGATACACAAAACCAGCCAGGACACAGTGTAACCAGGTGCTTCATACTCCTGCCACCTCAAGTTCTCCACCATGACAGACAGTACCTTGAACCATGATGCAAGCAATACCCTCCCCTAAATAAGCTGCTTTTATCCAGATGCTTATCATAACATAGCAGTGTAAGTACTTCAAATTATGAAATCAAGAAGATCCCTCACAAGTATCCCCAGAGACGTGTCTCTTCATTGAGTCCAGGTCCAGTTAAACTGACAACCAAGATGAAACTTGGTTTTACAAACTCTATGACAAAACTTATGTTACCAGTTCAGAGCAAACACCTGTGACTTACACCAACAGCTGTTAATGCTTAAATAGCAGTAAAATTTTTTTCCCTTGATGTTACTGTTAAAGCCTGTTTGTGAACCACAGAGTTTTGACAATCTGTTTGATGGTTTGAGACTTGTGATTTAGCTTTTGACCACTGCTTTAAAAGGTACCCAAGTCTATGATGGCATGATTAAGTTATTCCCTAAAATAAAAACCAAAATCCATCTTCAAGTCATGAGGATTTGCCAAATCAAAAAATATGGGTTGGTCTTACCAAAAATTCTGAAGCTGAAATTCGAGAACTGTTTTAATCCCTCATAGTAATGGAAGTAAACCTGCAGCCCCTTATGCAGATATATTGGAATAACTGACAATGATCTGTGTCTGACCCGGGAATGAATGACCTTTTGCAATTCTCTTGCACTCTTTATGTTTTCAGTAAAGCTTATATCAGACTGATGTTTTTCAGACAAATTTCATACATGTTTGAACTTAGTAGGGTAGAGTGCAGATCCAATTGAACTATATATTCCCTATTACAACTACCTGAAACTTTAAAAAAAAAACCAGATATTTTGAAAAACTTCATGGATGAGATTGACTAAGAATGGCAGAAATCTAATAACAGAACTAATTTTTAGTACATATATGCAAACTTCAATGAGTAAGCAGCCTTACTACCAACGCTAACGTCATTTTAATCCTCTTTCACTTCCACATCATGAAATGGGTCATATCCACATTACTTTTGTTTGATTCTTCTAGACCAAGAGCTAAAATATTAAGGCAAAAAAAAGGGACCTCTTCTCCTGCAGTTATTTAAAGTTGACTTGTTAGCATAAGGCAATTCATCAACTGAATCTCAGTAGTTCTTAATTATGTTCAGCTTCTCCACAATTCATGAAGCAATAACATACAGCACTCTATACNGTTTCTTTTGTGACTTGACTAAAGGATGTAGATTAGCTACCTGGCAGACTAGTGGAAATGTTATAAAAACATACTTAAGCCAGAGAAAAGTTATTAAATAAGGTGCTCTTAGTTTTAATAAAGATAATGTTCTCTCCTACTTTATTATTCCTCCTTCATGAAATGGCAGTAATTGGACTACTGGTGACTTGGATCCCTATATCTGAGAAACATTTATCTTAAGCAGCTGTGTGAGAAAGAATCTCTATGGTTTTGCTTCTTTCTTTTGTGCTCATTACTGGGATTAATGAAGACCCAGGGCTTCCCCTGACCTCAGACACATACCATGACTGGCTTAGGAAATAGATAAGTACACTGTTGTCTTCGATTTTCCAAGCTGTCAGTGTTCAGAAAAAGGCAGGATGAGGAGATAAAGCAATAATGAATTAGAGTTACCTGCAGGCCTTTCAGTCTTGTGCAAGTCTCAAGTGAAGAGTTTCCACATTGTTACCAAGAAAAATGCATTGTTCCCAAGGGTCAAGAGCTTGTTCTGAAGTGAGCTGCCCCTTCAGTGCTGCTCTCTGTCTCACATTCTGGAGATGTGGCTTTCAGCATCTTGGCTAGAAGGAAGGCCTCTGGGGATCAGGATACTGGGTTGGTTAGTCTTGTACAAGTTGTGTTTTGTCTGTATTTCTTTTCATTATGCTAAAAGTAAAATTATAATGATAATAAATAAATAAATTGAAAGATCAGTTAAAAGAGAATGAACTCCAAATCACTCCAGCCTGGCACATTTTGTTGCTGTTGTTGTTGTTGTTGTTGTTGTTATAATTAAAATTCTAGAAGAGTGAAGTTTCATATTCCTGTGAACTTTACACCCACTATTAGGGAGGAGCAGAGATTCCTCTATATCCTTTGGTTCTTACAAAGCCTCTTTAGCTGATTGCTAGGAGAAAGGCATAAAAGTATTCTTACTTTTGCATAGACCTGAGAATCACCATATCTGACTTAGGGCCACAGGAAAAACCAAAGCATGATCATGTTGTACTTTTTGAATACAGAACAATAACAATGTGAAAGCATCAATCAAGCTATCCCTGCACCACAAGGCACTTAAATCTGTGAGGGAAATGGCAGGATGAATGAATAACTGGTCACAGGTAATAAAATTCTAGCTGTTACTAACAGGTCTGGAAAACTGAGAGATCCTTCAGGTTCTGTCCTGGAATCTGTTTACTGGAGCATAATGTGGTCCCAGTTACCAGGATATCATGGTGGATGTTAATTTCTAGCCTTGGGAATGACATCCTCCTGGGAAAATGTCACTGTGACCCACAACATATAGGAAATCACAGAGCGAGTTTTTTTTTTTTTTTCTGAGGTTACAGTTCTTCAGTTGATTTTAGCCTGAAATAATCAATACACTAATTTGGCATGTTTTCTGGCGGTACACCTGTAACTCTTTCAGCAATTTAAAGTAGCAGGCAGCGACCTATAGGGCACTTCTTGAGCAGGGTGCTTTTGCAATCGCACATGCAGGATGAAAATTCTAAGAGGAGTCTCTGTACTTTATGTTCAGTGTTTTGTAATTAAAACCGTTCTCCAAGTGAAGGCTTTTAACTTAAAAGGACCAGTACTGAAGTGACATAGAAGTTGTAAATATGCAAGCTTGCATCTTGAAATTTTATCAAATATAAACTGCTTAGTTTCATCTGGATATTCATGCTACTCTGAAAATCAAATTTCCTAGAAAAAATAATTGCAAACTCTTGTTGTCGTTGAAACAAAGTAGGTCCTCAGCAACAAGTGCTGAGGAAATGCAGAAATGAGGTAGAAAGGCAATTCTGACACAGAAGGGGAGAGGAGATGCTGAGGATTAAGACCGTAGACAGAAGCAGAAAGAAAAGGCCAGTCACACAAGACTCCTCTTAGGAAGTCTAACAGTAGATGAAATATGGCATGGAAAAGTTTGTATTAGCAATCCAGATCAATGGAAATGCTAGCTGCAGGAAGCTGGGAGCCAATCTACTAGGGGAGAGGCTATGAGATATTAGTGAAGAATAAAAAGAGGAAGAAAAAAAGAAGAGGGGGAGGAAGGTGAAGAAAGAGGAGAGGAAGAAAAGAGAAAGGAGGAGAAGGAGAGGAAGAAGAAAAAGAAGGGAAAGGGGAGAAAGAAGAAGGAGAGGAAGAAGGGGAGGAAGAGAAGCATTAACTAAGGAGTGATTTCTAATTGTGCTGTGCATTAAAATTGCCTGGAGAGCTTTAAATCATTACGATGTCCAGGTCCTACTCTGCGTCAAATTTCTTAGAATGCCTGGGAATGGGAACACGACGCTAACAGTGTGATCCAGTGTGATGTACAACCAAAGTGAAAGGCACTTATTCACGCCAAACAGGTAAATTGTTTGTTATCTCTTCTTTTGGGCAATCTCATCAAGGCGGTTGGTTGTGAACACTGGCAATGAGAAAGTACAGTACACATTTCAAAGGCACCATCTCGTGTTGAGGTTGACTTGACACAATATTATTTCTCCAAGCCAGCATCTTCTTGCCTCCAGGGAGCTCTGTGAAAAATATATTCGTAGCAGTGCAGTCATTTCTGGGAGGCTTCTTTCCAGAAAGGTGCAGACAAACTGGAACGGACTCAAAGAAGAGTAACACAGTGATTATAGGCCTGAGGGGACGCTGTTATGGGGAGAGATTAAAAGAATGTAATATGTGAACCTACGTGACAATTAATGTGGGGAGGGGTCAGGATAACATTCTGCTAACACCTGAAGGGTAGGAACATCAAGGGCAGGAGCGGATCTCTCTGGATCGTGGAAAGGGGATTCACCAAGAAAAATAGGACGGCATTAGGAAAGAAGAAATGAAGGCACACTGTCAGCTAACCCTTGCTGACCGAATGAGCTAATGAGCCATGCAGCTGGCTCCAAAGGAAAAGCAGCAGCCACATCACTTGAGTTTCTATTAAACACGTTTGAACAAACACTTAGGAAGCCGATTATTAAGAGCAATTCTGTATGACCTGGACAATGACAAGAGGTTAGACCAATAGAAAGTGAGAGAGAAAGAAAAAAAAACTCCATAAATGTTCAAAGAACACAGACAAGGACCTTTTTTCTCTTACTGTGGTTGCAGATTAGGGAGATGCACTGTATTTTACATTCATTTTTATGTGTTATAAAATTTATTCCTTTATTTTTAATAGAAATTCAGTGATGGCCTGCATGAACCGTAAATGAAACGATGTTATGTATAGAAATTGCTGCTATTGTCTTCTCTTCTTAAGCATAATATTTTAATATTTTTCTTTGGAAAACTATCCTTCATAGTTCTTGAGAGTTCTGTACAATATTTTTATTTATTCTTTGAAAACTTCATGCACGTATACAATGTATCTTGATTATATACATCCCTTACTTCTCTACTAGCTACCCCAAGGACCCTCCCCAATTCCTCTTTCTCCAAACCTCCAAATATCCTCCTTTTGTACTGAACGAGTATATCTTGTTTCCCTGAAGTAAGGACAATTGTTGAAACCAAGAACAACTGTTGGTGGTCTCAAAAAGAACAAAATTCAGAATGATAATCATAACTAATCTTTAGAACATTTTCTGTGTGCCAGGTATTGTGTTATGATCATTCTACTTACTGTCTAACTGAAATTAGTGATCGCTACAAACCCCAAAGAAGGCTTTCCCGTCATTCATATGAAGAAAGACACTTTTCAGAGATCAAGCAATCTAATCAAAGTCACAGAATGACAGAGTGGTGAAAGGTGACATGAAAAGCAAACTACAGGGCTCTAGAATTACCCTTCCTTCTTCTTGCTTTTGTGGAATGCACACAATTGCAAACCAAATAAAAATCGTCATCTCATAAATCCCCCTCATAAACTTCATCTATAATATTGTCATAAACTTTATCTATAATACAAAGGACTCTATTTCATAGAGTTACTGTGTTAAGTAAATAATTTTTAAAGCACTTATAATGATACCTACATTTTAAGATGACTGTGATGATAAAAAATAAATCATTTTTAAAAAGCACAACCTGACATTGAGTAAGCTTTGAAGAAATAAAACACATTACAGCCTCAAACCTATAAATCAGCTGTTTCAACACCAATCCCTACTTTTTGTATAAATCTGGCAATCACCCTTTTTTCTACCTCCCATTCTCTGAATTTGTAATAGGGCAGGAGTTTTTCTTCTTACCCACAAGAAAAAAAATAAACAAATAAATTTCCATGATTTCATAACTTAGGACTCATACCTTAGACATGAATGTGTTTTAAGAGAAGACAAGGACTCTTATTGTAAGTGGTACAGCCATAACCTGAAACTCCAAAATTTGAAATGCTTCCAGATGTGAATTTATTTTATTGTTATCATGATGCTAAAACTTAAAAAAAAAAATCCACTCCAGGAAGCTTTGTTTCATGTACAGAGTTCTTACAGTTGTTGTATAAAATGCCCACTAAGCTGTGTGTTTATGGGTCATATGAAACATAAATGAATTTTTGTTTTCGGGCTTGATAGCAAAAGGTTGAATCTAAACTGGATCCATGTTTTCATGTTTTCTGTATCCCTGACAACCTGGTTTCTAGATCCTCACTGATAAGACATAGGCTGCCTTTCCCAGGTCTAGCTAATTTCTAGAGGTACCACAGGATGGCCTTCATCCCCTCCTCCATATGCACATCAGCCATTTTAGAGTCCATTCTCCAGCTACCTCCTTAACCTAGCCAGTATCCTTTCTGGTCTAATGAATAGGGCAAGTTAACAGATAGAGCTCATACCAATGACCAAGAGTTGGCCCAAATTATTCATGCTTTTCAGTCCCAAACCTGCTTGGTTTGTTTATCCTTCCTTGCTTGTTCCTTCCCATGAAAACCTTAATAAAGGATGAGACCATGCTTCCCGGGCCTCACCTCCTCTAACCCAGCCCTGTGACCAACTTATCCCTGTAGATCTGTGTGAAGTAACATAATGGCATGTTTCTTCCTAGGAACTCCTTGAATGGTTGTCAGCTCTTAATGTGTTAATAAAAAAAAAAAAAAAAAAAAAAGCCTCGTTGCCTTAAATAAATGAGATCATCGGAGGGGCACACTAGGAGAAACTAATGGGAGTCCTTAGAAACTGAAGGAATTGCCATCCATGTTTCAGATTACAAGTTGTGGAATATATATATAATCAAGACTGGTCCTGTTTCAAAATGAGTAATCTACATTAAGCCCATAAACACAGTGAGTTATGATCCCAGAGCAACACCATGAAGTTCAAAGCCATCATCGGGAGAACACACCCAGGAGTCAGAGACACTTGAGGCATGGAAAGACCTTTCCAACCTACTGATAAGAGAAAAAACTCAGAAGTAAAG
>LR749963.1:361070-476602 GCA_902729485.2 Mus minutoides
TAATACAACTATTTCTAATCATCATTTATTAGCAAGCAAAACAACCCAACAAATTATTGTCATCTCCATCACTGTGATGAGAGGTTTAAGTGAATGTGTGATTAGTCTATAAATAATCCCATCGCAATCTGCTTTTAGTGCCGAGGAAAGCTTGGTTGCCTACTGATGGGTTTTTACACTGATCATCAAATCTCTCCCCCGAAGTGAGGAGTACATATAGAAGAAGATAAAAAAAAAAAACTAGAAGATTAAAAAGTATAATATTTATGTCTACTCATGTGTTACATTTGACATTGGAGCTTGATATTACACCCAGATCTCCTTTAAGGCCAGGGTACCCACTCTTGGCAGATAGGAATATGTAATACTATAGATGTGTCTGTTACCTGGAGAATCTCCTCAGCTGATGGGCCAGTTTGATTTGATGTTCACGAGCCATTCCCTCAGCATCCTCTACATGTCATCATTCCATGTCTCAAATACAAGTCATTGTGAAGGCTCCTCCAGCAAACACCTTCCTCTGTGTGTCAAAAGCCTTTAACCTAAAGATAGTCTTCATTTTTAATTCCCTCTCTACTCCAGTGTGAGTTTTCTGGTTTTTCTTTGTTTATGGGGGTTAGGGTTTTGTTTTGTTTTTGTTTTCATTTATTTGTTTTGTTTTTTGAGATATAGTCTGTCTACATAGCCGTGGAACTCCCTATGTAGACCAGGCAGGCCTTGAACTCACAGAATCCTGACTGCCTTTGCTGCCCAAGTGCTGTGAATCAAAGATGTGTGCCACCACACCCATCCAGTGCTAATTTTCTTGAAGGACACTCTCAATAATCACACATACTCAAGTCCTTGCCTTAGACAATTTTAGGGAATCCAATTAAGATACTTAACTCAGAAGTAATACCATAATAAGACTTCTAAGGCTGGATATGGTGGCCCATATCTTTAATCCCAGCACTTGGAAGAGAGAGGCAAGCATATCTCTATAACTTTGAGGCCACACAGATCTACAGAGTGAGTCCCAGGCCAGCTAAGGTTACAGTCTCCTCTCTCTCTCATTCTCTCTCTCTCTCTCTCTCTCTCTCTCTCTCTCTCTCTTTCTCTCTCTCACACACACACACACACACAGAGAGACACACACACACACAACTTCAGGATAGCATTTGAAATGTAAATTAAGAAAATATCTAATTAAAAAAAAACTTGTACTATCTCACACACTCTAAAGTGAGCTTTACCACTTCTAACCCAACCACAGGAACGTTGAAGCACCAGCAATAATATACTAATTTCTGTGAGAAAAAAAGGAGAGAGACTTCTAAAATGGCCCTCTCCTCTTAAGTCCCTTCTTCTAACTGCTGTGTTACAGGGCAGAAAGCCACCTTTACATAGCGGGGGCCTACACCAGTGTGAATATAGCCAGTAAAGTGCATCAGATTCCATTCCAATTGCTCTCAGTCATCCTTCATGGCTGCTCTGGACTCAACCAACCTGGAGAGGTGCGATGAAGGTCACACCCACTTCTGAGAACTCAAGACTGATGGAAAAGCTTCCCCTCAACCACCCATACTGAAAGTAGCAAAAGCAACAGATAGATAAGCAGATCTGTAACTGACAGATTCAAATCCTGGAGTAGCCCCATATCATCAGAATGTAAACTAAGACAAAGTACTTCACCTTCCTTTATCTTCATTATTTCATCTTCAATGAAGAAGTAATTTTTTTTAAGTTCCTTTCTCAAACTGAAAGGGCTGAAGGTGTTTGCAACCCCATAGGAAGAACAACAACATCAACCATCTAGACCCTCCCAAGAGATCCCAGGGACTAAACCACCAACCAAAGAGTACACATGGAAGGACTCATGGTTACAGCTGCGTATGGAGAAGAGGGTGGCTTTGTTGGGCATCAATAGGAGAAGAGGCCTTTGGTCCTGTGAAGTCTCAATGCTCCAGTGTCGGGGAATACCAGGGTGGGGAGGCGGGAGTGGGTGGGTGGGAGAACACCCTCATAGAAGCAGAGGGAGTGGGGAAGGGATAGGGGGATTCCAAAGGAGGGGACCAGGAAAGGAGACAACATTTGAAATGTAAGTAAAGAAAGAATCTAATAAAAAAGGAAATAAACAAATAAAATAATTAACAAATTTTAAAAGTTCCTTTCTCATGTGATTATGATTTAAAAAAATAGCACTAAGTAAATTTGTTGCTGTAGATTCCTGGAGTCACGCCTAGCAGAGTAATTTTCCAACAAATAGGAGACACCATTAAGAGTACATATTGGAGACTCCATTTGGCAGACCATACCAGTGAAAATACCATCCTCTGGAGAAGCAGATGAAAGCATCCTATGGAAAAATAGACTGTCTAGAGAAAAGGCTCTGTCTTGAGGAGCCACTCTAAGTACTATCTATCTAATCAGAAAATGACAATTCCCCAAATTCAATGTAGGATCCAGTTGTAAGATGAAGCAGAGCACCTAAGGCATGTGCTCCAAAATCATACCTGGAGCTTAATAATCAGTTAAGGTTGCGATCATCGGAACGATGCTGTGACATGCTCAGCAAGTGGCATACCTAACAATAAAAACATGTCTGGTGGATGACATAGGAGAGATTCATACTAAGAGATTTTCAAGCTTATGCCATACTCTCTAAAGTGGGAAGGGTCACCTTTGATGACAGGAATACGCTGATTATGAGTGACATATACTTGACCACAAAGAACAAACAGTTCAGGAGATAGTGTGGTTTCAAACTCACAGCAGCCCTTAAATACACAGGGCGTTCAAATGTGAATCTTCTGGTCCTGTTCCTACCCTGAAAGGTAAGAAGTTTTGGAAGCAGAGTTTTCCAAGCAGTTTTTTTTTATAAGCTGATGAGGTTGGTCCAGTGCATGCTGTAGTTGGAGATACATAGACTGTCCACGAGTCAGTGCTCTGACTCACCACTCAGAAACAATTTTGGAATGCTGAATTTTATATGATGCTACCCAACACCAGAGATGGTAACATAGTTGTGTACCAGATTAATCTCCCTTATCATGCACAATTAGCCTTCTACTATAACATAATTTCTTGAAACTTTTATTAGTACGAGATAGATGCCAAGGGTATGACAACCCTAAACGGATGGATAAACTTTCCTCTCAGCCTAACTTTCTCAGTAACATCTGTCTTCTTTGAGCCTTTCAGGCATAAAAGCATCACTAGATCATCAGACATAGAAAAAAAAATCTATTCACCACCCAAACATACAGCTTTGATAAGACTTTGACATAGAAAAAAAAAAACTACAATTAACTGAAATCCCTTGATTTCTTTCTAAATTCACTCAATACTTAAACTACATTTAAGTGGACATAATCACTCTCCTAAAACAGAATGAGATACAGATACAGTACTTATAGTAGATAGTGTTAAGAGTGTGTGTGTGTGTGTGTGTGTGTGTGTGTGTGTGTGTGTGTGAGGGGGGAGGGATTGTTTCTGTGTGTATGTATATGTGTAGAGAGGGGTGGGTATATGTTTGTGTATGTGTATTGCATATATGTATATGGAGAGGGGTTTGTCTTTGCGGGTATATATGAGTGTGTGTATGTGTGTCTGGAGAGAGGCATGTGTGTGTTTGTGTGTGTGTGTGTGTGTGTGTGTGTGTGTAAAGGAGGTATGGCTCTGTGTGTATGTATATGTATGTGTGTATGACTGTAGGAAGAGAGTGTGTCTGTGTGTGTGTATGTGTGCGTGTGAAGAAGAGGTATGTCTATGTGTAGATGTATGTGTGTGTGTGTTTCCAGCCACCAATACCACTATTCTGAGATAACAACATTCTTCCCTAATGTACAACATCAGGATTGTCACAGGAAATAGATGAATAATTGACTCTTGATAGCATGCTGTATGTTTTTACTAAGAACGATGACCTTGGAGGACATGAGGAAAGGGCCACCATGTTTTCAGGGTTGCTGCTGTCACTTTGGTTTACTTTCCTTTGAACTGTGTTTTAATCAAAGCAGGTTGATTTCCACTTGGTGAAAATGTTTCATTTCAAACCAGTTGGGGTTTTATAGGTTTTCTACCACACTTTATTGGACCCTTGTAAATCTTATGAAATTCTGGAATGTCTAGACCATAAAAACCTGTCATTTGAACGTGTTTTCTATGGAAATGGTTCTTCTCTATGCAGACTCACATGTTGGCTTGCACAGGTTTGTAGTGGTGAGGGAAAAAAAAAAAAAAACTTTGAAGATGTTGCCACTGTGCCTGAGTTAAAAGACCACCTTCTCAGCTGACAGAAATTTTACGTGTCATGGAGAGATCCTTTATTGAACTATCAAAAAGGCTGAAGCCCATCGTAATAGTAATAAGTTTTACTTCTCATCACACGTTCCTGTGTCTCTCATTCCCGATTCTTTTCCATGCACATGCAGTACGTATTTCTGTGAGAACGTTAAAGTGGATGATGTACTACTATCAGGAACGCATGCTCATCCTCACTGAGAAAGACGTGTGCTAACAGCTGAGAACAAGATTCCAAGATGGTTTAAGAGACCACAGGCAAACTCAAACAAAGGCAGGAAGAAAGAACAATTCATATGCCTCTTTAATGAAGCAGGACCAAGCTCCTGAATGCTGAGGGTGACCTGATCCTTTCTTCTCACAGAGTTTATCAGCTGGCCTCTTGGTACGCATGAAGACATTGGAAGAATTTTCCATTTATTTGTCTAAAGCATTGACTGCCAGTCGTGCATGAGAGTTCCCGTGCTGTCATTTCTAAACTTATATTCCCCAAACCACTCTGTTACCAATGTAAATCATGTCTGCGCATGGGTGAGTGTGAGCAGTGAGATCAAACCATGCCTTTCATGGTAATTTTATGAATTTTATACAAAACCACCTTCCCATCCCCCAAATGAAGAAAAGCGTTGTTTACCCAGCTCATATCTTCAGACGATTGATGTCTGGGTCCAGGAAAGGCTATGACATCAAGAAATCTTTTCCTTCACAGAAAGAGTGATAATCTGGCAGTAAGCATGAAGCAGGTGCCCTAGCCTGTAAAGAAAACTGCATTACTTTCTAACTCTTTTATGTTGGAGTCACATGAATCCATCTTGGGAGGATGGGTGAACCCCACCCCACACCACAGAAAGAAGAAAGACAGTTGATTTCTCTAAACCACGAGATATGCAATTGGAGCCGTGGGACTTTCACACCCAAGCTCTTTCCACTAAGGATACTGCCCATCAATTTGGGATCTGAAAACCTAGGTTTCTAAATGGTTTCAAAGACACTTACCTTGCTCTGTGACTTCATTGACCACTTCTTTGTGCTTTGTTCTTGTTTGGAAGTAAAATGTAGTTGACACCTTTAAATCACTTAGTCACCTAATTGAATAGCTCACTAAAAGGTCTCTCTGATCCCAGGAAGCCAAGATCAAAAGCAGCGCTGGAGTGACATTTCAACACACAGTGACACAATAAATTGCCCTCAGATTAACACAGAATTGTTAAACTCTTATAAATTGATCCCATAAATAAATATTAATAATGTGATCATAATATTAACTGTCCCCTTCAGTAGATGACATTGGTTTTTATGTTGTCTCCCAGATCTTCAGAGTCACCAATTCATGTTGCCAGTGAGAGTAAGCTCAGGAAAGTTATAAGATCACAGGAAGTCCTAAGATACAATTCCCTTCATAGTTTAAGCTTTCAAAACAAAAGGAAGGGAGAGAAGAAATTAAGACTGGCTTATCTTAAAATTACCGGGAAGGTGTGATAACTTTTAAAGAAAATAAATGCATCTGCCCCAGCACCGAACAAGATGTGTGAGCCCAAAATGCATGAAGGGATTTAAGGATGAGAAAATCTCAGTAAAATTGGTGGTCTTGGTTTCCCAGTCCTCTAACAGACTCAGTCATTTTGACCTAGATGTGAACACAGTCTGATTCTCAGAGATAGCCCCATAGTACACTGAGAAAGTAAAATATTCTAGAGTTAAGAAGATGAGTCTTCGTCAGGCAGTGGTGGCACTCGCCTTTAATCCCAGCACTTGGAAGGCAGAGGAAGGTCGATTTCTGAGTTTGAAGCCAGTCTGGTCTACAGAGTGAGTTCCAGGACAGCCAAGGCTACACAGAGAAAAAGAAGAAGAAGAAGAAGAAGAAGAAGAAGAAGAAGAAGAAGAAGAAGAAGAAGAAGAAGAAGAAGAAGAAGAAGAAGAAGAAGAAGAAGAAGAAGAAACAGCGGCTTGACATAACAGACCCAGCACTCACTAGTGAGCCATCTCTTCATGTCATTTCCCAGTCTGCCAAATGAATATAGCAGAGCTATAGATAATATTGTGTGACAATTACACTTTCTTGGAGATGCATATGACTATTTTTAAATATAAAGTAATTAGACATACTATATGATAATGTAATTCCTTTCCACAGACATTTACCTACCATCAAATTATATAAAAAGTAAATTACATAAGACACAAATGAAGGAAAACAGTGTAAACTTTAAATGGTCTGAATTTTAAAGAACTTTTAAAACTGCCTTATTCTGTTAAAAAGCAAAACAAAAAAACAAAAACAAAAAACAAAACAAAACAAAATAAAACCACTACTTCAGGCCTGGGCACTAAAAAGGAGTCACTGTCACTCGATTTTTGTAAAATCTATTTTAATGGCATTACTATCAAAAAGTATTTATGACCCCAAAATACACCAAGTCATTCTAAGCTGGAAACCCAGGGAGAGGGGCAAGAAAGCATCATTCCCACCATGTCACAGTAGGCTTAGAAAACACGCTGCTTGCAACTTTCCTCATTACATAACAGGACTGTGGGACACACATGAAGTGCACTTTGTGCACCCAGAGCAAGGTGTGCACCAAGGCAGATGTCAGAAAGTAGCAGAGAATCAGTGAGCATGTATGAAACAGAGGGGAACTATAGCCCAGCAACCGGAAAGGGGGCAGAGTTGGACAGTAGAGAATTAGGGGACAAAAAAACCAAAACAAAGCTGAACTTAACTCTGTTGTTTGCTCCGTGTGTGTGTGTGTGTGTGTGTGTGTGTGTGTGGCAATACACTCAAGTAAATTCCTACTTCACAGTAAGCCAGCAAAAGTATACTTTTCAAATTCCAACTTCACAGTAAGCCAGAAGGAGCATAGATTTTAGCACAGGCTAAAGAAGTTGGAACTCTGTATGAAGATTTTGGTTTATAGTTCTTTGATCTTTCTCTACAGTGCAGAAAGAAGAAAATCACTTGCTAAGCTTTCCAAACCTATTGAAGAAAATGCTTAAATATCCAATGACTTAAAATTATCATAGAGACCATGTTTCCTATAGCCATAAAGTAAAATAATGTTAATAACTATCCACATTTCTTGAGCCACTTACTCTGTCCTAGGCAAAAATAACCTCTAAGTTTATCTCATTTTATCTACTGAACAGGAGAGGAGGGCGTTATCGATGTGCAACAGAACATATGTGATTGAAATCCCAGCACTCAGGATGTGGAAGCAGGGGGATCAGGAATTCAAGGTCATCCTCAACTACAGACCGTTAGAGGCTAGTCTTGGTTACATGAGATCCCATAAGGGAAATTTAAATAAAGAACACACCAAAACCCTAACATTTCATAGATGAAAGAACATAGCCAAAAAAAGGATTGAAGGAATCTGATTAGTAATGGTAAATGAATTAGAAATGGTAAATGAAGTTCTAACCCAGACAATGAACTTGCTTTTCTTTTCATTTATATTTCCATATCACATTCAAGTTTATTACCTAGATAGAACAAAAATTTTTTTTTAGTTTTACATAGAACGAGTCTAGGTCATAAATTGGTACATTCTTCTGTAGGGTTTTCTATTACTGCCATTTCCTTCTCTAAATACAAGACCTGAGCTACCTTGCATCAGCAGTTCAAGAGCTAAAGTTACCTTTACAAGATGATATCCAGCCTCCTGGTCTGCTACCAAAATGAGCAAGGAAGTCCTCACCTAAATGTCCTCTCTCATTATGCAGAGACCAAGGACTTTATTGAATAATATACTGATTGACTAATACATAATGATGTATTATTCGTATTTGCCNCAAGACCTGAGCTACCTTGCATCAGCAGTTCAAGAGCTAAAGTTACCTTTACAAGATGATATCCAGCCTCCTGGTCTGCTACCAAAATGAGCAAGGAAGTCCTCACCTAAATGTCCTCTCTCATTATGCAGAGACCAAGGACTTTATTGAATAATATACTGATTGACTAATACATAATGATGTATTATTCGTATTTGCCTCAGCATGACTGTACATGAAGAAGGATTGCAGTACAATGACTACAGTACTCAAATCTTGTGTGGCATCATCAGGAGATAGTGTCCCCTAGAGAAAAAGTATCATCCATGAATTTGGCTCTCAGATGAACCTGAACTTCATTCCTATATTACTACTTGCTAGTCATGTGATCCTGAACGTCTCAGCGCTCCACTACTCTCTTGAAAGTTAATTATATAAATTCTAGGAAAATGCCAAGTCCCTTTGGTATCAGCGATCAAATGAAAAAAAATTCTCCTGGTCGATATCATTATTATCACTATAAATTGTACTGGTTTTATGGGAAATTTTATATATAGTGACCCAAAGTAATTCACTAAAAAGTGATTACATATAGATGTAGTTCAGTTAGTAGAGCGATTGCCTAGCATCCAAGTTCAATGCCCAGAGTCTAGTAAACCAGAAACTGATGTTCCTGGACTCCTTAAGGTGGAGATAGGAGAACCAGAATTTTAAAGTCAAATGCCAAGCAAGCTCTGTCCACTAGTGTAATAGTGGCATGACGGTTGTGGCAGTGACCAATTGCTTCAGGCCTGGATTTGAACTTCTATCTGCCCCATCAAGATCCCTGGACTGTAGAGGTTTTAGGCCTCAGTGAGGAACCTATAACTGTTGGTTTACCGAAGGGTCATGTTATCAACCTGCTTTCTAAATATTGATGTGTACACCCATATATCAAAACTTCTCCCAACCTTCACCAAAGCAAGTTCTTACTGCAGCATAACTAGCCGAAGTGCTGAGGATAAATCATAGTGAAGTACTCAGGCCTAAATAAGACCTCTATAATACTTCTTCCAAGGTTCAGGCAACATCACGGAAGAGGGGTGGAAAGAATATAAGAGCCATAGATTAGGGAGATAGGCAACAAAAAGATATCTTCCGGACATGACTTATGTGTAGCCTTCATGAACTCACCAAAGCTGTGGATAGCCACACAAGGCCTGCACAAGAGTTAGCTCTTCACTGTTTCCTCAGGCATGAGGGAGGGGCCTCAGGGCCTAAACCTCCTTCAGGTATGAGTATTGACGATTAATGGTTGTTAGGAGAAATAGCTTCTACCTACACTGAGCAAGAAACTCTAATTAAACTCAGTGGACTTACACAGAAAGAAGGCCTGAAGTTAGTGGACAGGATCATTGGAAAGACTACTTTCTGATGGAGACGGAGGAAGGTGAGAGGGAATGGGAGATGAAAATAACTAAAATTAGATGTATACATGTTTGCGGGGGCTAGAGGGATGGCTAAGCAATCTAGAGGACATACTGCTTTTTCAGAGGACCTGAGTTTAGTTCTCAGCACACACACCAGGCAGCTAACAACTGCCTATAACTCCAGCTCAGGGGCCCTGACACCTCTGGACTCTGGGGGCACCTGCATTCACTTTACATACTCACACACACATATAAATACATACAAATAAATATTTTTTAAAATAAACTATAAATGTGTGAAACTGTAAAGCAATGAAATCAAAGAAGAACCAGGGGGAGTTTTAATTTCAAGGTCAATCAGTCACATGATGAGTTTTGAGACCAGCATGGGCTATGTGATATACTGTATCAAAGGGGAGGAATCTTAATGAAATTCGCATCAGACATATCTTTATCAATTTGGGTTTTTTTATAATGTATGAGAAGAGACAAATAATTGCTGACAAAAACATCTATTCTTTTGCTTCACAGAAACTGATCTTGCAAATTGCTCTCCCACCTTTCGCTTTCCATTAAAGTAAATCTCCTCTGGCAGAAGCGAGCAGTCCTGTGCCAGAGCTCGGTGCTGCCAAACTTGATGTAGTTTAGGCATTCGTTCAATGGCATCACAGATTTCTCACCCCCTGAGACATATGGTATACCACATTTCCATAAGATAAGATGGGAAAATCCTGCCTCCTGACAAGCTGGCATGGTGAGCATCCACTGCCAGCGTACACTGTGGCTCTTAAAGTAAGCATCATGTTAAACAGAGCTCCTGGACGTGACTTGACCAAGATGTCACCCGTTTGCCTCCGAATGTCAAGACAAGGCTTTGAAAGCAGGTTAAGACACTGTTTCCCCACACAACTATTTGTTCAGTTTCTATAGGTGCATCAACAAATGTTCAGGCCATTAACAGTCTACACTACTAGTTAGAGCCAAATATTGTCCTCCAAAGTATAATTCAAAAAGTATAGATAAGCCTTTCCAAATTCAACACCAAGACATCACAACCCTGGCATCTATGTCCTGCAACTTTGGCCCAGTTGCTAAACCTCTCTGAGCTTCAGCCTTCTGACTTGTAAGATGTGAGTGTTACCTGAGGTACTGTTGTGAGAAGGAATGTTGAAAGTGTCTGGATCACACATGGCCCTCAACTAGTAGCCATTTCTTCAAGTCCCCATCCATATCAGCATATTCTCAAGGTATAACAGAAGTGTTACAATCCACAAGCTATAGGCCAAGGAAGCATAGTTTGTCTTTGCCATCAAGAGAAGCCTTTCTTGAGCTTAGGTGGGCACTCAAGCCTGAGAATCCTGGGTACACATGAAGAGAAGATAACGGCTGCATGACACACATGTCTCCTTGTTCCTTCATCTCCTTCTACCAGCCTTAAAATGGTTCAAACACTTATTCCCTTAAGAACCACAAAATAGCTGGGTGGTGGTGACACACTGAAGAGGCAGAGGCAGGCATGCAGAGCTCTGAGTTCAAGACCAGGCTGCTCTACAGAGCAAGTTCTAGGATGACTAGGGGCTACATAGAGAAACTTTGTGTCTCAAAACAAAACAAAAACAAAAACAAAAAACAAAAAACAAAAGAAATAAAAGTAACACCTTAGATATCTGAATCTGAAAGTCTCTCTCTCCCCCCACACACACATCCCTCCCTTCTCATTCACATACACTAATAAAAGCCAAGATCTTACACTCCAGACTCACATAAAAGCCAGGCACCAATTGCTTCTTGCAGCCCTTCCCTAGGTTCAAAAATAAAATTCAAATGCTCTGCCTTTGTTAAACTCAGCAAAGGTAGCAGCTAAGACATAAAAGTGCAAATGCTAGAAAGAAAAAATAATAACAGCTGTGGCCAGCTGCCAGCTCTTGGCCAATCAGCGCTCATGTATTTAGCTGCTTCAGAGGCTGGGGCTGGGAGCTGGCTGAACCCCTGCAGCTGCCCAGTACAAGTGGAGACCACCCATGCTGAAGTGGACAGGCATGGGGAACAACACGCAACAATGGACAATCCCAGAGCCCTCCAGTTCTAAGCCTTCGCCTTTTTCCCTAGTCTTAGTCTGGACTCTGAGAAAGTCAAGAAAAGGGAGGGAGAGGGAGGAAGAGAGAGAGAGAGAAACAGAGAGAGAAACAGAGAGAGAAACACAGAGAGAGAGAAACAGAGAGAGAAACAGAGAGAGAGAAACAGAGAGAAACAGAGAGAGAAACAGAGAGAGAGAAACAGAGAGAGAAACACACAGAGAGAAACAGAGAAACACAGAGAGAGAAACAGAGAGAGAGAAACACACAGAGAGAAACAGAGAGAAACAGAAAGAGAGAATCAGAGAGAGAGAAAAAACAGAGAGAGAGAGAGAGAGAGAGAGAGAGAGAGGCAGAGAGACGACACAGACAAAAAGACAGAGAGAAAAGCCTAGAATAAGCCAGTAGGCTCTGCTATTAAATCACTGTCTCAGGCCAGCAACAGAATCCGGGAATGGAAAATTATGTTTCCAGTGGAAAATCACCGTCTCCGGCTTCGCGGATCTCACTTGAGTGGGGCACTCGCTCTCACCCAGCATCGTTAACATCTTACCTGTGGGCGGCTGCTAGAACTGCTTCACACCTCTCTCTCTCCATTCCAACACCTAATACTTCCTGAATGCCTTACACAGACATGTAGGAGCTGATGGTTTTGAAGACAGGTTTTTGGGTTTTTTTTCTCCATGGCTTTTCTGTGAGCCCCTCTGTGCTACTCTTAATGAATGCAGTTTGTTTCATTTTAAGGTCAGAGGACAGGCCTACTTCTGTGTCCTAATTCCAACACAATTGTGCCAACTCGTTGTAATCATGATATACAATAGAGAATAAAATAGACTAAATGGTCAAAATAAAGAGCTGGACCTGGGTTTGGTCCCCAGCATGACAGAAACTAGGCATGGAGACACATGCCTACAATCCTAGCACTCAGGGGGTGGAGAGTAGAAGATCAAGGTTCAAGTTCAATGTCATTCTCAGCTACATCATGAGTTCAAGTCCAGGTGAACTACTTGAGGCCTGGTTTTTTTGTTTTTTTGTTTTTTATTTTTAATCTAACAAGAATAAGTAAATAAATGATAAACATTTCCTCCTATAAAACAAAAAGTTGGACCTAGCACAGAGAGGCATGTAGGCAACCTTTAGATCTGAATGAAACTTTTATCCAGAAATATCCAGGTGATGGATGTCTCTACCAAGCATACCTATCTCCCCAGCTCCCAGCATTAATACCCACGAGGAAACTTGAAGCTGAACTTGAAACCATTGCGTGCTGACTGTAGGCTCAGTCTGGTGGCAACCTGTCAGATTTGGGCTCCTTTGTTTATTTTCTCGGTGACGCTAATCTGCGGGTAGATTAATGTCTGATAATCTGAGAACCTCACAGGACATTCCTTGCATCATAAACCACCTTCCAGGGCCAAACTGCTAACTAGCATCACCCGACAATGTAGCCTGCCTGTGTAAATTAACTGCATCATGGAGCACAGTATCAGAAGAATCCGCTTTTGCCAAATGATACAGTCCAGAAGCAGGATGGACCCGTCTAGAGGTTCTGCCACTAGCTCTTAGAGAAGAGCTCCAGGAGAGAAAATGGAATCGTTGCACTTGCTATCATCAGAGAGATGCCCAGTAACACTCTGCTGACGACAGGCTTCCATACCCAGACACATCCTTCATAGAAAGTTTGCTGCCGTCTTTTAAAGATGAGTCTTGGCTTAGAATGCTAGTTCATATAAGAATCTTAAGATGCAGGCTCCTGTGCCTCACAGGAACTAAAGAGAAACCCAGAAAGCTCCCATTTGACTCAGCCATAGCTGCCTGGGAACTAGTCTAGCACTTACGGATAACTAGAGCCAAGCAGCACAAAGGTGTAACCAGGATGCCTGGGTTGAGATTCCTCTGACCACCAGTTAAGGGCTGGACCAAAGGGAGTCCTCACTTAGCACTGAGAAAATAGCTCACTCAATAAAACACTTGTCTTGCAAGCAGAAAGACCTGAATTTGGTCTCCATAACTTACGTTTAAAAGAAGAAGCCATATATTGTGCACACTGTCATATTCTCTAGGAGTTCATATGTGTATCAGTCCTGTTTTGTCTGGAATCTGTTTCCTTGGTGGCATCTTCCACCTCTGCTGACAGTCCTTCTGCCTTCTCTTCCACATAGATCCCTGAGCCTTGAAGAGAGGGGTTCGGTTGAAGATTTCTCAGAGCTGAGTGCTACAAAGTCTCTCACTCATTGAACGTTGTCCAGACCTGCACAGATTAAAACAAAATGAAATCTCAGCACTGAGAAAAGAAGTGGCTGCAAAGCCTCCCACGTCCAGGCATGAAGCTGTTTGCAGTGGATTTTGATGGACTCGCACCCATCTCTACCTGAGAGCTTTTGTCTAACATACACAAAAGTGATTTCCATCTTGATGAAACCCAGAAATCACGCCACAGAATACAGCCATGCCTCAGGCACTGCAGAGAAACATGGCTAGGAAACTTATCCAGGAACTTTCTTCATGGCCCAGTGGAACATCGGTAATGTTTCAATCCAGAATTAAATATATATTAAGGGTTTCAATCCAGAGTAAGTGTATGCTATATCTGGAGAATTCCATCCAAGATGAAACTCTTTGTCTCTCTTTGCTCCACTCTATACCCAAAGATCTTGAATGTGCTTAATATGTAGTGCTTTTCAGCTGTACCCACCTGTTTTCTTTCCTCTGAAATGTTCAAGGTTCAAAGTCCCAAAGGTGCTGACTCCTGTCAACTGGCCACAGTATTGTACCCATAGGATGGGCTCTTGCACTCGATGTCATGATTACACAAACAGGATTAGAAATGTCTCCTTCACCTTTTATTTCTTCCTTTCCCCCAGATTTTACTTTCTTTATTCATTTGTCCTGAACCAATTGATACCTTTAACCCCAATTTCTCTGCTCCCGTTGTCATTTAAATCCCTGCCAGTTCACTTTCTGGCCTATTACCAACAACGGGGCCTTCTTGCAAGGGCTGTTTCGAAAGTACATTTACAAGGTGCTTTAATGTAACTGGTTTTAAGAGATGGCGAGTAATCCCTCTAAGTGTTTAAGCAGGAGCGGATTGCTCCTTTCCTGCACATGCTGACACATTCACACATTTGTTGCAGCACGGGCCAGCTTTCTTGTGCTAGCTGAGGAAAAATGGCAAGGTAGGGCCTTTGTCATTAAATCACTGTCCTATCATAGCAATGAACGAGAATGTAGTGAGATCTCAGGCTTGTGAGAAACTGTGCCTCTGAGAGACGGAATGGATTTTGTGTGAGGCCGAAGTAACCATCCCCCTCTACTCAGAATCCATTCGTTTTTAGTGGCTTACCCACAGAACCTTCTAGGTGTTTGGATCCTATCACTTTGTATCTCAGCGCTCTTCCACTTTCTCCCCAGAACCCAGGCATATTATTCTGATATGCTCTCAATTAAAAGTGGCGAGGTACATCAGCATGGCTGCCTCAACAGTGTGGCTACCTGAACAGGGTCACCACCAATAGACATGCTAACATGGAAGGGGGAAATCTACCCCTACAAAAGAACTACTGTAATTCCTTGTAAGCGACTAAGGAATGTTCAGAACAGGAGAAATGGTCTTCTTCTGGATAAGCTTCCTAGGTATTTACCCAATATCAACTGGCCTGCCCTGATATCACATACATATGAATAACACTGTATACACTGAAAAAGTTATATTTATGTATTTGTGTGTGCCTGTGTGTGTGTGTGTATAACAATAATAAAGACACCATAAACTGAAAAGGGGGCAGGAGACATTATACAAAGGAACATGAGAGAGATTAGACAAAGGATAAAGAATGTGGGGCGAAGAAATAATGTAATTATATTTTCATTTCAAAAAAATTTTAGTTAAAAATGTATATATGAGGATAAATATAGCTGATGTATATGTATGTGAATGTGTGCACGAATGTATATGTATATGTGTGTGCATGCATGCGTGCATAGACAAAATTGCTCTCAGCCTTAGTCAGAGAATGTAGTGAGATCTCAGGCTTGTGAGAAACTGTGCCTCTGAGAGACGGAATGGATTTTGTGTGAGGCCGAAGTAACCATCTCGTATTCCCATTTCCATCAGAAAGCTGGAAATGGGAATACGAGATCAAGTGCTCAGCCTTAAATGGACCTCTTTATCAATGCCTACCGCCAAAGTGCAGGGAATATCAGAGAAGAGACAAAGAAAATAATAGTGGACAGATATGTGGAGTGTTCTAAAACACTGCCCTCTGTACATGACGTGGTTTGGGCAATCATGGGATAACAGCAGCTGAACCTACCTACACAAGATAAAGCCAGGCAAAAGCCTGATGTAAATGGGCTCCATGATATCCAGACTCAAGAGCTACTAAAGGCTAATGGTTGCTGCAGGAGGGTAGCTTACTCTTCTTGAAGGGTGTAGCTGTTGGTAGCAGTATACCATGATCCAGTGGATGGATGCACACCCATGCATAAATATATGCACACCATAGTTGGATTATCTATAATTAATTAATTAATTAATTAAAAGGAAGTTGGGAGGGAACATGTTGAAGGAAATATGGGAGTGAGTATGATCATATTTTACTATATACATGTGTTTAAAATTCTCAAGAATAAGGGAAATTTTTATTCTATAAATTTGAACATATTAACCATGATATTGTGAATCAGGAAGCCCTTTTTTCTTGTTAAAAAAACAAAGAGAAGTGTGTTAAAAACACACTATAAAAATTAATAATATAAAAAATATTCAAGATACAGTAGTCGGGTAAATAGCAGATTTCTAAAGCAGAAACACAGGATGAACCCCTGTCTAAAAACAATGCACGCTGTACCTGCTTGGCTTAAAGCATGTGCCCAGAGCACAAACATGCTTGCTCCTGAAGCTCCAGAACAGTCACATAGGAGAGATAAAACTTAAGAGACTTCTTCAAAACCACAAAAGATGGATGTCCAAAATAATTGATCTCTTCCACCGTTGGTCTTAGAAGCTGAAAGAGGAGAGGGTGCATTGTCACTGATTCCCAAGTGTCCCAGAGAGTGACTTTCTGCTCTATGCCAACAGCTCTGGCTCGGCTAGCTGCTGGCACAGTCGGAACTTAGAAATTAATATGGACAGGGTGAAGAGCACAAGTGTGTGGAAGGGACTGGAGACTTTCAATGAGTGATAGACGTGGGGGCAAGTCAGAGACACATATACACAAGCCTGTCACCAAGCTCTCAGAGGTCTGTGGGTAAAAAATAGCAATGTCAAGGCTAGCCTAGTCTACACAGTAAGAAATTGTAAAAAAAAAAAAACCCTTTCAAAGAGAAAAGGCAACTGAGAATAAAGAGGTGTGGGGGTGGTTGGATGAGTTACATTTTAATTTCCTGGATCCCAAAAATGTTCCACTGTGAAGCCCAGATTATAAATTCAAATTAAATCTAGCCCTACAGCTCAAGGCAAAAGAAAAACTGCACCATTAACGATTCCCCACCAACTTCAAAAGCAGGATTGGGCCACAAGGTAGAGAAGCAGAGGTTATAGAAGGTGCTGGAAGCTTTGTATTGGCTGTGCTTAACAGAGCAAAATAAGTCCTGAACTGGCAAGTTGCTGGCCACAGTCCCGGAGGCTCTGGGACAGTACGAGACCAAGGGACATGGAAGCCTCTAGATGCTCCTTTATCGGGAGTCCCGGGTGCAGGTGTTGCTTCTAAACAGTGTCCGGCTGCCTAGAAGGAGCTCAGAGCTCATCTCCCTCCCTCTCAGTTAAGGAACATATTTCAAAATGCCACTTTATTAACACCTAAGCAGAAACACCTCTCCGACGTGGACGAAGGAACATAAAATAAACACAGACCCCACCTATTGTTCTGCCCTGTCTAAATCCTCCTTTGATGGATTGGAAAAGGCAGTCATGGAGGAAACTGTTGGCGACCGCTGAATTCAGAACACACGGTGAGCCCTTCCGACGAACAGAGCTGATGGATTAAAACTCGCTGAGGAAGGACATTTCACACCATGCCCGAGTAGGCCGCGCTGGAATGAGAGGAAATTCGGACCGCAATTTCCAATCAAGGGAAAGCTGGCAGAGGGACAGAATCGGAGGCTTCCACAGATTTACACTTATCTGCTAATTAGCATTAACATGCGTGGTAGAGGTGCCTCACCAGCTTGTGGCACAATTTAAAAAAAAAAAAAAAAGAAAGAAAGAAAGAAACAGGAATGTGTTACCATCACAGAATGTGTAATTACTTTAAGCACCGGCTGAAAATTGCAGGGTTCTTCATTGCAGAATTTGTATATATTTATTGTTAGAGATAAACTTGTTGAAGTATATCTAATTTAATTTTATGTTATAATTCCTGTTTAAGATAATTTTTAGTATCAGCAAGCCAAGAACTGAAGTAGATACTGCAGTAAATTGTAATCCATTAAAATACCAAAGCAATGCCTCCATTCAGCCGCGACACACTCGTGCATTGTGTAAGGGCACAAGAAAAGAGAAAACTCTAGGATTACACCAAAACTCACATATAGCCTGTTTATTCTCCTCTCCAGTATTGGGTCATCCAGCCAAAGGCATTGCCAACACTGCCCACCCTCCTTCAGGTCCTTGGGAATGGGAGTTGTTTTAAAATGAACTGTAGGTTTCCATTTCCCTTAGGTAGAATTTATTATTTTTGTAAAAATCTCTTCAAATTGATGTTTCTTCTTCCCACAAGGCAAATGCGTTAGGACAGATTATTTGGCTGAAAGTCATAACTAGGCTATTATTTGTTTTAAATTTTGAGTTAAGACCAAGTTTAAATTTCTCCTTAAATTGTTAAGCAAGACAATTTAGAGCTATGAAAAGGAAGGTATATGGTGTTTTTCAGTAACACGATATGGTGGCAGGGGCTACCAAATCATACAAAAGCAATTTCTTATAGGGGGAAGGAGTGGGGGGGTGGAGGTTACGGGGATAGCTCTGCCTGCATGTAGTCTGTTTGGCTATTTGTTTTGAAACAGTATTGTGCCAAGCTTGGAAAACTTGAAAAGATGTGCCTCTGGGAAGAGAATTCTAGGTTTATGGCTATTTCTGTCCTGCAGCAGACAACCTCTCAGTTCTTCGTGCCCTCATTTCTCGGGGGTGGGGGGAGTTGGAAGTACAGACATAACAGAGTCCTACAGTTCACATGGTTAATATTTGATTCACACTGTTTGTGTTTCTAAGATGGGAAGAGCATTAGCAGTCAGGTCTTACTATTGTCTTGAGAAAGGCACTGAAGTCAAATCCTATCCTATGGAGCAGGTGGCACTGTAATTCTTTCAGAATGGGTCCTAATTTTCTAATATGTGACTAACATTCACCTCCCTGTTATATGACAAATGGGGGAGGAGAAGGAGGCTAGTGTCTTTGGCCAGCTCTAACTACTGATCCGGGAGTTGTCCACCAGCCTGTAATGCATTGCAGTAATTAATTTCAATAGGATAACAGTTCTGATACATTGGCATTGTTTTTGCCTAGGGAAGCAGCCTTGCTCAGCACATTCAAATTTTATTTGTTTTATTTTTTTATGGCTCCTTTTAAACTTAGGAACATTATATTTTCTATTCAGTGATTCTAATAATACAAGCCAAGAACATAAAAGACAGGATCAGAATGCCTACATAACCTGGATCCTCTGAGATGGGGGAGAAGTGAGCATAATTAAGTCTATCCCTAGAGCCCGGGGATGCTAGGCAGGAGCAATAGTAGCATCAGTACATGCGGCTCATTCTGGGGGATAAAGCATAGAAGCCAACTAGTAAAGCCAACTGCTGGGGATAAAACTAGGCAAGTATTTACAGCACACTGCTTCTGGTGTACACTGTGGCTCCAGAAAGACTGAAAAGCGAAGGACTTTGGTACCAGCCTCATTCCTTGCAGGATGGCCTAGGCTATGATGAGCACTTGAGTTAACTATCTTTATTTCACTGTGGAAAGTATTCATGTTCCGGGGCCAGTAATTCCCCTCCCGTAATAGCCAACTGTTGTCTCACTGGGCCAGAAAGTGTTGTGTTTAATCATACTGAATAAAAGTTGCATATAGGCTGTTGGGTTGTTGGTTTTGAAGCAACATTCTGCCAAGTTGAAGAAGAATGTTTTGTGCCCTCCCTGGCCTACTGTTGGCTTGGTTGAGGACAGTGTTGGAGTCCGGCTTCTAGCCTATACATGGTCCAAAACAGAAGCTAAGATTTCAGATGAGGGAAATTCCAGTTAGGGCCTGGGGGAAGAAGAACACAAGTTCCAAAGACAATGCAAAGCCACACAGTTGTGCATATGTGTAAAAATCAGTCAGTAGCTTGAGTATGTTGACTGGATAGACACAGACAAGTCACTAAACTTGTCTAGAGCTATCATCTGTCTTGGCCCATTGGAATAACAGAATACCATAGCCCAGGGTGGTATATGAATAGCAAACATTTATTACTCACAGTCAACCTGGACTAAGCTTCAAGTCCAAGCTTAAAACACCAGCACACTGAAGGCCTGATAAGATTCACTGCCTAGCTCCTCATGTCCTATGCTCTGTCACATGCAGGAAGGATGAGATAGCTTTCATGAGGGCACTAGCCACCAGAGACTCACCTCCAAAGTCTGCCCCCTCCTAGTACCATAAGTTAAGATGCAGTTTAAACTTCCCTTTAAATTGTTAAGGACAATTTAGCCATTGAAGTTGGGGAATGGGAGCAAAAATATTCTATGTGTAAGATCTATGGAGGAAATTCTTTCTGAAGCAAGACATTCTGTATACAAGAACTTTTCAGAGTTCATATGAAACAGTGGAACTGCAGGCCCTAACTGGAGTTCCCCTCACCTCAAATCTTACCTTGGACTTTGTCCAGGATTAGGCTGGAAACCGACACTAACACTGTCCTTAACCAAGCCAACAGTAGACCAGGAAGGGAACAAAGCAAACTGGGCTTCTGTCATCCCGCAGGCTGTGCTGTGACTGTCTACCACGGAAGCTACTTGTGTTCAAGCTTCACACATATTTTCCTTCCTCACATTCAAGGCAATGTCTATATATGCTTTTGGATACTATTCATTATGATGCCTTTATTACTCTAACTGACTCAAACTTAACATGTTTCTGTCAACATAGCTCTAATAAGTAGGCTGACCTGCCCTGCAAGGTTAAAACTGAAGCTTAGTGTTTTATCAGGGATGGACCGAAGGATGTCCCAACACAGTATTAAGGAGAGTCTTATGAAAGAGTGAGATACAAACCAGTCGAAAGAATTGATGCACGCCTACTGGAACCACCAGCAGCCTGTATCCCTCCCACTATAAAGATGGCTGTATGAACTTCACCATGAACTCAGCCAGAAAGCTCCCTTTGCCTAACCACGCACACCATTCTGTAGAGAAGCAAAAACAGGAACAAACCACGGCCTCACAGAAAGGCTGGCAAGGAAGAAAATACAGTGGCTGTGCCCTCTTCTCTTCTCCTGCCCCCCCTCCAGACTATACTCAGCCTAAGGTCAAAGGGCAAGGGATTTTGTTGATGCCTCTCAGAAAATGGGGTGGGCTGAAGAGCAGGGAGTCAACTTGAGGGGCTTTCCCGCACAAGCCACTTAACTTCCCCAAAGAAATGCCTTATGGAAACCAGGCCTCCCATGGGCTCCCATACAACTATAAATCCCTCCAGTAAAACAAATTCGTTACCACTTTTCATTTAGTATGGATTTTCACAGGAGTCCTTGGAGGCTAACAATTACCATTAACTGTGGTTGTCACCAATGTCTTAGAAGCATACATTCCTGGAGTGCACATGTCCAAGTATGTTAAGTGGTCTTTTAACTATCTTTTACCCAGAACTACATTTACTGACTCTTAACTATGTCCAAATTGTTTATGTTTTTCTTCATAGTGGGGCCTTGTTAACCACACAATAAAAAGAAGTTTCTTATCTTTATGATTTCAGACAGAGTTCACTATACCATCCCTGTACATATATTAAGGGAATTTGCTTTTTAATTTTACTCTTTTTTGTATATGTGCACTTGGAGATGAGCTATACATGTTTGTATGATCATGTGTGTGTGGAGAGAGCAAAACTCACTCTATGACTAATTTCTTGAGGCACCTGGGGCTCACTGACTCAGCTAGACTGACAGACTGACAGACTGACAAGCCTGAGTGGTCCTCGTATCTCCATCCCTCCAGTGCTAGAATAGCAGGTGTTATCTAGCTCAACGACATCTGGCTTTTACATGGATGCTGGGGATTGAACTTAGGGTCTCATGTTCACATGGCAAGCAGTTGATCAGCTGAGCCATCTCCTCACCACCGTTAAAACACTCATATTTCAGCATCTTACATCTTATCTTTCTCTTGCTTTGCTTTTAAGCTAAAACACTGTTACAATACAGTGATGTTTGATGCACCCTTAACTCTCACGCATGCTTCCTTCCCTTTGGAACTGAAGTTTAGCCTATCCTAAATTATTATTTCCATTCCAAGTGGCTCTATGGTGGCTTTAATGGGAAGATGCCTGCACTGCAGTGCCCTGTTTAGCCTGTCTTTAGGAATGAGATACTGAATCTACCTATAATTTTGTCCTACTGTGGCTACTGTTGTTTGTATGAGGTACCCTCCTTTAGACCGACCTATGTCTGCCGTCTGGCCCCCATTTCATGATCTAATAAGTTAATATTCTTATGGGTGGTAAAAGGAACTCTAATTTCCTCATCAGTAATCCTTCTTTTCTTTCTTTTTTTTTTTTCAGTAAAAGAGGTAGCTTAACTTTAAAAACAAAATGAATGTTCTTCTAAGGTGTCTGGTAAGGTTTTTTTTTTTTTTTTTTCATTTATAGATGTAAATGGATGTGCCTGAAAAAATATCTTTACTTTTTCCAAGAACAGATTTGGTGCCTGAACCTGCTAGTGTTGTAACCCAGGTGTGATGTACAAGTGTGAAAGCATCAGCTTCACACCACCACAGCCCTGGGCAGCACAGCTCACTCCTTTGCTACTACTCATTAGCTTGGATAAATTCTTTTAACCTCTCCACCTGTCTTTCCTAAACTACAAATAGTTTAACAATTCCCGCTTGCCATTAGCTCTGTGTGCTTGTTACACGGGACTCTGTAGGCAAAATACCTAGGGTGTTACTTAACAAAGGATGCTGCCCATCTCTTCACTCAAAACTCTGCCTCCTAGTCACCTCCGAGTCACCTCCGAGTCACCTCTGCTCCAGGCCAGACTCAGGAATAAACCCTTTGCAGTTATTGCTTCTTTACTCTGTGTTCCTGAAACCGTTTCATCCTTCACATTCCCACATGCCTATCAGAGTTAACAAAGCTGAAGATGTAGTAATGTGCATGTCTAAATCTAACTGGAATAAGATAACAGGGTGTGATAAAGATTGTGGGAGACTAGACAATATTTATCTACAAACACCCCCAAACACACTGCACATGTATAATTTATTTGCCAAGGAAAATACAGCAGTCAATTGAACTTGGATATGGGTAACCATTTTGCAAGGTTGTCTTCCAACAGATCCACAGGCAGTCACGGCTCCCAAGTCTTAGATATTATTGTGCTCTGATGCTTGGATCTGAGTTGTAATTGTGAGCAATTTGCTATAAAACTTTCCCTGAAAACATCTACCCATGGTACGTAAGAAACATCTTTGCAGATGTATGCATACAATTATCAAGATGTATGTGTTTACTTTTCTCTACCAAAGAAGCTGTAAACGTAGACAAAGATTGTCCCAGATAGAAATAACTATATTTTGGAAAGTTGATAAAGAAAGCAAAGAGTGTTCCGAGAAATTGGTGCTTGCCAGGAAGCCACAGAGCATCTCAGGAGGTAGCGCTGAGGACCCTCAACCCTCCGTGACTCTCATGGGCATGTGAGGTGCATAAAGAAGTTGTAACTGAATGGTGTATGTGAACTTCCTTGCCTGTCATATGAGCTAGTTAAGTCACTTCATGTTCTTCATCAATAACTTCTACATACCAAAAATTAAAACAGGTGTTTTTAGCAAAGGAGGAAAGCTCATGTCTATAATCCCAGCATTCAAAAGGTTAAGGCAAAATGATTACCATGAAATGCCACACACTGAGTTCCAGGTTATCCTGAGCTACAGTTTGAGAACTTGACTCCAAAAGATATAGAGGGAGATTAGCTGGTAGATAGATAGATAGATAGATAGATAGATAGATAGATAGATAGATAGATAGATAGACAATAGATAAATAAATTAGACATAGATTAAATACAGATATAGATATTCCAATGAGTTTACATCACTTCATCAGCTTTTATTTCCTATTCTTGCTACTTCTCCTTCTCCTCCTTCTCCTCTGCCTTCTCTTCTTCCTCTTCTTCCTTCTCTTCTTCCTCCTCTTCCTTCCCCCTCTTCCCCTTCCCCTCCTCTTCCTCCTCCCCCTTTTCCACCTCCACCACTTCCTTCTTCTACAGTGTATCGTGCAACCTAGGCTAATCCTGAACTTCTGCGCTTCTTGCCTCAGCTTCCTGAGAGCTAGGATTACACCCGTACATCAGTTCTCCTATCTTGTCCTTTAATGTCTCCATGACTGAGCCAGAGAGGTGCAACCTTATCAGATCTCGTACAAGACAAAGGCAGCATATCTACCAGCAAAGCAAATACATGTGTTACCAAGTTACAAGTGCTCACCATCCTGAATGTGACCTTGAAATAAATAAGACCATATGGTTACAATAACATAGTGACAGAATTCTGTCTTCTCAAAACTTACATGTTGAAGCACTTTAGAATGTGGCTGGATTTGAAGGCAAGGTGCTTAATAAATTAAAATAATATCGTTAAGGTACAATTTAATTTAAACATATGTTTTTGTTTTCATTATCGGGGATTGGCGTGGTTAGTGTTAACTGTCCACTTGACAGAATCTGACTCTCCTGGGAGACAGGCCTTAGACATGCCTGTGGGCAATTATCATGATTTCACTCATTGAGGTGTGGAGATGTACCTGCTGTGAGTGGTTCCATTCCCTGGCTGGGATCCTGGACTGTGTAACTAGAGGAAGGGAAGTGAGCAGTGGTAGGCATCCATCCCTCACATTTCTTGGTATGAGTGTGATGTGACCAGCTGCTTCAAGCACTTACCACCTTCACAGTCCCTGAACTGTGAACTAAAATAAGACCTTTCTCCTGAAAGTTGCTCCTGTCAGTATTTTATCACAGCAATAGACCAAGGATTGAACCTGAGTCCTGAAGCAACTTAGGGCAAGGGCTCTATCACAGAGCTGTATTCCTGGCAGAACTTTTTTGACTGGTGTCCTTATACAATGAGAGTATTTTAACACTGACCCACAGAGGGAAGACCCAAGAAGACAGTGACTTAGAAGCAGGAAAAGGTTCTCAGAATCAATCTGCTCTGCTGGCCCCATGATCTCAGATTTCAGCCTGAAGAATTGTGGGAAAATGCATTTCTACTGTTCAGCTTTAGGACTGTGGTAATTTGAAAAAGGTATCCCTACTAAAGTAACAAAATAACAATATCCAAACTCATTAAGGATTGGCCACATACTAGCACTGAAGTAACCCCACAGATTTTGACACTAGATTCTTTTTCATCAACTTTCTTCCACATATCTACCAGTAAGAAACAGGAAAAAAACTAAAAGAAAATAACCATCTTTTATCACTAATAGTCATAGAGACGAATGAGGTAATAATGCAGTCAATATGATTGCCCTTGGGTTTCACATCCTAAGAATGGTCAGGATGAACTTCACCACCCCTCCTCTTCTCTCCAAGAGAATGGCTTTGAAGCCATCCACCAGGGAATACACAGTCAAAGGCTGAAAGCCAGCATGAAAGCAAAGCCCTTGAGGATGAATTCCTGAAGGGGAAAAAAAAGCCAAGGACACAGAGGAAAGAAGAAAGGGAGGCAAGAGATCATAGATTAAGAGGTTGGGTGCTGATCTCAGAAGATGAACACATAAACAACATAAGGCTGAAAAAAGAGAGTCAGTACCACTTTAAGAAGCTAGAGATGTGTCCAAGAGAGCAGAGCAGTGAGGCCACTCCTGAAAGATTACCTCCTGTGTGAAATACACGAATTTGTGACAGATACCAAAGGACCAAACGCATTCAGCCTATGCAATGAACAAGCTTTCCTCTTATAAGTCTATGCTTGCAGGTGTTGAAGTTCACTATCCGTGTGCTTGGCATCTGCAGAGGCCAGGAAGGAACATTGGATCCCTTTAAAACAGAAGTTATAAACTCTAGCTGTGAGCCATCATGTGGGTGCTGAGAATCAAACCCTGGTTCACTTCAAGAGCATCAAGTAGTCTTAACCACTGAGCCATTTCTCCAGCCCTTTTAAAAAAGAACTTTTACATGTTCTCAGTGGTCAAACAGTAATCTGATTTGGGCATGAATGATGTAACTGCGTCCTTTGAGTGGCAAAAGTTTAATGCTGGGATTTCACAGAAAAGAGTCATTCGGCACTCAAAACCACTCTACAAAGCAGGCAATGCCAGCGTCACTGTGTTGTTTCGGTTTGGAACCAAAGCCCAGTCACAGTGCCTGATCAAAACATTTTTTACTGAGCAGGTGCTTCGCATGGTGTCTGGCAATGGCAATTATTGGATAATTATTTCTGAATGTAGCCAAAGAATCATTACAGAAATGCTCCAAGTTCAACATCAACAAGGTCTGGGGCAAATGAATTTGGAAGGTGGTTTCTGAAAGTGGGGTGGGTTCTTGCCCAAGGATTTGGTGCACCCCAGAGTGTAGTGAATTGATGTCAGGCTCTAACATAGAATCTATCATCACAGAGCCAGAGCCAGACTCTTCTGTGTGTGCCATGTGGAACTGAACGTGGATCTTACACCTGTGGTGTTGCCTTTTTTTTTTCAGACAAATATGCAAACTGATAACAAGACCATCTGTTTCTTCCTCCTCAGATATAAAAGATGACTGCATTTGCAGAGAATGAATCATTCTGCTCTTCCTAACTGCTTGTCTGATTGCATAAACATCTCTGTATCGTCCCATTTTAATAAGTTGCTTTAGAATTTTCTACTCCTAGGGCTTTGTTTATATACCCTTAACTTCCCAAGAATGAAAAAAATATCAAGCAGATTTCTTCAATTGCTACATCAACAACAAAACTGCACTCTTAGAATTGGAATCAAAATTTCTACCCTGTCCTGCTTTATGGAATGTGAGTGTGGGAGATTCAAACACAGCTAGAAAGAAGGCACAGGAGAAGTTCCTAACAAAGCAGTGAGAAAGTCTTGTCGTTGCCTCTTTTGGTTTCACTGTGATTCTGGGTGATGTTGTTGGGGACTGTTCCCCTATACCCAAAATTTTTGATGTCCAAAAGGAATGGTTTTCTGTTTTCATTGACCTTCTCCAATTTCCTAACCAATGACGGCATAAGAAACTCTCATTCTTGCTTATTTTCAACATTGTTCCATCTTATAGAAAGATCTCTTAAGAAACCAACAGTAAAGAAAACTAATAGAAAAGTTTGCACCCGCAGACAAGTTTGTGCCCGCAGACATCCACAGAACACAACAGACAGATTTGAGATAAATCTATCCAAGACACGTGTGCAATCATATCCATTTTTTTCCCAACATCTACCCTCTTTGCCAAGGAAATGCAGAAAGGGAACCAAGTTCCGGATTCCTGTTTCCAGCCCAGTCAGGTCAGTGTGGCTGTGCTTCGGAGAACAAGGTTAGCAAAGGACAGCTCTTGTAGTCTTTATTCTTAGTTTGCAAACTGATAATTATTTACAAAAATAAAGAAAAGTTCCCTTCCTTTTATAAATGTAAAGGTCCATACATTAAAAGCAGTAGGTTCCCTTGAGAGTGGTGGTCTTCTCAACTGTTCCATTCATGCCCGAAAACCATACAGTAGGAAAACATATATATATATATATGTATATATATATATATATATATATATATATATATATATATATATATATATATATATATATATATATATATATATATATATATACATATACATATATATGCTGGGAGGTCACTGTCTCAAAAGACTGACAGTATGCTGGTAGTTTCTATGAAAACCTAGGACCCAGTGGAGGGGAAAAAAATGATGGGCTAAACTAGAAGATGAAAAATCAGAAAAGATGGAGCCGGAAGTTCTGATGCTGCAATCATCTGCTTCCTGTTATTTGCTTAGTTACCACATATTTTTACCTTCTTGTAGATTATTGTGTTAAGTACACAGAATTCGCATCCAGACAGACTATGCCTCCACAGTTCTTAGATCAAATCTGATAAAGGTCTCAACTTTTCAATCCTCAATTTGTTTCTGTAAAATGGGATTATTATCTGGGCATGATGACTATATAGTGAGTAGTGAGTTCAAGACCAGCCTGGGCTTAAAGAGTTGAAATATATATATAATTAGTAATGCCCATGCCATTTGGCTTCTTGCAAAGAGTCAATGAGAGCACACACAAAATGACTCTAGATGTCACTTCACAGGATGTAAATACATTGCCTGTCACGTACTGAGCTCTTAATAAACTATGATTATCACAAATTCTATTTAGTCTTTTTCTTCAAATACTATAAACCAAATGATCTAAACAAAAGATATCCCAAAATTTCCATTTGGGGCAGTTGTTCCTTACTAACTGTAAGGAGCTTACCAAGGACGGTTCTCTTTCCATGGGTATCAACTATTTAATATCTGCTCATCACTTCCACTTCATTTATCACAAAACTAAATCACAAAGCTCTTGAACCTTGAATCACACAAGCTTATAAATACTTTAAGGTTGTAATCAATGGTGAAGCTGGGATTTGAACCCAGGAGATCTAGCTCAAAGCCTTGTGTTTACCTGCTACCCAAGCATTCTCTGTCTTCATGCTATCGACATTGTGAGCCTGACTAGTTTTTGCTATGGTGATACCCAGGATATAGCGTACCATCCATGCCCTATGCTCACTATGTATCAGTCATCCCCCCTCCTCAGTGGGCCCATCAAAAATGGCTCTATACTCAGGGCTGGAGAGATGGTTCAGTGATAAAGAGCACTGGTTGTTCTTACAGAGGTCCTGATTTCGACTCCCAGCAATTGTATGGTGGCTCACAACCATCTGTAATGGGATCTAATACCCTCTTCTTTTTGTGTCTGAAGGCAGCTACAGTGTATTCATACACATAAAACAAATAAACCTTTTTTTAAAAATCACATTATTTTAAGAGATGACTAGATGGCCATAAAAATGAATGAAACTCTGCAGCTGATGGAGGTGAAGAAGTAGGGACATCTCCAGGACAAGACAGAGATCTAGGATAAGGGAGGTACCCAAGAATCAATGGGGTTGGTCTTAGCTGTGACTCTCAACATTGGGCATATGGGCCTGAAGAGACTACCTCCTGTAGCCAGGCAGGAATTCCAGTGAAGCAATAGAGACACAAACCCACCCATAAAATTTTCAATCCAAAATGTATACTCTCCACAAGAAATGCAGGCATGGGGGAGGGATCAGAGACTGAGGGAATGGCCAACCAATACTCAAAACAACTTGAGACCTATCCCATGGTCTCTGACACTATTTATAATACTATGTTATGTTTGTAGACGGGAGTATGTTGTCCTCGAGAAATTCCACCCAGCAGCTGACTCAGACAGATACAGATACCCACAGCCAAATAGTGGATGGAGCTTGGGGACTCTTATGGAAGAAGTGGAAAGAATTCAGGTCCCAAAGGAGACAGGAACTGCACAGGAAGACCAACAAAGTCAACTAACCTTGGGGCTCTCAGAATCTGGACCACCAACCAAAGAACATGGGCTAGACCTAGGCCTCTCCACACAGATGTAGCAGATGTGCAGCTTGACCTTCATGTGGGTCCTGAACAGCTGGAGCAGGAACTATCCTAAAAGCTGTTGCCTGTATGTGGGATATGTTCTTCTACCTGGGCTCCCTTGCCTGGCTCAGTGGGAGAGGAAGTGCCTAACTTTGCAGAGACTTAATGTGCCAGGGTGGAGGGATACACAGGGTATCCCCCACCTGCTGAGAGGAGAAGAAGGAGTTGGGGAAAGATTGTGGGAGAGGCTGACTGGGAGTGGGGCAGTGAGTGAGATGTAAAGTGAATAAGTAAAAAATTTCATTTAATTTTAAAAAAAGATATTAGATTAAAAAGTTAAAAAATTAAATAAAAAAAAACTATCTCCATACTCTGCTACATATTCCCTAGGAACAAAGTCACCCCAACTACTTGAGAACTACAGCTGCACATCAACCTTTGTTGTTCTAAAGACTTTTTTTCCTTAATCTTGATATAATTGATGTCATTTTTCTCATTTTATGTATGACAAAACTAAGACACACCATTAAACTTACTTGTAACCATAGCTTTGATGTTAAAGATCTTTTAAAAAGCCTATGACCAGCCTCTAACCAGGTCACATGGGTGAAGATCTTTGGAGCAAGTGAAGGATGGGCAGGCCTTTTGGAAGCTCCCCCAGGAAATTCCTGGACATAGCCAATGGTAAGAACCAACACTCCAGTTTTTCCTTTGGGAGACGAATCATCATGGGTCCACTCACTGACTGTGTAAAAGTCAGTCTAATCCCCTAATTACAGCACAGCATTGACTGTTCCCTCTCTGTCCCCTTTCCTTGAATCTCCACCCCATGAGTCCCCACTCATACCCCCCTTCTGTCACATGTCTTAACCTTTTCTTTCTCCCACCATGTCCTTCTGAGTATATGCTTCTCCATTTTCATATTTACATCCTTTTGAAGTGGTCTTTCCTAGCTTATCCCTGCAGCTCACACAACCATCATTACTCTTCATTTGTTACCAACTAAAGCCAGCTGACACATCAACCTTCACAGAAAAGCAGCCTTGATCCACTCAGTGGTTCTCATTTTCAATGCCACCCTGAAGCATGCTGGCATCCTCCCTCTCCATTGTCATCTTTGATATCCACAGCATCTTGCCATCATTGACACTATCTCCATCTTCCTCATTTCTACCACTGACAGCAACAAGTACTCTCCCACAGGGCTCTATTTCTGTCCCTTTCCTCTAAAGTCCCAGCATTTGCCTGAGCCTGATACCTCAGGAAGACCATAATGGATGCTTATAGCATGAGTACATAGACAACTTGTCTCCTTTTCTTATCGTCACCATTTTCTACCCTCCCACTAATCTGTGTAGCCCTCCTCTTGCTCCATCACCTTCTCCTTGCACATTTTCATCAGTGCCAAGCCTCCTTCCTTGCCCTGAGCCATCTGCCCACTGGACACAGCAGTAGCTGAACTGTTTCCACTCCCAGGGACTCAGGAGCAAAGCCAGGCAGCAATGGCTAGAACTCATGCCTAATTTTGTTTGTTTTTTGTGTGTTGTTATTTTATTGGATATTTTCTTTATTTACATTTCAAATGATAGCCCCTTTACCAGTTTCCCTCCCTCCCGGAAACACCCTATCACATCCTCCCTCCCCCTGCTTCTATAAGTGTGTTCCTCCAACCACCCGCCCATCCCCACTCCCCACCCTCTATTCCCCTACACTGGGGCATCTATCAAGCCTTCATAGGGCCAAGGGCCTCTCCTCCCATTGATGCCCAACAAGGTCATCCTCTGCTACATTTGCAGCTGAAGCCATATGTACTCCTTCGTTGATGGCTTAGTCCCTGGGAGTTCAGGGAGGAGAGTCTGGTTGGTTCATACTGTTGTCCTTCCTATGGGGTTGCAAACCCCTTCAACTCCTTCAGTCCATTCTCTAATTCCTTTATTAGGAACCCTGTGCTCAGTCCAATGGTTGGCTGCGAGCATCTGTCTCTGTGTTTGTAAGGCTCTGGCAGAGCCTCTCAGGAGACAGCTATATCAGGCTCCTTTCACCATGCACTTCTTGGCATCCACAATAGTGTCTGGGTTTGGTAACTGTACATGGGATAAATCCCCAGGTGAGACAGTCTCTGGATAGCCTTTCCTTTAGTCTCTCCTCTACACTTTGTCTCCATCTTTATTCCTGTAAGTATTTTGTTTTCCTTCTAAGAAGGACTGAAGCACCGGCACTTTGGTCTTCCTTATTGAGCTTAATGTGGTCTATGAATTGTATCCTGGTTATTTGGAGTTTGTGGGCTAATATCCACTTATCAGTGAGTACATAGCATGTGTGGTTTTTGGGATTGGATTACCTCACTCAGGATGATATTTTCTAGTTCCATCCATTTGCCTAAGAATTTCATGAATTCATCATTTTTAATAGCTGAGTGGTGTTCCATTGTGTAAATGTACCACATTTTTTGTATCCATTTCTCTGAATGACATCTGGGTTCTTTCCAGCTTCTGGCTACTATAAATAAGGCTGCTATGAACATAGTGGAGCATATGTCTTTATTACATGTTGGAACATCTTCTGGGTATATGCCCAGGAGTGGTATATCTGGGTCCTCAGGCAGTACTACATCCAATTTTCTGAGGAACTGCCAGACTGATTTTCAGAGGTATTGTACTAGAACTTATATCTAACTTTGAATTCCCAGTTGCTTCAGCAAGCTTCAAGTTGTGGTGAGCCTCTTCAGGCTCAGATCCACTTCTACCTGCATCACAATTGTAGACGTGCACATTATAACCTCATAGTGACATTGGAATGACCAAGTTCCCTGTGTGTCCCATAATGGAAGGTAATCTGAGTTGTTCATCATAATGAAGCGGCACCATTGTCTATTCTGCACCATTATCCAAAATGTGTCAAAGAGAAGAGATGATTGCTCAGTAGGTAACATGCTAGCTCTGGAAGCATGAGGAGCTGAGTTCAAACCCCTAAAACCCTAATATAAGCTGAGCATGAGGTATGTGTCTGCATACTAGGGACGTTTGGGTGCAGACTAGTAGAGCCCATCTAGCTAAAACTCAAGCTCCAAGTTCATAAGAGACAAGCTTCAGAAAATGAAGGTGTAGAATTTTATAAAGAAAGACTCTGACCATCTACCACTGGTCTCCATATGCACAGGTGGGCCTACATGCCTGCATGCACACTTACAATCACACACACACACACACACACACACACACACACACACACACACAAGCTTGAAAATTTGGGAAATACTCAACTTGATCTTTTCTCTCCAATAATTTTGCATAGAAAAGTGTAGCGCACAGAGTATCTGGAGAAGGAAGACTTACCCATATGTAAAGTAACACTTCCTCACCAACTCAGAAAGCACTGAGGCTGGATACAGGGGAACAGTCACTTCAGAATGATGGCTAGGCAAATGTCTAGCTCCTTCTCCTGCTGGTCTATCCATATCAATGCACCCACCAGTCACTGTAAGTCTTGGAAATGACTGACTGATGCTGAAGTTAGACCCTGGAATTTTCCAACCCTTCATTCTTGCTCACAAACAGAAGTTTCTAGAAACTATTCTAGAAAGGAATAATTCCCCTTCATATCAACGTTTCACAAACCTATATGTATATATGTTGATATACATAAATGTATATCTTTTAATCCTCAAAAAAAGTGATTTATCCTGAGTGGAAAAATAACTTCCTTCAGGGTTACAGAAGAAGTATACTATTTGCAACTTGTATTACTTAAGAGCTGAGTTATAAAGACGTCAAAACAAAACCACCACTTATCACCAAAACTGGAGTCGCACTAGTTAAGGTTTTGGCATGGCCGACAACTCCTGTCATGCTTGTTTTGTTAAGATCCACTGGAATATAGAAGGGGCTTTTGTCAGAAATGCTGATGAAGGTGACTCATATGAGTTTTAAATAGGAAAACACTCACAAGAAAGGAAGAGAGAGAAAGATTAAACGAAGAGTAAAATCCTCCAAGATTATTTTTCCTGTTTAAATGGAAACTATTCTATGGAGATTAGATAAATAGGCGCTTCAGTAAGATCAACAAAGCAATGAGCACTAGAGCAAATGGAAGCTTCTGCACTTTGTAGAGGAGTCACAAGCGATGTGCCATCAGATAACGCCAACCTCCTCCACTACTTTCTGGATGTTAATAAACCAAAGCCTGCTGGGCATTCCCAACTGTAAACAATGGAAGTCAGGTCACCATTTCCATCACTACTGTATTTATTCTTAGGGCTCGTTTCTATCTGAGCCACGATTGCCTTGGCCATCCTACGCACACGCAGTGTCTTTTAACCTCTTAACTTGCACCTTGTATATAGATTTGCTCAAGAATAAACACTAACTGGCACAGAAACTCTGCTCTCATAGTATATTAAGCATGCTACCGCTTGCCAGAATGAACTTCGGTTGTTACACGTACATTTATAGATAGACACATATGTGTCTCTATATTCAGACGAATAGGCTTCTACACAGAGAGACTCTGCATATGAAAATGAGACCTTTATTTGCTTGTGTAATGTGTCAAAATATCAAAATTAGAAAAATTCAGGCAAGCACTTCAGAGTTTGCCAGAAAAATATCGTTTAAACTCCATGCAAAGTTGATCCACTTTCTTAAGAATGTCAAAAGTACCATGAGCCAAACTCAGCTTTCAAACAATCTATTTAGTGCTTAGGACTGAGCATAAAATGTAAGAAAACGTACCCGCAGGTGAAGAAAAAGCAGAAATTAATCAGTCTAGCTTGAAAGGAAAACATGCCACAGCAAGCTCTGCTGAAAGACTCAGTAAAGAACCAGGTATTATACATGTGTTCCTAGTACCTGGGAGGGAGAGGCAAGAAGACAGTGAGTTCTAGGTCACCCTGGGCTATATAGCAAGACTATAAAAAACTGTATAAATGTATATAATTCCAAGCCAGATTTTCCTAAGTTTTCTAAAATTAGCTTGCCATCTTTATAACACAACCTTATTTGAAGGAATTAATATCAAGCCATTACCCTGACACAAGACAATAGGGACAGCTGTCTGAGTCCCAGCACACGGGTGCATCTTCCATATCACCCCCACATTCTCCATGAACACCTCCCTTGTCCCAGCTATTCACCTCTTCTCCAAGCTGTCATCACACACCTTCCCCTGGCCTCTGTTACTTTTCTCTTCAAAGCAGGAATGAGCTGCTCATGGGTGTGTCAACCTAACAGGACTATAAATCTCAGGAGATAAAAACCTGAATCACCATCAGTTTTATAAAAACCCTACCAGTCTCACTGTACAAGCTAAATAAACAGTTAGTACGTTAAACTAACAATGCAAAGAAATGTGAGTATTACTGCTTCTGCATTTTCAGACAGTGTGACACACTGCTGTCACTCACTGCTGCTAGTAGCTGCAGTGTTGTGTGACTCTGAGAGGTGAGTTGAGAGTTAGGACAGCATTTAAGTTCTTAATGCAGAAGCTGAGGGAGCTGACGGATCTGGGGAGATGACTCAGTAGTTAAGAGAATGTACTGTTCTTGCAGAAAACCAGAATTTGGTCTAGCACCCAGTTTGGGCATCTTTCTGTAACTCCTAGTCCAGGGTATCCAATATCCTCTTTGGGTATCTTCCAATACCACCTTATTCATTGCACTCACATATGCAGGCAGACAGACACACATACACACACACATACATAATTACAAATAGAGTAATTGAAACTTCCTTGCTGGTTAATGGAAATTCTTCTGGTATTGCCATAAATTATATCCCTATCACTCTAAATGAATGATAAACATCATCAAAGACTCTGGTTATAGATCCTTCTCTAGCATAAGAAAACCTTTTGTGGTTTTGTGGGGCTGAAGGTGTATGTGTTTCTTGGTTTCTTGTTTGTTTGTTTGGTTGGTTGGTTGGTTGGTTTGGGTTTATATTGCTTTTAAAGAGAGAAAGAGAAAAAGAGCATAAAGGTAGGCTAGGGAGATACAGAGGATCTCGGATGAACTGGGAGGGGAAAAATGATCAAATGTTTCAATATATAAAGAAAAAATCTACAGGCTAAAAAAGACACCCCTAGTTGCATTTATCAATTCACCTATGAAGCCATTCATCACATTGGTTGTTCTTGAGCCTGTTTTTATGTTTGTTTGTTTGTTTCTTCATCTACATGCAGAATTGGGTTGGTACTAATCTTCAGTTAATCACCTATTGTTTGGGCTAGTTTTGTGTCAACTTGACACAGGCTGGAGTTATCACAGAGAAAGGAGCTTCCAATTGGAAGTGTATCCACGAGATCCAGCTATAAGGCATTTTCTCAATTAGTGATCAAGGGGAGAGGTCCCCTTGTGGGTGGTGCCATCTCTGGGCTGGTAGTCTTGGTTCTATAAGAGAGCAGCCTGAGCAAGCCAGAGGAAGCAAGCCAGTAAGTAACATCCTTCCATGAGCTCTGCATCAGCTCCTGCTTCCTGACCTGCTTGAGTTCCAGTCCTGACATCCTTTGGTGATCAACAGCAATGTGGAAAGTGTAAGCTGAATAAACCCCTTCTTTCCTCCCCAACTTGCTTCTTGGTCATGATGTTTTGTCTAGGAACAGAAACCCTGACTGAGACGCCTATTGTTATCTTTGATTCCCCTGTGGATCCATTCTACCTTAGTCCATTTTATTTTATCACTGGCTTGTTCTAATAAGGGAGTGAAGCATGTTTATCTCACGATCCAGCTTGCTGTGAATCAAATCTCTGGCAATCGTGTATCTAGATTATCCTTTCCCTTCTTCTCTCCTGTGTGAGGAAAATATGGTCTAAAATCAACCATCCTTCTACTTGTGTTTCAGTTTTACCCTGTACATATGCGGATCTAAGCAGCATCCTTGTCCATACCCTCTTCAAAAGGCAGTTATATTCATGGCTTGATGTCAGGAAACAGGCATATATTTTGTCTTAGGATGTGCAGTGAAGTTTGGTTAAGGTACATATGGCTCTGGTAAAAGTTACAAGGCTATCAAAGGCTCAGCCCTCAGCCCTCTTCCCCATGTATGATTTTACTTGGCTAAAGATCCCTGTGAGTTTTAGTAAAAGACAAGGGGCATCTTGGGTGCTCTTGTTGCAGAATATTGGCCCTCACTCAACAGTCCTCGGTGTCTTTCGTAGATGGGAGTTTTGGTTTTTTTCTACTTCACAAGAGGCTTTTGATATGTGTTAGTGTATGTATAGTGGTGGAAGAAACGAAAGTAAAACTTAGAGGCTCAAGAGACTTGACAAAGGATGGCGTGGCTCGAAGAAGACACAGTACTTCTCCCATCTTCTCCAGGCCACAACGCCAAAAGAAGGAGTCATCCTCTGCCCTTCTTCCTGTGGAGATGGGAACTACACAGTGAGTGTTCCAGCCCACTTCCACTCTCCATGTTCAGCTCTTCTCACAATATTCACAAGGTGGAGGCCAGGAGGCAGAGATCTCTGAAAACTCACCTTGGTGCACTGCATTCTGCTGCTCAGGCTCTGTTCTGTACCAGATTCATACAGAACATCACTGACATGTCGCTACATTTACCCTTTCAGGACTGTGTAAGTGTTCCACTTCCTGGAGACACTTCTGCCACTGTCACCAATGTTCTTTGAAAACTCTTCTGCAAAGTGATGATGACAAATATCCTAAAAGACGACGTGGTTAAAAGCCATCTATCTAGTCCTTAGAAGCCAAGCTAATCTCATTGGGTGTATAGAGTCACCAGTCAGCTTGCAGTGAGAAAGGCTCTTGAGGATATTTTATACATAAGCAAAACCCCTTTCTCAGCTTCTCCTCCACCCCAGCCACTTTCACCACCATTGCTGGGTTTTCTTTCATAGCATCTGCCACCAAATGCTACCCACCTTAATCATGCTCTATAAATTATAACAAGTCATGGCATTCTACAAAGATGCCTTTGAAATGCAAGCTATTATGAGCCTCTATATGTTTCAAACCTTGAACATCTTCAACGTCTGACTGATTGCACTTGGTTTTTCATTTTCAGTTCTTAGCACACACTCTGAGGTATTAAACACCCTCTGTTAAGTGTAGCATTAACCGCCACTTGCTGAAGAACAGTTTTACACAACCCACTCATTGCTACCCCAATCCATGTGCTCCTGACATCCAGCTTCGCATCTCTCTGGCCTCTGAAGGTTGTGAACGCCCTCACCAAGCACCTGCAGTCCCCAGGCATCTATGAAACTGCCCTGGATTCCCTGGGGCTCTGCATACTGACGTGGGCTTCAGTAAAAGGGATGGCTGGGTGTGCCAAGCAGACGGTTTTTATTCTGGCATTTGCCAGAAGGGAAATTGCTAAAATGTTTTAGGGCCCCCTCAGGAAAATAAAAATGTCACAGTGCCTTTAGCTTTTATCCCTCACTAAAATCAATGTTTTCTAAAAAAGAGAGAAGCTTTTAGTCCTCTTGTAAGAGTTCTGCTTCAGATCCAGCTCACGTTAATTAGGCACATACTTTTGGCCAGAGTTTTTAATAACTTCATTCCCATCACGATCAGCTATGAATCATCTTCACATCACAGTTGTAGAAGCAAGATGGAGAATTCAACAACCTACACGGGTCACTCTGTTTTAGGGCAAAAGCAGAATCTGAATCTGGCTCCTGGAACTCTGGTTTGTATGTCTATAACATGCTGGGTCTCTGCACCTCCACCCATCACGAATACATAGCAAAGGAGGCTAGGCAGAAATACATTATGGCCAAGTCCTACATGGAGCTGGCTTGCTCATCCGTCTTTGACCACTCTCTACTGAGAAGCACGGATGGTCCATGCGGTCAAGTATCGAAGAAATAGGGTAAATGAAAACTGACAAAACTCTCTACCTCACCTCTACTGTGGGTCACAGTCAATAAACAAGATGCAAGATATCCAATATATAGTATTTTAGCACTCTCTCAGAAACTAAGTCGTTAACAGTAAATACTAAGAGAAAACCAGTTACTAGTGAGAAGCTGAAGTTTTAAAGAACATATCAAGCATATCTCTTTGAGCAGGAAACAATTTCTGGAGTTTTAGCTGCATTGAGTTATTTACTGTTGGTATTTGTTGTTTGGGGATTACAGAAGTACCATTTCACTTCAAGAAACTACACTGTAAGAATCTACTTGATATTGTTAATCAATTGTTCCCCCGCCCCCAACTTATTAATCATCTTTACTTTGGCTAGTGTATAAGATTACATCTATGGCTTCTCGGCCTTTTGGCTAAGATCAAGTAAAGATTACATCTAGGGACCAAATGCACTGATATGTTTTGGACAGTGTTCAGTTATTTCAAAGGGACATTCAGAACTGGCATTCCAAGGCCTGATGTCGCTGAATATCAGCATGTTATCCAACTGTGTGTGAAAGTTTATTGTTTCTATAACTGTTTGTGTCTATAACCTGGTCATTTATGAACAAATACATTGTCTTGCCTCACCATTTGAGAGGCCCAGCCTATGATGGTGTGGAAGTTCTGTTTTAAGGTTTCTCCAAGGGGTGTGTCAGCAGGCAATGGCAAAACATAGTAAAGCAAATTATCAGGAACCAGTAGTGAGACGAGAAAGAGACCTGGGTGCCATTGTCATTTCAAGAACACACAGTGATGTAAGGACTACTTAGTACAGTCTCCCTTCTCTTCCATCATCTCTTAATAGTGGGAAGACCCTGGGGACCAGGCCTTTCACCACAGACCTTTAGAGGACAGTCAGTGTCCAAACGGAAGCACTGGATCTTCTGTACATTATGGAGCTCTAGGAAGGTCTACTGAGTTCAGACACTGTGACACTTTCCCACTTAAGTTGTCTATAAAGCAAGATGATTGTGAATTCCGCACACCTGATGCAAGCTTTAACTCAGAAGTGGCTCTGCCATAGAATTTGCACATGTAACACACAGGTGTAAATACCAATAAAGGAGAAGAGCTCTCTCTCTCTCTCTCTCTCTCTCTCTCTCTCTCTCTCTCTCTCTCTCTCACACACACACACACACACACACACACACACTCACACACACACCAAAGAAGTGAAAACACTCATGGAATCTTGTTTCTTTAAAGGAACACTGACATCGACTTAGATCGAGTGTGGCAAACAGCCAGTGCTAAGAAAATGATTTTAATTTAAGGTGTGACTATAAACTAAAAAGGCAGTTTCTTAGAGAAAAAAAAGTTTCAAAGGCAGTTCCTTAAATAGCTTAGAAAATAGCAAAGTTGACTTCAGCTCTGGATAAAGAATGACAGTCACTGGGACACGGGTGTAATTGTGGAGATGATTAAATTTTATTGTATATAAACTAGGAAATCTGTCCAGGAAAGGAACAACACATGATCATTGTCTGTATGTTCCTGTTATCCCGGAGAGACAGTAATGACATAGGAAACACTTACCAAAGCTTACCACAGTATATAGTCAGGGTTGTCTCCTCCTTCCTTCCTCCCTCAATCCTTTCTTCCCTCCCTCCTTCCTTCTTTCTGTTCTTTTCTTCCTTTCCACCCATCCTTCCTTCCCCTACCTCCTTCCTTCCCTCTTTCTTTCTTTCTTTCTTTCTTTCTTTCTTTCTTTCTTTCCTTCCTTCCTTCCTTCCTTGCATGGGTCTTGAGATGAGACCCTTGCCATGTATACTAGGCCACCTTCAAACTCTCCATCCTCCTGCCTCAGTAACCCATTTCGCTGATCAGTTTTCAAATCTTGTTCTCCATTGTCCTTGGGCTATGCAAAGATATAACTCAAAGCATCAAGAACTGGATTTCCACTTCACTCTCCTGTTCACTGGCTTTATATATTGGTTCATGTGCAAAAATGTACCTTTTAAATCCTTTTACATTTAAAAGTCTGTAAAAATGTTACCACAGAACTAGCAGGCTTCAAAGATAACATGGTTTCAGTGCACTAACCCAATACCAGACTGAAAGCACTCATTCTGTGGCTTCCTGCTAAGTAACTCTAGAAAACACATGTACATAAGTTATTCAGGAATGACTTCTGTACAAATTCAACCAGCACAAACAGTTTTATAGCTTTGTTTTGTTTTGTTTTGTTTTTTCGAGACAGGGTTTCTCTGTGTAGCTCTGGCTGTCCTGGAACTCACTTTGTAGACCAGGCTGGCCTCGAACTCAGAACCGCCTCTGCCTCCCAAGTGCTGGGATTAAAGGCGTGCGCCACCACACCCGGCTCATAGTTTTATAGCTTTTAATGTTAATCTAAAATAGTCAAGATAGGCGAGGTTTGGAATAGAAAAAATTTTTTTTTGTAAACTGTTGGTTATGCTTGAAATTTTAAGGAAAGAGAAGTGACATAACAATGGATGGATAGTTAATGAAAGAAAGAAAATAAATATGGATCCTTCAGTCTAGCAAGTCGGGCCGAAATCCCTTAGGTTTTACATGATGTTGAGCAACTGGCTTAAACTCATCCAACCTTAGCCCAATTGAACTTAACAGTACATGGTACATTCAGTTTTGTGCCGATTAAATGGGAAACTCTAGCATAGAGATCTTAGGCCAATGAGGTACACCAAATGTGTTTAGCAAACATTACCTGGACATGCGTGCGTGTGTGTGTGTGTGTGTGTGTGTGTGTGTGTGTGTGTGTGTGTGATTCTTCACATTTTAAACACAAAGGTTACATAATTTGTTGAAGTTTAAAAGATGCTTATTAGCATCAAGATCCTTTATTCGGTGTATGACAAAACTTTAATACATGAGTTTTCTGCCAAATTAAGAAGTCAGGTTGGCAAGCTCATATTTCCACCATGCACATGCTCACATTATTTCTGGTCAATACAATACACTGTGTTTTATTAACCTTACCAGTACTTATCAAAATCCCAAGACCCTTTGGAAGATTTAAACATTCAGAAACTCTGACTTTCTCAAGTGGTCAACAACCCAAAGAGAATAATAGATGCTTATGTCTGATGTTTATGGAATCACTCTGAAAGAATCATGACTACTTTAGTACTAATGATATTGTGAGTATTACACTGAACACTACTGTTTGAGTATTAACCACCTATTTGATACCACATTGAGTAATACTACTAGTTCAGTACTAACCACATATTTGATTCCCTACTCTTGCAATAGCCATATTAAATCAGTATTTTATTAGGAGGGTGAAAATTGGTCAAAGCCTTTGAGTGTCAGAAAGTGCCTAGATTTTAACCCGTTTCAGATGAATGTCAAGCCCCAGCCTTTGAAATGACACCTCAGGCATCTTGCTGCTTACTTTATTAAGCCTAAGTTTTGTCTTCACATTATCCCAGAAACATTACTTGTACTTCTTCTCATTTGGGAATATGAAAGCCCATCTCTGATTTACAAGCCTTAAGTCATATTTAATAGATCTGATGTCCCAGCTAGGAAATGCAGGCAATGTCTAGTCAGTAACACAGCATATTTGGCTCATGATGATTAAACAATATATGAAAAACATTTTTATGACCAAGGCAACATGATAGTTGTAGCTACTCTGTCAAGTCAGGGTTGTTACTAAGAGTCTTACCTTTCAAAGGACTCCACTCCTAACAAAATTATCCAGTCCAGTTGGTCACCTTAGGATCAATGCTGTAATACATAGGTGTAGATATGAAAACCCACAGAAGAAAATAATCAACCAATCATTAACTATTAATTATGTATAAGTACAAAAGGGAAAAAAACAGTTGGATTACAGAAAATGGTACAAAATGGAAAGCTTTAATATCTAAAGGCCACAACACAAGCTTTGCAGTTGAACAAATGAGCATTAAACTCTAATGCCTTTAACTAATTATGTAAATTAGGTCACATGTGTGGTTTTGTTTTGCTTGTTGCTGAGTCCTGCTCAGCCATGACAGGGACAGCATGACATGGTTCCCATCCCTGGAACAGAGCCCGAAGGGCATTGGTCTCCACAAGTGTCAATGGATGCTGTAGACATAAGTCTTATTTGTTTAAAAAAAAAAAAATATATATATATATATATATATATATATATATATATATATATATATAAATAAAACTTTATGTTCCTCCTTTGGAGGGATGTCCTTTCTGCCAAGGTTAATGACAGCAGGAGCCCAGGAGCCAAGGGTGTGACTAATGTCTCAGCAAAATCTCAGGCTATGGGAAAGAACTCTGAAAACATGAGTTCAAAACTATGTAAATTCTCAACTATGAAAAATATAAGGATGCAATATGAATTGTATGAAGGGCTTTTCAGACCTAGAAAAACAGAGGCATCTGCACTATAAGCCAGCTTGTCAGACAGATACAAAGTCAGGCAAATTCCTGAGTTCAAGGTCAGCCTGGTACAGAAGGAGTTTAGGTCTAGGCCCAGGCATGGTAGAAGAGGTAATCTCAGGGTGGGGGTCCAACCCAGCTAGCTTATCCTCTGTGCTTAATAAAGACAGGCAGATCTCTGAAAATGAGTTTGCTATCTCTTTCTAAGAATCAAGGACTGAGGCCACAGGATGCTGTTTCATGAGATAATCAAAAAGGAACCTGGGATAATGGCTGAACTGATATGAAAATAAAAGACTGGGCTTTTGATCAGCAAGTGGTGAGTTTTTATCTACAGAGTTTTTAGAATAGAAAGAGAGAACACAGAACATAAGCCATCAGTTTATAATCCACATTTGACTTCCAGTTGTTTGTTTTACTGATCCCCTTTGCTCAGAACCCCTCTCCAAGCTGAGGCTGGTCCATGGCATGTTTTATTATTTTGTTGTTGGTTTTTGCTTTTGTTTTGTTTTCACTGTCACTTTTAGCTGATACTAAAAGTATTGGCCTTATAGGAATGTGATGGCAATTGAGATGACATAGAAATCAGATGACAATTAAGAAGATATATAATTGCTTCTACTAGCCCTGAAATAGTTGCCCTGAAAGAAGGTTTTATTCTCCTATTACTTTCCTAAGGTGCAGGCCATAGTAATATGACTAACACAGTTGGGATAGACTTATTATGATGTTGATATTTCAGCTATGCCAATGACATAACAAGTTACAGAATGGTACCCTAAATTTGCTGTGCAAATGGTGGCATCCCCAGATAGACTCAGAGTAAAAGCCAACCAACCTCCTGCTCAGCCACTAGTGCACTCTGACTCCTTAGTACCCTTGGTATCTTCTCCCCCTCAGGCCTAAGTCATATTACTCCTCTTACCCATCATTTATTTTTAATCAGTTCTCAGCATGTAGTCTTAGTTAGCTTGAATCTCACTGTGTAGACCAGGCTGGCCTTATATTTGTGCCAATCCTCCAACCATTGCCTGAAAGTGCTGCGATTGCAGAAAGGCCCAGCTATCTGCAGATAGGCTTAGCCTCTTTGATTTTAAAAGTGGAATAACACAATGACAATGTTAAAGAGCCCTTGGAGAGCCTAATCACTTCTCAGGCAAGCAATTTCTCCTACCCTTCCTCACCTAACTCCTCCAGTTCCCAACATACTTTCCAAGGTGTTTTTCTTTGAACCAGGAATCCAACTTCCTTTCATGAGGTCTATACCATCAAGAGAATCAGTAGGGTAACACTGAAGCCAAACATGGAGAACCACAGGGTTCTCACTTAGGTCCAGACCCTGGCCAGTCTCAGCCCACAGGGGGGATACAAGCAAGTAAGTCTTGAGGTTGAGAAAGAGGTCCCTCCTTGATAGAGAAAAAGCAGGTTGCGTGTGTCAGACTGCACTAGACCGAACAGGCTAGAAATAAATTATTTTTCTTGGGAACCTTAAAATAGTTCCACTTTCCCAAAGAAGGCAAGCTGGGGTGTCTGTGCCTTATTTATGAAGAGCTTCTGAAGCAGTCCGCCTAGGAAAAGCAAACACATTACTTCACTGTCTGCTGCAGCAACCCCACTACTGTTTATCCAAAGAAAATGAAATCAGTATGCTGAAGAGATGCTCACTCTTGCAGGATGATCAATATTATTCACTAGAGCCAACTGACATGTTTTTCCACCAATAAACTAAAGAAAATTCAATGTGTATAAACACCTGGAACTACTATTCAGCCATAAAAAGAATGAAGTCCTGTCATTTACAGCAACATGGGTCAACCTGGGGGAAACTATGTTAATAGAAATAAAGCGACAAAAGGAAACCCAGAAACTCCCTGATCTTGCTCATATGCAGTCTTTAAAGATGGATATCATAAAAGTAGATAATGAACTAGCAGTAGCCTGGAGATAGGGATGTCAGGAGAGAAGATGAAATAGGTAGAGATGGGCAATGATACAAGATTACTACTAAGAGCAAATTCCTGTGTTGTGTCGCATAGTAGAGTAAGTAGCATAAATGGTGCTGTGTTAAAATAGCAGCTTGTGTCTGAACGCAGCACACTGGGCCCAAACGTGTAAGAGGTTTATTGGGAAAGGGGGGCAGAGGCAAAAGAGAGGGGGAAAAAAGAGAGAGAAACAGGCATACCCCTTATTTATATGGAAAATGATGTAACTCAGGTAAAGATGGGAGATAAGCCAAGTAGATTCTGGGAATATGGTGTCTGTTGTCTTGGCAACAGGTGTGTAGGTTGCACTGTTGCCTATGCTATGTCACTGGTTTTAGAGGTCCTGCTGCCAACAAATGGTGCTGTGCATTTCAAAAGAACAAGAAGTCGGGACTTTGAATGTCCTCCTCACAAAGAGACAATAAATGCTTGAGGTGATAGATATGCTATATATCCTGTGTTATCATTATGAAAGGGGTACATACCCTGAAATGTTACACTGTACTCTATAAATTCATACATAATCAGTATATGTCAATTAAAAGTAAATGATGAGCAAATATAGTACTGGCTTTTGGCAGTACAGTGGATAGAGCCTTAGTGCTGTCAACTGGCTACCTGCATCAGAGCTGTCCTGGACCATGATCCTGCATCAGATCACAAGCCATCTGGGTGAGCCCTGGACATTTCATCATATCCAAAGCAGAACTGTATTTCCTTTTCTAAGTTAGCCACACACACACACACACACACACACACACACACACACACACACACTAGGTGGCAGGGAGGAAAAGACAACAATCAGATCCTATAGGATGCATCAGTGAATGCACTGGACCATGTGGTAGCCTTATCCTTTCATATATTTCTCTGAGAATAAAACTCTATACACCTGGAATATTCCTTAGTGGTACTTTGCAGGTGAAATAAAATTTAAACTCCATTGTCTGGTGCCTGGCACACCGAAGTGACATAACAAAGTATAGTTATAGGGGAGGGTGGTAGACACTCCCAGCACTGGGGAGACAGAGACTGATGGGAATCTCTGGGGCTTGCTGGCCAGTCAGCCAGTCTATGTGCAAGCTCTAGACCAATAAAAGATAATGTATCAAAAAAAAAAGTGGACAGTACCCAGGGAACAGTATGCAAGATGCCCTCTAGCCTTCACAAGCACCTATATATGTGTGTGTATACAAACACATCTGTATTCATACCTCTAAATAAATTAATTAAATATGGCTAATTGCCACTATGATGGCTATCATTCAAAATATGCATATTCATATGCGTATCATATAAATTACATATTGACTTATGCAATCATGAACTAAGCTTGGTGATTATAGAAGTCTCTAGAACAGACCTTCTCAACCTGTGGATCACAACGACTCTGAGGTCAAACTACCCTTTCACAGGAGTTGCACATCAGATACCCTGCACATCAGATATTTACATTATGATTCATAACCGTAGTAAAATTACAATTGTGAAGTAGCAACAAGAATAGTTTTATGGTTGGGGTCATCACAACATGAGGAACTATATAAAATCATCAGAAAGGCTGAGACCACTGCTCTAGAGAAACCGACTACATAAAATGAATGTCTATTGAAAAAGACTGTATTACTGTGTTAGATTGGCTTGTATGATACTATCTGAGTAGTCCAACGATGACTCTTGTCACATTGTAGAGACTAAGAGCCCAATTGCTTCTCAATCTATCAGTCTAGTTCATTAGTTCTCTTCATTCCCAATCTGGTGCTGAAAGCCTGGAGGATTCCTGGAGAGTCACTGCTCTTCAGTAGTTGTTGACAGAACAAAGGAACTATGTTCTAATATCATCCGTGAGGGATTGGAGAAGCAGCTGCAGCCACAACAGGGCAGATGAGCTTACAGCAGAAGGCAGGAAGGCAAGAAGGCAGGAAGGCAGGAAGTTAGGAAGGAAGTTAGGAAGGAAGGCAGGAAGGAAGGCAGGAAGGAAGGCAGGCAGGCAGGCAGGAAGGCAGGCAGGCAGGCAGGCAGGCAGGCAGGCAGGCAGGCAGGAAGGAAGGAAGGAAGGAAGGAAGGAAGGAAGGAAGGAAGGAAGGAATACAGGAAGAAAGGAAGGAAGGAAGGAAGGAAGGAAACAAAGTGTTTCCCCTCTTGCACTTCCTTTTTAGCTGGGTTGCCACCAGAAGGTGCCACCCACATTCATTCAGGGTTGGTTATCTCACTTCAAACATCCTGATCAAGAAAAGCCCTCACAGATGTCCTGCCACATATCACTTAGTTGATTCCAGATTCTGTCAAGTTGACATGAGAGTGCCATCACCCCAGACAGCATCCTCTTATCACTGACCACTCTTTAACAGCTACAGGCACATTCTGGACCACAAGAAACTGTGAACAAACACTGTAGTTTCACACGGTGAAGAATGCCATTCAGAAAAACTCGCTGGTGGGCTGGATAATGGCTGCTGCCCTAGACAAGGGATGCCTACTATAACTGTGTTCCAAGCAGGTTTCCCAGAGAAAACTGCACTGATGATCAAAGCTGAATAGCAACAAGTCAGGCAAAGAAATAATTGGAAGATAGAAGCCTCCAGGCCTAGAAATTGGCAAGTATTTAAAAATCCTGATGGGAGGATGCATCTGAGATTGAAAGAAAAGAAAGAACAAAAGCATACGTACTTTTGGTGACCAAGCTGGAGAACAGCTAAGATGGTATCAAAGGCCAGGAAGGGCCAAAAGCAATGGGCACCCACGTTATGCCAAGGGCCTGGGATTTCATTTCAAGTGTAATGGAAAGCCACAGGGAGTTTTAAGCAGGGAGGTAGTGGGGTTTGACTCTAATTTTTAAAATGCCTTTTTAAAAAAATTGTTACATTTATTTTTGTGTATGTGTATATGTATGTGTATGTGTATGTGCCATAGCATGCTCATGAAGACCAGAAGGCAACTTGCAGAAGTCCATTCTCTCTTTGTAACATGCGGGCCACAGGGCTTGAACTCAGGAGATCAGGCCTGGCAGCATTTTACTAACAAGAAAGAAAGAGAAAAAGAGAGAGGGAGAGAGAGAGAGAGAGAGAGAGAGAGAGAGAGAGAGAGAGAGAGAGGAAGAAGAAGAAGAAGAAGAAGAAGAAGAAGAAGAAGAAGAAGAAGAAGAAGAAGAAGAAGAAGGAGAGAGAGAGAGAAAGAAAGAGAGAGAGAGAGAGAAAGAAAGAAAGAAAGAAAGAAAGAAAGAAAGAAAGAAAGAAAGAAAGGAGGGAGGGAGGGAGGGAAGGAAGGAAGAGAAAGAAAGAAAGAAAGAAAGAAAGAAAGAAAGAAAGAAAGAAAGAAAGAAAGAAAGAAAGAGAGAGAGAGAGAGAAAGAAGAGAAAGAGAAAAAGAAAGATGATGATGATGATGACAATGACGATGGTGATGATAAAAAAGCAAAATTCAGTAAAAGGAGAACAATTACAAAGGAAGCACTCGACACAGGAACCCCAGGAGAACGGACAGCAGCCTAAACAAGCAATTCACACTTTCCACTCCCAGGTTGCTACAATGAAGAACTGAACTTACAAAAATTTAATGAGGACAGTTTCTGGCATCGAATAAATTTTCAAATTATTTTAATTCTCTTCTTCTAACTCTGTACACAGCCAAGATCTCTATTTCCTCCAAAGGCTGAAAAAAAAGGCAGACACAACGCATGTGGCTGTGGGTGCCAGCAACCTGAATTCTCATGAGTGGAATGTTGATACAGCAACATTATAATAAGTCCAAGCAAACGCCAGTTTGAGGCTGGTGCATATTGTCTTATATTACCATTCTGTTAACTCTCCAAAAAACTACTATGCTCGAACATTGTAAATTCATTTTTTAAAAGTAGCACGGGGGGACATAATGTGTTTGGAATTCAAAATCTAGAATCACTGCTCCCCTGTAGTCCAAAGAGAAGATTTCAAAGCTTTCCATTTAAGCCGACACCATATCGGTCCTGCAATTAATGCTGGAGGCACAATCTAGCTGAATTAAAAGCTGCATGCTTTGCTGCTATCATCTAATAGATACTGGAAATGGATTGCTGCAAACTACATGCAAGGAATCCAACATTCAGTGTGATTCAGAGAGGAATAAGAAGTGTGACAGACATGCTGGAGAGACTGGATTAGAGCTCCCACAGGATCTCAGGACACAGAAGGGAGCAGAGTACGAATCTAGACTCGGGAGACAGATTCCGGAGCTCTTTAACTTTTTCCTCACTATTCTCCTGTATGTGACCTTGAAAGAAGGCCACACAGGAGAGACCTTCGTAAGCTCTGAGAAAGCAGTTCCCTGGTAGGTGGATTGCCAAAGTAAAAAATTCCCTTTCTGATCAGATCATGGTAAAGGCTCTCCATGATCATCCATGGAAAGTGTTTAGCAGGGTGCTGGCATGAACTTGAAAGAAGTGTTCTTCGTTTTTATTGCCCTCCAGTACCCAGAGGCTCAGCCGAAGAAAGTGGGTATTATTTATTCTGGAATTGAGATGACTGAGTGCGTAATTTAGATTTTCATGATGAAAAAGGAATAGCACAATGTATTGAGTCCTCAGGGTCTAGATGCTGTGCCAAGGATTTATGTTTTTTAAAAGAATAAGGAAAAAAATCATCCCCCAGCTTCTGATGCTGGCCTGGCATTTATAGCAGGGGGTTTTGCTGTATTCTTTCTGTAAGACAGAAACCATCTCACAGAGCACCAACCTCAGGCCAGGTGGCTGGAACCATGATAGGCTGAGACAAAGCAAAACCACTTCGTAACTTCATCCAAGCAGAGACAAAAGCAAGACTACCCATGGTGCTACTCTAAAACTATATAGAGTATCCTTCTGCTACCTACAACGAATGAGAGCTGCCTGGTTATCAACTCTAGCTCTCCACCCACACCAGTGTCCCTTATTGAGTTTCTACACATATGGTTGTCTCTTCTTTCTGAGTGTCTACTAGAGAGTGATCCCATCCACAAATCACACACTCAAATCCCAAATTCTATGCTGGATTCTACGTAACACCTTCTTATTCAGATACACGTGGTTGCCTGGGTGGGTCATTCCTTGATGTACCTGTTTACTCAGGGGTCTTTGCTCATTTACTCCTCTGCTACCTTGTGTCATACTATCACCAGTGAGTACAACTTGCCCAAGATCCCCACATGACCAATGTCAGAAGACAAAAACCTCAGGCTCAAATTGGGTGTGATGCTGTACCCTAACACTGAGGAAGCTGAGGCACAATTGTCATTCGGAAAGCAGATTGTCACAAGGTTGAGGCCCACAGTTTCCTTCTAGTGATCAAGGATGATCCAGATGAAGACTGAGCAAGAAACTCATGCAGAATAAGTGGTCTGTATTAGCTAGGCAAGGGACCTCTCAATAGGGAGGAAGGTTCCAAAGAGGGACAAATTGACCTGCCAGTAAAGACTATTTTTATTAAAATAATATAAGGAAGGTAAAAAAGAATCGACATTTATAACTTTGAAAAATGTCAGGCACTTTGGGGGAAGTCAAGGAAGGAAGGAGGGATCAAGAGGGAAGAAGTAGACAGAAAGGCATGCCTGTATGCAGACAGACAGATAGACAAACATCCTATGCTTATAACTTCACATTGCCATGATTAAGTCAGATATGGTGATCAAACACTGACATTGGCCATGAAGTCATCAAAGTCACTGAAGGCAAAATTATCCTTTAAATGATCAGAGGTTCTTGTCCCCATTAACAAAGAAGAATAGATTTTTTTTAAAAAAAAATATTTTAAATGTATCATAGTAATTGAATAATATATGATTGTGGTTGTATTACTTTTCAGGCCAGAAAGAGGATAACAGGAAAGTGAACATTTAATGGGGAAAATATATAGCTTGCACAATTTAAAAATAAAACCTAACAGTTTGCATATTTAGCACCTCTCATGCAAGAATCTCGGAGAGTTTTATAAAAATGAATTATGTCTCCTTCCCTTCCCCCATCACTCATGAAGAAGTTGAGTTCACAACTGCAAGAAAGGGCTTGTGAAAGTATGAGAGCCTGCCAGCTCACACTGACGTGGGGTCCATCCTGAGTTGAAAAGGAGGTTTTGGGGTGAGCTTTTAGACAGGTGTTTGCACAGGCAGTACTGTTTCCACAGAAGTGAATGTCTTCCTTCAGACCTGCTCTCTCTGTTACCTCTGCTCCTCTTGGCTGTTTCAATCCCATTTTATCCTTCCTCTAGCCTTCCTGTCTTGCCCTCCTTAACTGGAAGACACAAATCATTTAGTTTTATGTGGATGTCTTTGCACAGTCTCCAGGGGAAGTGAAGGAAAGAAGATGTTCAAAGAAAGAGGTGGACCTTCCATACCATGTCCTTGAAGGAGACTTTGCCTGAAGGTGATGAGACCACCATGAAGCCCCAGTTGGCTTCATCTTAGCTAAGTTTTTGTGGAATTTATGCATTTTTTAAAAACATTTTGAACATTAAATTTTCTATGGATATTCTAATGACATAGCGTCAAATACAACAGACAAATCCATGCTTTCAAGGTTCACATCTGAGACAGAGGGAACTAAAAAACAAAGTTATTGAGACAAATCTATTATACTATAATGGCCAAAATGCTACAGAATGAAATTTTAAAAAAATAAAATAAATGGATGATAGAGAATGATAAACAGAAATCCCAGAAGTTAGATTTCTAAATGAGGTGGTTCTGAAACAACACACAAACCAGGCATGGTAGATCACACTAACCAGGCATGGTAGATCACACAAACCAGGCTTGGTAGCTCACATTCTTTTTTTGTTTGTTTGTTTGTTTGTTTGTTTGTTGTTTTTGAGACAGGGTTTCTCATTGTAGCCCTGGCTGTCCTGGAACTCACTCTGTAGACCAGGCTGGCCTCTAACTCAGAAATCTGCCTGCCTCTGCCTCCGGAGTGCTGGGATTAAAGGCGTGTGCCACCACGCCAGGTATAGTAGCTCACACTCTTAATTAATCCCAGCAACTGGAAGGGTGGGATCAAGAACATTACCATGGGTTCCAGTCCAGGCTGAGCTGCAGAGTGAAACTCCATCTCAGTAAAAAGGGGACTCCTCACTAATGTAAAATTTTAAGCAGAGATATGAAGGACTTGAGGGAACAGGTCATAAAATATCTGAAGAAGCAACAGTCCCGATAGTAGAAAGGCAAGGATGAAGCTCTTGAGCAGGAGAATATCTACAGTTCCTGGAGTAAGGTTGAAGCAGGAAAAGTGAGAGGCAAAAAGGCTGAGGAGCCTGTGTGTGACCCCATGGGGAGCCTGTGTGTGATCCCATGGGCCGCACGGGCTTCTTTTTTTTCCTTCCATCGAATGCATAGATTTAGCACAGAATGATTTTTTTTTTCCCTTCTTGGAATTGACCTCACTGCACTATTGAGTGTCATCCTAAATTTTTCATTTGACTTCCGTGTACATGAAGATCTTCAGGACATCTTACTTTTGCATCCATGGTAGGCACCAAACCCACTGAGGCCTGTGTAAATATTTGTGTTACCGTGTTGATTTAATTTCAACCATCACCCTTTCAAAGCATCAAAGTCAGGTCTAATAATGCTCTCTCAGAAAACATGGGAAGTGGTTTGACCTTCTGAACTTATCCACATGAAATTAAGCCAAACAAATAAGAATATTCTATTAGTTAATATTATCAATAATCACAATAGGGCTGTGGCAGAAAAGGAAATGATACTTCTAGTCCTCCCATCAAGGAACTCTTAGAATTATATATTGAAAAAAAATCTGGTATGTAATTGCCAGGAAAGCTATTTAAAGCAGAAATATGAGATTAAAAGTGCCAAAGGTGTAAACAACTTTAATCTGTTAATTTACTGCACATGTCTCTTAGAGCCAAGTTTCAGTTTTAAGATTAGATCTTGGTTATTTTCGTGTTTCTGCAAATGAAACAAAAATTTCAAACTCAAGCACTAAGCATTTTTCATCTTGTAAATGTCCCCACCCCCTTCTTCTGAAGCCAGAGTGACTTCTACAACTTAAGCGTGTTGATCTACACACATCATAGCTTTTCCTTGAAAGGCACTCTGAGGTTTGTAAGATACTATGGCTGTACTTCACCTATGTGTGCATTCTATCAACAAATCACTTTAGGGAACAGACTTACTACAGAAATGATATAAATGAGAGTTACTTTTTAATTGTCAGGACAGCAAAAATGGTTTCCATTAGTAAAGATGATTCATGCTCACCAGACAAGAAAAATCACCCATTCATTCCTACAAGGAAAGGTGTAAAAGTGTGTAATAAACCTCTTATTACACACCAGACCCAATGACCTTCAGCTTTTCTTTTCTTGCAACTCCAATTCCACCTTTGTTTGGCGACCAATCTCATTCTGACCACTCACTTCATCCCACGCTATATGAGGGAGCAGCCACAGTAAGAACTGAAGCACAGGCAGATATTTAAAAGATGATTCACTACCCAAGGTAAGTGGCTTTTGAATAGGTCTATGTTCTCAAACTTTCCGAAAGGGCTCTGCCACCTCTCCTCTTAAGAAACACTGTTCTCCAGTTACACCAATGTGAAACGTGACCTTTCTCTCCAGCTGGCACTGGGCTTTAGCCATAATCATTAAAACGGTACAGGTGTGCTGCCAATTCAAGCTAGCAGGAGAGTGGCATGGTGTGAGACAGGGGGATGGGAAGGGGAAATTTACAGGAAGGCTTGCACAAAATTGAATCCTTAATATAATCTTAATAATGCGAGCTCTTTCAGCCAAATATTTGACCTCCCCTCTTCCCTTCAGAATATCATGATTGACTGAGAGCTTATGTAAAGCCATATTTCAGGGATATTGGAGGATTTTAATGTACACATTCAAGAATTTGCTACATGTGTAACTAGCCCAAGCTTGAGTCTACCTTGTCGACTGCAATTTCCATGTCTACAGAACAAGCAGACATTCAGGGGGTGATTCTCAATTGGAGGAGAAGGCCCAAACTATCAGCTGATAGGGCAGAAGTAAGAACCATGACCAGGAATAGAGACAGATTTCATTTCCATTTATAATGGAACTTGATTAGGGTATTTATAAAGAGCAAGGTACTCGCTTCAGAAAACTTCATTTTCCTCCAGGTATTCTAAAAAGCAATGAGCAGTCAGTCATTCATGAAAACATATTAGAAGGCTAGCCCTAGGTGACCCAAAGGCCATCCTTAATGACTATCATTTTATTCCAGATCCCAGATCTGGCGGGGACCAGAGATTCTCTCTGTAAGAACCTTGAGAAACTGTTGCTGCTGCCCTTTATGGACCACATTTTAGAACATTGGAGATTCAGGGCAGACCCACAACTGAACCCACCAACCTACACAACTTCATCACACACTTGAGTTACTAAAGAAGTCAAGTGAGTGTTTATGTGTATGTGCTTTCCAAGATAATCATGCTTAATACCCATCAGCATTCCCAAAGCGTCTGTGCAACAGTTTGAAGGAAGAGGCCAAGGCCACCGTTGTGCTACCGTTCTCCACTCTCTCTTGCCACTCGCTCCTGAGCACTTATCCAGCAGGCTTACCCAAAATTACCTTTCTATGCCCAATAGGGATTCACATTATTCCAGAGACCTGGAAGAGTCATTCCAAGAAGCTCCTTCAAAAAGGCTTCTGGATGGCTAGATGGACGGTTAGGAAACAGTAATTAAAACACTATGATAGTGGACAAAGAAGATGCTCTGAGAAAGCAGGACTTGGGTTTGAATGTTAGTTCTCCCACAGGCTTGGGAGGTTCTCTGAGTTTCAGCTTCTCTCTATAATTAGACCTGGGTGTCCTCTCTTCTAAGACAATAAAACAATAAGGACTAAATTCCTGGCATGGAATTATAGAATCAATTAGTTAGGTGTTCCTTTCCTCCTCGTTATACAGGAGAAAGATAAATCAATATGTAAATCATGAAAAAATAACTTAAGATCTAACAAATTAAGGTAATACTTAAGGAAGTATATTTCTATTCTGGAATACAGAATAATAGAAAAAGATATCTAGTTTTTAAAGAAATGTAGATAATTTTCTATAGGATCTTAGAATAGAACTGAGAGCTTTGGAGGACTTTAAAAGGGGAAATAAGGAATTCTTACACCACATTTCAACCTTTCTTGCTTTGAAGAAATTGTGTTAGGAAATGCTCGCTATCCAAGAACTCACAGCAAATATGTATCTAATTTTAATACAACGCTATAAAAGTGTCTGGAAACTTTAAACTAGTTATTAACAGACTCTGAGTGGGAGAAATATTCTCCAGAGGTAAAATGATTTCCCTTGAGAAGAAGTGGGCTCAGGGGCTCCTGATCAGATGCCTTTCAGATGTGCAACCATAAAAATGCTGTTAGGTTCCTTATGGAATTATGTGGCCCCCAGTAGTACATTTTCAATGAACCTCAACACGACTAGTAACTGTAGAATTAAAGAAAAATGTTCCCAATCATTTCGTCTTCTGTGTAACCTAACACCACCATTTTTTTTTGTCCAGAAAAGTTAAGCATTTAAGAGATATCATGGCCCCAACACAGGTTCTAAAAGTGTCTTCCTATTCTATCACTTGTTATTTAAACAAACAAACAAACAAACTACTGGAAGAGTTTAGAAGAAAAGCAGTCTTGTTGGACCATTTATCATATAATGAGAGTTCAAAGCTCTCATTATGTCTTCTTTTAAAACACAGTTACCCCTCAAGGATGAATTTTTCCATCTCTGATAAGGTCCTTGTCCAACCCAAATTACAAGGAAAGGAAGTCTTGGGGGTAAATATGTTTACTTATTTTTCCACGTAACATCTTCAAAGACATTTAAAGGAAGGAAGAATTGATCCTAAGGATATCTTCCAGAATAATTTTAAAAAAAAAATACTATGACATTTTGCTCCTCAAACAAGGTTTATCTCGGAGGAAGCTGAAGCAACACTGAAGTTTCTTTGTCCCAAAGCAAACATTCATCCCAAAGAATTGTCCTTATTTGTCCAATATAAAGATCATCCGTGGAGTCATTTTTATGCCCCCAAGATTCGCATTAAAGCCAGTTTAAAAATAATTTGCCATTTACATATGTTTTCACTAGATTGAAAGTCAAATGTTCTTTCACCCTTACCATCCCGGCAGCAAAGACAGAATCATATTATCCTAGGGGTTTTATTCAACAAGATCCAGTGCTGGGCCTCTGAAAGAGCTATGTTCCTCATGGTGAAGGGTTAAAAGAGGACACGAAGCTACCCTCTGGAAGTCATTAAGTTACAAAGCCCCAAGAAGATAAAAGTTTCCATTTTCTAAAATGTAAATCAAAAACATATTCATTAGTATTGCAAAACAAACATGCAAATCTTCCCCACTTGAAAAGCTCGGCTAAATATGTACAAGGGCTAAACCCAAAAATACATCTGGTCCTCAGTTACAGAGCTTGCTTTTTTGGTTTTATCTAAAGAGTTTGTCTGTCCTCCATGGTTGGCTTCTTGGATTATTGCAATTCATAATAAGCCTTTTAGCTAAGGATGAAATAAACAAAGATAAAGTCTTTGTCCTAGTTTTAAATGGTCCAGATGGGATGATTTTTCCATATGCTTAGCACACCCACTGTTTATTAATCATTGCTAGCACAGTTTAAAGGATTACAGGGTTTATTGCTTAAGCAAGGGTTGAAATTTACAGTTCATGTAATCTCCACACACCTTTTAAACCATTCTATCTTCTCTGAGTTGTTCTTTGTGCTTAGCTCAGGTTGGTTATATGTCCAAATCTGGATGTGTGGGTCTCTCTGCTTCTGTGTCTGCGCACGACATATCAGGGGGCAGAGACTCTCAGCCAACTGATCAAGAGGAGGCTTTTGTGCCCAAATTTGGAGACAATATCAGTCTTAAGGAATGTGTTACATCATAACAATGACAATGTGGGTAAAACTGGCAATACATGACTCGCCGCCCCTTACAATGATTTACTTAGCGTCTGGCAATCTGTTCTTCATATGATGCTTGCTTCGCATAAACAGTTTCAACATGGGAGAGTACGGTGTCAAGATAACAGTCATATCATTCGTCATTGCAGAACATCTATGTGGCTTGCCAAGAAAACACAGTCCTTTTATCTTGAGAGTCTTACAAGTCCTTGCTTTCTGCCGATTGCTTCTCTTCAGCGTGCTGTACTGTCCTTTGAAACCTGATCGTTACAGCTCCGTTCCGTTGCCACGTCAGCTTGTCATGACTGAGATGAAGTCCGTGAAGGGTCAACATGGGGAACAGCAGAGAGAAGAGAGAGGAGGAAATCTTGAGGCACAAAGCAATCATGGAGAGGGGAGAACCCAAAAATAAGTGAAGGGGGCCACAAAGGAGTCCTCACCTTTAACCTGACATTTCTGAAATGGAATCCGTCTTAGATGAGGGACTCATGGTTCCACCCACACAAGCATACCATGATCTTCTCTGCAGTTTAGTAGTAAAATGGTTAAATCAACAATGTGGGAGGTAGGAGGAAGAAATCTCTGTCTTTTTATGTGACAATCACAGTCTCCCGTGGATTCAAGGGGAATCTGACAGAAGGCTTCCATATTTGGAACACCCCCTAAAACTTGGAAGGAGAAAAAAGGGGGAGATATTCTTTAAGTTTTCTTTTAATAGAATTGGTTAAGACAGTTAATGTTGAAAATGTTCTATTAATCATGGATGCTTTTTATAGTGTTTCTACATGCATTCTGAGATGCGGTTTTATATCTTCAGCAAGTGGAGAGTGGAAGACCACGAATAAAAAACGTAAGAATTGGCAGCTGTGGAGAAAAAAAAAAGCTGAATATTCAGCCCTTCAAAAAAGACTTTGAAATCTCTCTGCTGGAGGTTTATGTATAATAATTAAGGTCTAAACAGGACTCTGGTATGATATTCTACTCTATACTATGGACCTATAACACTTGACCATTTGAAATAAAATAGAGAATTCATAGTCAGAAACCAATGTCTTACAATAGTGTTACCTAAAGGATCAGGATTGTGTTCACAGATAGAAACAGTTTAAATTGAACTTGGAATGTCAATTATATTCAACAGATAACAGCAAGATGACCTGTGACATCTGTACAAAGAATCCCCTTCCGATAGCTCGTCTTAGTTTCTGTAGTCAGAAAAGTCACTGATTTAAAGCATTGTTCTTAAGCAAATCAGTACCCAGGAGAAAGATATGGCCCTCTTTCCTAGGCAGAGACTAAGCTATGACTAGTCAAGAAAGAAACACCTCGGGGCTGGTGAGATGGCTCAGTGGGTAAGAGCACCCGACTGCTCTTCCGAAGGTGATAAGTTCAAATCCCAGCATCCACATGGTGGCTCACAACCATCCGTAACGAGATCTGGCGCCCTCTTCTGGAGTGTCTGAAGACAGCTACAGTGTACTTACATATAATAAATAAAAAATAAAAAAATAAAATAAAAAAAAAAGAAAGAAACACCTCGATTCTTTAGAGAATCTAGTCCGTACATAGCAGATATCAAAAAAAAAAAAGACAGTTAGCCCTGTCAGTTCCAAAGTTTAGACACTTTACAGTGGAAAGGGGGAGGAAGGCTCTAGATTAAGAGGATCTAGTGGCCCTTCAAGAGTCTATGAGGCACACAGCAAACTGCTAAATTCAGGGATTGGCAGGAAAACCCAAAGACAACCTGGCTTCTTTATGAGTGTGGCTGCCCCACCAAAGCTGTTGCTAGGCAAAGGAATGTTTTGCCACCACTGAGGAGCAAATATCCGAGCAGCTTAACCAGGATGCATGAGGGCTCTGTTTATAGTTTCCATCCCCAAAGTAATTATCTAGGTAGATGGCTCCCTCAGAAAATGACTCAGCTGTTTTTCTTGCTGAGTAAAGGGCTAAACTCAGCAACTGCTCAGAGCAAGAGGAAATTATGGGGGAAGAGTGATTAGACTGTGCGGAAGTAACTAAGTCACAAAGCTGGCTTGAGAACACCACCCTCCTAGATGAGCCCATCCCAAGTCTCCCTTCTCTACCTGATACTCAACACCACCCCCCATTGCCTTTGCTCCAAGCCTCTTCACATGAGCTCTTGTGATGAGCTACTCACCAGCTGTGTGCTCTGCCTTCAGAGGCCGCTCTCCTACCTGCCTCCTTGCTTCTGTTTCCAGCTGTGTCCTGCAGATTCTTCTGCTTGCCATCTTCCTGGATTATTGCAGCAGCTGGAGAGGGGCTCAAGTACATTTGTTCCCAGTGTGTCTCCAGCAATCCATGCTGTAGCCTGCTGCAGACCACTAGCCAAAGCAATGCCCACCCCACCCCCAATCAGTTTCACTTTGTCACAATCCAGCTAAAAAAAAGTAGCCAGATGTTTTCCCACTAAGCACAAGAAAAGCCAGACTTCAATGGGTGGCATTCAAGCTCCAGCTACTGCCATTTCATTCACTTCCCTTTATCGTGAACATTAATTTCTCACCTCATCTGCTCACTCCTGTCTCTTTACACACGTCCTCCCCAAACTCTCTCCTAGTTCAGGTCCATCCTGCTTCGCCAGGTCTTGCCCACTGCCTCAGTCTTCTTGATGTCTGCCTTCTCCGGACCAGTAAAATTCAGGGTGACTCATTATAAACACAAAGTGCTAGCTGTGTGCTGCCATATCGTTATAAACAGCTCAATGTCTGTTTTCTTTGCAGAGTACGTGCTCAGAGGTGGCCAGGATGATTTCTAAGTGTGCAGATGACACTGAGCACCTGTTGTGTGGCAGACAAACGCCTGGGTCCCTTCCCTGAGCTCTGTCTCTAGAATAGAAACGCAGCTGGATACATAGCTGTTTTGCACATACAGTCCCCAGCAAAGTGAACAGATAACACAGTTCTCTGGGTTATGGTGTCTAGAACAACCTTCGCTGCTCTGTTTTGAAAATATTTCATACACAACACTGAAAGTTCTAATACACAGACACTTTAAGATGTGTCCAAATCAATGGTGAAGCTAAATGAAAACATTTTTATATCATCTCAGAATTGAGTCTCTCATTTCATTGGACAGTTTTGTTACAGAAATGAGCTTTTCTGATATCTCATTATTTTACTGTGATTTTCCATGGTCACACCCATGAGTTACAGAGACTTATGAGGACTTCCCAAGAGAACTGACCAAAACTCAAAGTTTCTGAGTGATCTTTTTTTTCATACAAAATTCCTGACTACGTTGTACCTATTAATAGTAGTTATTTTCAACTTATCCTCCTTTCCATAAATAAGGGCTTCCCAAACCACTTCCACCGCTTTCCTCCTCAATTTAGATTTGGTCATTTGCCCTCAGAAGAACCCATAAGGAATAGTACCAACATGAAAGCATCTTGCTGGAAACGCCCTAGCTGCTTTTGAGACAGGCAGAATGAAAAAGCCACTGACTTGCAAAAATCTTACAAATGCACATGAATGATCAGCAGTCTGGATGGCTCAAACTGAACATCAGTATTGCATATATTCTCCAGGTAAGGCTCACCCCGCCCTTTACTTACATTTTTTAGAATAGTGAACAAGATAGATGCCAAGTGAAATGGGAAGTTTATGAAGCTGAAGTTGGCCCAGTGGAGAAATATAGTTTCTCCTACCACGTTTTTACATTTGCATACATGGCACCCTTCAAAGCCAGGAGTTTATATTTTCCCACCAAGACTCAGCATGTGTGAAAAATGCTTTCCAAGAACTGAAGACTGGCTAAGATGCAAACGCAAATATGGATTTGTGGGCAAACATACACAGTTTAACCTGATCTGAGATCCTTTTTCCATGGCATAGATGAGCTTGGTAATTAACCCAAGTCTCCTTCAGACAAGGACTCTGAAGTATTAGACCAGCCTTAATTCAATTTAACAACCTCAAAGTCCAAAACACAATGGCACAAGGGAGAGTCACTCTAAAAGCCAAACTGTTTCTCAATAAATGTAATGCATAAATGGAGCAGGGGGGGATTCAGTAGAGAGATAATATGCTTAGGGCTGGGGTTGTTTGTTAGTTCATTCTCCCTATGAAAAGGATTATCTCTGTGGCCACAAATAAATTCCAAGGGTTCTGATTCCATGACAGCTTTTCTCCTCACTTGGAAAGGGAACAATACGAGAATTCTCTATTGATTCCTAACTCCAAAAGGAGTCTCCAAGTAAATATATATTCATAAAGCCTGATACTATAAGGGACAATTACACTTACCTATTGTTTTCTCAACCTATCACACACACACACACACACACACACAAAAGAAAGGTTCCTGTTGTCAAATATACGTAGGAATTTAGAACAAAGTTTATAAAATTATATAATCTATGTGAACCAAAAGAAAATAACTCAGATGGTCAGGGAGACAAGGAGGAAGTTGGGGAAGATGCTGCCTTAAAGTCCATGTAGACAGGAAGCTCAGTATTAATGTACATTATCTCATCCCTGGACTTCAATTGATGCTCCGTGGCATGTGCTATCTCTTTTTCTGTCCTTGAAAACAAAAGAAAAAAAGACGTCCAAGAGAGATTACATGGAGATTTGAATTTTGTTTAATGCATGGTTATTTGCCTACATATGGCCTGGGCCTGTTGCATACAAACTGCCAAGAATCTTCGATGGTTCCCAGGAAAATTCAAGATTCGACTTCATAACCCGAGCTTTTCTGAATCATTTTAATTGTTCCAATGAGATGCTGCCTAGTGAACAGCCAAGTACCAATAACACAGCAATTTTGCCAATCTGGATGGGAAAACCAAACAACAACAACAAAAAAAAATAGAGATTCACTACTCAAAACAGAATTTGTTTCTGGTGGTCATTTGGTTTTTGAAGTTCTTTGAAAATAACATTTTATTTGGAACAGGTTCAATTGGCCAACATGAAAAAGGACAAAAGCCCGCACTGGTGAAGTCTTGCCCCCAGCCCAGGGTCCTAGGAAGTAAACACGTTCTTCTGTGCTGTGGTCCAGAGCCAATTCAGGAAGAAGCAGCCAAAAGCCTGAATGAAGGCTGAGCTCATAGAAGTCTTCTTTCCTTATCAAGATGAGGTTCTCCGGCTCTCGGATTTCAAGGGTTTGCTTTGCTTTTTATTTTTCTTAGATCAGCACAAGCAATTCTCACATGTTTTGCCTTGGGCACTAACTAAAGTGAGCAGCTAACACTTTTGAGTAGGGTAAAGCACATAGGAACTGTTCAGTAAGGACTTAGTGCAAGGTACTGCGTTAGCTCGTCAAAGGCCACCAAAGGCTAGGTAATGCACAGCCTCATCCTGACCACGGATGGGACTTTAATAAAAGGCAAAATACATATCAAAATATGGCCAGCAAATCAGGGCTGTAGATGTTTGGGAAAGGGCCAGTTGGTTAAGGCTAAGGAAAACAAGTGAGTTTGAATCGAATCTGAGAAAAAAAAAAAAAAAAAAAAGAAAGCCCTGCTAGTGACAAAGAAAGACACACCCTCACAGCAACAAACAAATGCAAAAAGGGGTGGTGTGTTGTTGAACCTGACAATGGCACAGTTCTAGCTCAAAGGCTTTCTTTCTGATTTTCTCTATCTCTAAAGAATTGTTTATTTATTGTATGTGTGTAAGTACACTGTTGCTGTCTTCAGAAACACCAGAAGAGGGCATCGGATCTCATTACAGATGGTCGTGAGCCACCATGTGGTTGCCGGGCGTTAAACTCAGGACCTTTGATGGAGCAGCCAGTGCTCTTAACTGCGGAGTCTTCTCCCCAGCCCTTGTTTTCTCTTATCTCTAAATGAAAACTATTTAAATGTCTGTGCTAACGTCTGTGACCCGTGTTACCACCGAAGGCTATGCAAATATCCACCTTGCAAATATCAGGGTGTGCTGCAACCTGAAGGTGTGTTGGTGTCCCTAAGCTATCCTGCCATCAGAGACAATGCTGAGGTTTGTGGCATGTACTGAGGCAGAGGCCAAAGCCAAGGCCAAAGACCTTGTAGATGTCATGTTCCAAGCTATCACCAGAAACCAGAAACAAGTCCATGCTCTATGCTCCCACTGACTAAAATGGGCAAGGAAATTACTTTAGACATGATACTAGTAATTAGACTCATAGTTAAGAGGGACACTAAAGATTTTCGTGACAACACCTACCCCACTCTGTCCAAAAATGTAACAGCCTAGACATAAAGCTATTGAAGAGAACTCTTCACAATTGTGATAAGGATGTTGAAGTATAGCTGTCTACACTTCATGGCTTCTGGCTAGGGTGCAGATAGGAAAGGTCTCAGTTTTCTTTGAGGAGCTGAATACCAGAAGTTTAACCATGCTCCAAGGAGTATATGGGCAACAGAAATTGGACCTGGTTTTGTTTGTTTGTTTTCTTTTCTTTTCTTTTTGGAGGGTCAGGGGGGCACAGAAGCAGACTTGAGAGGAGTGGAAAGTAAGTTTGCTTGGAGTTCATGATGTGAAATTCCTAAATCATGAACAAAATGTTATATATATAATAGATAGATAGATAGATAGATAGAGATATATATACACGTGTGGGGGCAAACTGCTTAAATCACATGTCAAGCTGATCAAAACAATTATTTCTTTTGTATTAATTTGTTAGAAGCCATTTTTTTACTTATCCTATCAGGGCTATCTCTGAACAAAGTGAAGACTTAAAATTAGCAGGATTTCCCTTCTCCTACAGAGATCCTAATCAGATCCCTACATTCTTTTGGAAGAAGAGCAGAATCTACAACTTAAGGTCAATGAGAGGATCTCTCTCTCTCTGCATGATAACATTCATTTAGAGAAGAAGAAGAAGAAGAAGAAGAAGAAGAAGAAGAAGAAGAAGAAGAAGAAGAAGAAGAAGAAGAAGAAGAAGAAGAGAAGAAGAAGAAGAAGAAGAAGAAGAAGAAGAAGAAGAAGAAGAAGAAGAAGAAGAAGAAGAAGAAGAAGAAGAAGAAGAAGAAGAAGAAGAAGAAGAAAATAATTTTCAAACCTTAGGTCATGAATTATTGGTGTGTTGACAGGGTGGCATTACCTTAGAAGGGCTAGGCAGGCAAATGAGTTCCAGTCTGTCTCTCAAAGCAATAACAATTCACAATAGAATTATACAATGTTCTAAGAAGTAATTGAGCTAGTCTGAAATTAAAAGAACTATGCGTACACAACATAATGAGCAGATTTATTAGGGGGAAATACACAGATGATGAGGGAATTATTGAGCCAGCAATGAAACTATGGAAANGGGCTAGGCAGGCAAATGAGTTCCAGTCTGTCTCTCAAAGCAATAACAATTCACAATAGAATTATACAATGTTCTAAGAAGTAATTGAGCTAGTCTGAAATTAAAAGAACTATGCGTACACAACATAATGAGCAGATTTATTAGGGGGAAATACACAGATGATGAGGGAATTATTGAGCCAGCAATGAAACTATGGAAAAGATTGCCCAACCCAAGTCCACGGCTTCACAATGACTCTCAGGCAGCCTTCTGGGTCTCCCAAGACATAGCTTTTCACAAACCTAGCTTGGGCTGTTTGGATCTGTCCTTTCATAAAACTTCCAAATCCTAAGCCTCCACTAGCAACCAACTGAAATGAGAAGGAAGCAAAACTTAAGCAGAAATGATTGACGTCGTGGAAGCTGGTGTCAGTAGTCCTCCACTCTCGTGATCACTCTGAGTTTCCAGCTGGGTCTTTAATGAACACGTTCGTGATTTATGACCTCTATTTTTGTACTTTCCTGGCATACATATAAACCTGGCATTATTCAAGTTCCAGTTGCCCCGAATCATTATTGAGCAACAACCACGTGCAATCATGAAGGGCTAGGGCTAGGGCCCATGGATGTACCCATACATAAATTCCTTCATTGCCCTCCAGGTGGCCATTATGATAAAAAACAGTCAGCTCAGAGGTAATCCCTGTGGCTGTGGGCTCACCACAGGTGGAAGACGTTAGCTTAGACAAACACGCTCGAGAACGCAGATGCAATTTGCCAAGAGTATGAAAGAATATCAGGGGAAGGTGGAGACTTTGAGACCAATAAATGAGTATTATTATCTTTTTGAGATAATTGGGTACAGAGTAGACAGGGCAGCAAATGCTCGAGGTGTTGAGACAGACCTGATTCCCTTCCCGTCCTGTCTAGTCAGCTGTGACTTTCCCACAGGTGTGCTGCTGCTGCTCTGGAAGAGCACAGGCAGCTGGGAGGCAGCCAGCAGGATGTTCTTCTTTGTCTTCACGGCCACACCCAAACCCACAATGAGAGAACTCCCAGGCGGACATGCCAAACTCAGACACAAAGGATAATGCAGCAGATATAGAAAGGGGACTCTGTGAAAGAAAAGGAGCTGGTCAGACAGCCAGCCTGGGCAGTCTTTAACGAGGTCTGCTAACTGCCTAGTTCAGAGCTTCAGGGAGGGGCTGTCATCAACGATTAAACCATCTTGCAAGGTAGAAGGAGAAAGGCTTTGGCAACTGATACTCTCATAGGTTACACGGACCCTCATTGAAACTAGAAGAAAGAGCTCATAGTCTTATCAATGCTTAAATCATGAGTTTTCCCAAATGCATATTTGATCTGACAGTAGACATAGAACTGAGCCCCATAAATAAGGTGGCAAGACTGAGACTCTCCCAGGGTCACGCTGGTTGCTAGGCAGAGGACGAGCTTCTGCCCTTAGGAAATGAACTTGTTCAAATGCCCATGGCTGGGCAAGGTGGTGCACATCCGTAATCTCAGCACTTGGTAGGTATGGTAAGAGAATGCAGAGTTCAAGGTCATCATTGGCTAAAGTCCAGTCTGGGCTACCAAGACCATCTTGGTAAAACAGAGTAAGCCTATGGCTAGAAAAAAAAAAAAAAAGTCTTGAGTCTTCCCACCCCTCAGGTCACTCCTCTCCTTTGGCACTTAGCAACAAGATTCCTGAAACTGGTGTTTGTTTTCGAAAGCAGTTTGCATGTAATACGTGGTCACCCGCAAAAGAGTCGGTCTCCTGGGAATCAAGTAAGTTGTTCCTCTCCTGGTTTCTCCTTCAGGAAGGAATGACAGTGAGCTTGCTAAAACCTCAGATATCACCTACCTTCTATCCTGCAACCCCCCCACCTCCCCACCTCCTAAGGTCCTTTTCTTATTGCTATAATCTTTCTTCTTTTTTTAACTGAGAAAGGGAAATTATTTCTGGTTAATATGTTATCCCTATTTCTATACTCTAAGACATCTTTCATGTAAATCACCTATCTAGATGTTTAAACCCATAAGCATGGGTCATCTACAGCTCCTTGCTTTCAAGGTGTGAACAATTTAGGAATCTGTGATAGTACTGTAACAAGCAATATTTTCGAGTTGCCTTACGGTTTGGTAAGTAGTTTCTTGTTTATTATCTTCCTTCATTCTTAGGAAACCACTGTGAGATGTTTCTCATCCCACCTAACTTCTATCCCGAAGCTAGGGCAGCCAATGACTCTGGAAGGACATAGTGTCTGTCAGCAAGCCTGCAGCAACCCACCTTGAACACCAGGATGCATCCCAGCTCTGAACCCTTTGCTCTTCTTTCCCATTCAAGGTGATCTGAGAAAAGTACAAAGAATGCGCTATTAGAATTCAGAGAAGGAAGCATCATAGGAGGAAAAGGAGACAACAGAATGTTCTCAAAACCACATCACAGATGTGTTCTCCCGCTGGGCATCTGGCTGCAGTGACTCCAGTAACTGGTTTATCAAACAGATGCCGCAAGTTCAGCCAACAAACAGGGTCCTTCCCTAGGGTCACTGCTCAGCACACAGAAAAGGCCATTGTGGTCCTAACCCTGAAAAAACAAGCTTGTCTTTATAATAGCGAAGCCTGTAAGGTTGCCAGAGATTTTTGTATTGAACAGAAATAGAATGTTCTCGGGAATTACCAAATTTCTCATAAGAGACATAAAGGTGAAGGGGAAAGGGGGAGGCGAGAAGACTTGAGGTAACTTACCAGAAAGTTGCAACATCAAAACTTAAATTTTCATTCACTAAAATATTTATCACATGTCCCTAGTTCATGTGAGGTATGTGCTAAGTTCTAGAACTCTTCCAAGGAACTGGTAAACTGTGTAAGGCCCATTCATCAGACACAGGGGCCCAGTGCTGGGTTGTGCTTCTTACATCTAGGGTGTGTCACTTTTATTGATAAGTCATTCCGATTCAGTATCATCCTGCCTATAGCCAACTCCTGGAGACCTGGGCTTTACTGTTTGTTCAGTCAGTAGTATCCTACAACCTACTTTTGCAAACAAAATGCTGTCTTCAAGAATGTCCTGACCATACACTTTGGGAAATCCTGCTTTGATGATTTTTCAAGCCCTTTGGGCCTCCTTGGGAGGTGATGAATGCTATATCAAATCTGCTCCCATCCTCCTCCAGGGCTCCCATGCAGCTTTCTCTCTGACCTTCTCAGAAAGATGTTAATCAGTCCTTTTAAAACCAAACCACCATAGCCTTCCCAGTGCTGATAGCAAAACTCAGAGGCCATTTTTCTGGCACTTCTTCTCTCTACCGGGAAAGAAGAGCACAGAGAAGACCTCCCACTGTGCTGGAGAGGAGCAGGGCTCTGTTTTCAACCTTGATTTTCCACCCTGGGTGAAATCTTTCCTCATCTACAAGTTCTGACAGTCAGGCTGTGGAAAAAGTAGGTTCCCTGTCTGTGAATCCTGGCATTTCTGAGATCTCCCTCTTCCTTTCTGGCATTTCCTTTCCAGTTCTGGGTTGTGTAGGTATCAAAAAGATCATAGGAAGAGCATCCCAGGCATCAATTTTGCAAATTTGGGCCTCTGAGCCATTCCTACTCTGAGGCAACAAGAGTTGATGCATTCCCCTGGAAGACGCTCTGTGGGACATCAGAGGAGAAACTAAGACAGTACAATAACTCTGAAATTCACAGACGCTAAAACATAGCAACAATAAAATAATTATCTGACGTACTTGGGTCTGCAATTCTTCAATTCAAGGGTATTCAAATAGATCTAAAACTATAGTGTTAAGTGAAAACCCTGATGGAATAGCTCATTCCAACAAATGCAAAAAAAAAAAAAAAATCAAATATGACAGAGAAGTTTCCATGAGAGTCTGATTCTCCAGTCTGATTCTCACATGTAGTGAGAATTTTGGTTTCTTTGAAAAGCACAGAAATATTGAATATGTTTTCATTTTCATCCCAGGTGCGGTATATGGGGCTACTTCAGATTGTCCATAGAATGTTCATGCTCTAGTTGGGGCATAATTTTGCCAGCAGCAGATAGTTCCCATGATTGTATGGTGTTAGGAAGTTTGAGGAATTTTCAGAGGGTATATAAATGCTAGGGCACCTAGAGGAAGAGTGGGTTGTTGGTTGTGGGTTGTTGGTTGTGGGTTGTTGGTCGTGGTTTGCTCAGTGGTCTGTGAACAAAGAAGAAAACTAGAAGAAGCAGAAATTAGATGCCCTGAGGGTAAAGAAACTTGCCCCCAGGAACTCAGTGCCCTTAACCAGCAGGACATAGTCTAACAATAACAGCACCTTCTTCACCATCTTTCTCTTTTTCTCTATCTAGTGTTAGGAGATGAAAGGGTAGAGAAAAGGGTATAAAAGGTGGAAGAAAGAGGAACCCAAAGGTAGCAAAAGACAGAGACAGGAACATTTCACCCAGAGAAGCTGAAGAGACATTTAGATCACAAATGGATGAACTCTGGGAGAATATCAAAAGATTGTTTCCAAAGATAAACTTCTCAGAGCAAGAATCCCCCTGAACGCTCTGCCAAAAAGTATCCCATGGTCTCAAAGCTTGGATCACTCAGCAGAGAATCACTGCTCTTGGAAATTCTCAAAGCATCAGGAGCAAAGATCTGAAAAGGTCCATTTTAACCTGGTTAGCTTTGTTGAACCCTTTTCAAAACTAATTTGGCAACCCACTTTGGATGGTACAGTGTGGTTAAAGCTTGTGTCGGCATTTCATAAAAGGGAAACTGTGTAGGGGATGAAATAAATACATCTGAGTAGGATGGAGTCCTAAAATTGAATTAAGGACCTCAGCGTGTGACTGGCTTAAGGGGACAGCAACCTTGTTATTATGTTCCTGTCTGTCCTGCCAGACTAAAGCAATAGCTAATTCATGTCTCTCCTCTAATTGGCATTCTAAGCCTTGCCACTTGGTCTTTTATCTGAGTCACAAAACCCCATCTCAGTCCAATCAAGTGGCCTTCCTGAAGCCAAATCTCCAATTTACACACATCCAGCCCCCAAAACTGTTTTTCAATATCCCTTTGTGCCCAGAGCTCCTACCAGTTGACCACTTCTCCATTCATAGTTCATGAAAGTTAGTATTTGTGTAGAACACATGATCCCTCCTCAGGTGGGGCAGCAGGTAATAAAAATGTAACTCCCAGAAATTAGTAACAAGTTAAAAGTACCATTATTTGAAAGACAGTTGATAGGATGCTTAGCTGGATATTAAGGGTGTACCTGGAAGTTGCTCTGAAATACAGAGAGATGGGAGAGTCCTGTATCTGTCCTGAAACTGAACCCATTAAAAACCTCCTGAGGCTGGTAGAGTGGGCAAGGACTCTCAGAACCTGAGGCACCACACTAGAAGAATAACTTGTCTAGGTTCCCTGAGCAATGTGTGTATCAGTATGTTGACCCCTTGCCCAACAGAAGGGTGATGGCATGCTTATTATTATCTCCCAGCGCTTCCTTGGTGGATTTTGACTAGATACTTTCTCATCCAAGGGTGAGAGCACACGGACTGTTGTTAGCTAGAATGCCTTGTAGCTTTGCTTTTGCTTGGTCAGGTAGGAAAGGCTTTGAACACTCAATGGTGCCTGGCACTGTACATGGTGTGGAGTTAACATGTCCTTAAACAGGAGCATGAGAAGGTAAAATACTCAACAGATGCATCACCAGAGGTAACTGGCTTTAAGTAAAGTAAACAGAGACTAGGGATGTCGTTCAGTTGGTAAAGTGCTTGTCCAGCATGCAGGACACCCTGGGTTTGATCTCCAGCACCACATAGGCCAGATAAACTTATGTAACTTATAGGTGTAAGCAAACACCTATATCTGGGAAGTGGAGACACAAAGACCAGAGTTTCGAGGTTATCCCCAGCTATGTAGTGACTCTGAAACCAGGCTAGGCTACATAAGATTCTTTGTCAAAATTAAGTTGTTAATTTAACTTAATAAAAACAATCGGGACCTTTATGATGGAATAAAAGACTGTGGTTCAATGATGCTCCCAATACTGACAGACAATATCCAGAACAGGAACAAACAACTGGCAGAGAGATTTAGCCCCCCTCAGCTACACAGCACGCTCAACTCCTGTGTCTTAGGCTGTCACCGTTCCCAGGGAGATAATTCTCTGCTTGCAGCCCAGCAAGGAGAAAGTACAGTCTTTGAAGCTCTGCAGCTGTAAGCACTGAGATTTAGAAGAGAAAAACAAGAAAGGGGGAAAAGGAAAGGGAAGAGAGTCACTAGCTAAAACAACAATCACAAATAACTCTGCCCCATGTACAGCCACCACCTGGCCTGACAGCCAGCTTGAAAATCTAGGGCAGAACGCAGGGGACCTCCCAACCAAGAGCTATGGCTGATTGAGGTGGGTGGGGGCGCTTCTCGGAAGTGCAAATGAGGACCCCCTCTGCAGTGCAGCTAAGCAGCGGGGATTTGGTTCTCGGTATGGAGATGCGATCTGACAAATAAGGTTGACTATAGTTCACATTGCAGTGAACAGCAGAGGCCTAGGAGGCTCCCACATGGGACCCGGGGCAATCTAGCTTTGTCACCGTTACAGCTGCCAGTAATTATCAGTAATAATAATAGATAATATTTACATAGCCTGCCCCGACTAGAGCTCCCAAGACGGATGACAATGTTGCCCAACTTAGGTATGCAGAACCACCCCTGACAACCTGACTAGGGATGACTCTCTCCTTTGGTGCCAGGCAGATGACATGTGGCAAATTATCACCAGGGCTCTAGAGTGCTGCAGAGAGATCAGAGGCTAAAGGCGTGAGATTTAAATATTCATTCAGGATTTTAAGAGATAACGAACCTGGAATTTAGCCTTATGGAAAAACAAAGCGGATGGTAGAAACATGCTATTCAGCTATTATTATCCACAGTGCAAAACCCAAGAATACATTCTAAATAACTGTGGACAGTGGATGACAAAGAGAAGGCCATGTAAGTTTCTTTTTTTTTTTTAAGATTTATTTATTGATTTTATATATGTGAGTACACTATCAATGTTTTCAGACACATAAGAAGAGGACATCAGATCTCATTACAGTTGACAGCCACCATGTGGTTTCTGGGATTTGAACTCAGGACCTCTGAAAGAGCAGTCAGTGCTCTCAACCACTGAGCCATCTCTCCAGCCCCCATCTAGGATTTTCTGCTGCCCAATGTTGAACACAAGGGGCATGGTACTTCTGTGGAAGCAGCTGGAGCAGGGCTTTGCTACGAATCTAAGACTGCTTGAAACATAAAGGCTAACTAAAAAGAAACAAAAAAGAGGTATCAGGTTCCCTTCATGATACTAGGGCACATTTGGTATAAGTCAAATGCAATCTACTCAGTTCAAAACCCTGTCCTGGCGGCTGGAGAGATGGCTCCGCCGTTAAGAGTACTTGTGCATACAGAGAAGTTCACAGCACCTACATGAAGTCACAACCAACTGAAACTCCAAAACCAGCAAACCTGTTGTGGCCTTCTTCAGAGGATGCCAGACATGTATGTGGTACAGATACATACATGTAGACAAAGCAGTAATAAATATAAAATAAAATAAATGAATCAAAAAGATGTAAGCCCTGTCCTGATATGTGTGGGGGAGGGTGTGGGGGGGTGTCTCTGGATTCTGTGAGAAGGCAGTCATTGGGTTCAGGTGTATGTGCATCAACTGGGGGGTGGGGAGTCCTAGAAACAGTCATCAGAGCATTAGGGAAGGGGAGGGAGAGCAGGGGAGGGGAAGGAAGCTGTGGGGAGAAACACCAAGAGTGCTATAAAGTCAGCGATTGCCTAAAGCTTCACCACTCTAGGAACTCAGAGAGAAACTCAGGACCCTACCTCAGAACTTCCCTAGAAAGGAGGCTGGTAATTTGCACACTTTCCAGCTTTCCATGGAAGGGTATCAACTTCTGAAACCTTGCAACTTGTCTTCTGATCAAGAGCATCTCTGCAGAACTCCCGTCAAGGCCCTAGGTGTTCCCAGCAATCAGCCTCGGCATACAGGTGAATACCAGTGGGGGATAGCAGGGCAAGTCACAAGCCATATCATTTACTCTACTTACTTCTACAAAAGAAGTGTACAGGGCAGAGGGACCAAGGTCACCAGTGACAGAGAACAAAGTCTTTGTTCAACTCTGATAGAAAAAGGGGAAGAAACCTCTAAAATTCTTGACATGAACCGATTTCAGTCTCCCCAGTTACACGTTATCATATCTATCCAAGCAAGGTCTATTCTTAGCCTCAGTGTCCAACAGGGACCACTGGTAAATAATCCGTCTCATGCTATGTGTGCCACAGAGCTCGGCAGCCCTGTACAGAGAATGCCTCACCGTGGAAATATGTGGGTGTGTCTAAAGCATTTCAGATTTCTAGAAGATAGAGCATTGTCACGGTGGTGCTTAATGAGCTTGGTCTCACCATGTCGCCTTGAAACAACCGTTCCCTTCAAGGAGGTAAGCGGTAATGTGAAACACGTTGTCTCGAGCTGTGAGGTTTGAAAACTCTGAAGTGACCACAATAATGCTGAGGTTTTCCCCTCATTAATATTCTAGCTAAAGTCACACTACTGACAAACTGCCCCGCCTCATGGTGTCCTGGGACAACTCTTGAAAAAAATTCTCACATTGTCTATTCTCTGGAAAGAAAGAAAGAAAGAAAGAAAGAAAGAAAGAAAGAAAGAAAGAAAGAAAGAAAGAAAGAAAGAAGAAACAGAGAAGGTTTTTGTTACTAAAGAACACAAAAAGAGAGATCCTAAAGGACCCTATTAAAATCTTGAATTTATCATCAAGCAATAAGGTACTGAAGTGTTCCCAATGAAAGAGCGACTTGATACAAGATTAAAGACAAGCTTCAGAGTTGCCTGTGAAGGGTAAATGTGAACCTGTCCACCTATCCTAGGAGCAAACTTTCCTACGCCCACATCTCTACATTCTCCACCACGCCTGCATCCCAAAGCCACCGGACGGATACATGAATAAAAAATGCTAACAGGCCAAGGAGACATGAAAACCAAATGCTGTGTGGGAGACAGTGGCCAACGTTGAGTAGCCTAGAGGAAGAGAGCCTTGGACATGGACATGGAATTTGAATCTCCTTTATGCAATTAGTCATATCTGGGTTTCTGAACTATAGTTTGTTCAAACGCAGAACCCCACTGTGGAGAAATGCACCATAGCGCGTTCCACTGCGTTCTGTATTCTTTTCTACAATTTGATGAAATCATTTCCAGTTTTGGTTAAAAAGAAAGCAGCTTCTGGATCCATTTAGAGATTTAAATGTGCACACTGTATTTAAGGATTGCCTTTGGTTTGGCCTTTGGGTTTCTCTACTACACAGAAGGGTTCGACAGGAAATATATAGCCTCTGAGGGCCCGCTCTACAAACCTAAACGTAAAAGGCAACACTGAACATCCTAACAACGGCTTGTTTCTGAGATGACACAGCATCCCAGCTTATCCTCCTCAACAATATTAAGGAGAGTGGCCCCCCACCACGGGTAAACCCTTCTCTCAAGCCAACAGCTGCACCAAGTCAGAACTGAGTAAACATTACAGTAAATATCTTAAACCATCCATGCATCCCTATGACAAACGGTTTATTGGTCACTCACTAGAGGCTGGCTTTAGTCTACAGACTTGTAGGTGAGGGATGCATGTCCCTTAGGAACAGCCACAGTTCTGGTCCCCATGTCCGTTAGTTCTCCCTATTGAAGCAAACAGCCATCCTCAGCGTTCAAGCCCCCAGCTGCCCCCAGAGGACACACTCTGCTACTCCTGGCCTGCCTCTTTAGGTCATTTGGTTCCCCGTCTCATGTCTTTACAGTTTGGTTACCTTGAGACCCAGCATTGGTTGGGATTGGTCCTGAGGAATCTCTGTCCTCCAAGGGATATTTTCTGCAAAACATGTTACCCTTTCCACAAGCCTACTCTACAGGGTCTAAGGGAACTTAGACTTGGGCTTATATGGGACTCAGTCAATTTCTACCAACAAATCTTCAAAGTGAGTAATTTAACTTCACTAAGTAAGCCTCCTTCTTCTGCAAATAAATAATAGCCATGCTCTTGTGAGATTTTTCCAAGAATTAGAGAGAAAGAAATCAGTCACATACATTAAATTTAGCTCCTAAGGTCACTTAGAATTCTCTTAGGATGCCAGTATTAAAATTCAAATAGACAGAGATCAATCCATGTGTTCACATGGTCCCTAATTCTTTGACCAATAGATGGGCAGCTTGCCCCCACGGCCACTGTAATGTTTACTCTTGACTATTGAATTGACTGTTTCTGTTATCAACTAAAAGGCTAGTCCCTAGTCACTCCTGTGAGGGACCATCTTGATTAGTTGGTGTCTTAGTAAGGATTTCTATTGCTGCAACGAAATACCATGGCCAAAAAGCAAGTTGGGCAGGAAAGGGTTTATTCAGCTTTTATTTCCAGATCACTGTTCTTCACTAAAGGAAGACAGGACAGAAACTCAAACAGAGCAGGAACCTGGAGGCAAGAACTGATACAGATGCCATGGACGGATGCTGCTTACTGGCTTGCTTCACATGGTTTGCTCGGCCTGCTTTTGTATAGAACCCAGGACCACCAGACCAGGGATGGCACCACTCACCATTGGCTGGGCTCTCCCCTGTTGATCACTAATTGAGAAAAAGTTTTACAGCTGGATCTCGTGGAGGCATTTCTTCAACTGAGGCTCCTTCCTCTCCGGTGACTCTAGTTTGTATCAAGTTGACACACAAACCCAACCAGTACAATCAGGTTGTCTGAAGGGTGAAATCTCACCCTAAATGTCAGGATCACTCTCCTGTGGCAGCCCAGATAATAGGAAGTAGAGAAAGGAAGTTCATCTGCAAGCAGCCTGCTGGCTCCGGCATTCTTTCACTAATACCAGAACCGAGTTCTTTCAAGCTTCCAGTGTGGTCTAAAGACCAGTGGCTCTCCAAGTCTCCAGTGCCAGATTGGTACTACTGAGACTGCCAGTGTCATGGACTGCTCTAGTATGAGACAATCATTATTAGACTGCCCAGCCTGTGCTATATAAGCCAACCTAATAAATCCCTCTCTAACATATATTCCTCCTATCGCTTGTATATTCCTACCCCTGGAGAACCCTGACTAATAAAGTCATTGAGGATATCCAGCAAATAGCCACCGTTGAATACAACTGACAGAAGTTAGAACTCATAACATGTTGAAATACAAAGCGTGTGTTTCCTACCAAATAGTCTGAAAGCTCATACAATAAACACAATGAGTCTTTCTCCAAATGCTTGTTGAAATCCCACTCCACCTCACCACACACACAGACACACACAGACACACACAGACACACACACAGACACACACACAGACACACACACAGGCACACACACAGCCCAGTGATTTAGGAAATTAGATCTATGGGAGATGTGTTAGACAGCTTCCCATTCTTATAACAGAATACCTTAGAATAGCAACCTTAAAAGGAAAAAGTTTTCCTGGTGACGTTACATGTTTCGGTCCCTGGAAGGTTGAATCCTTTGCTTTTAGGTTTTTATGACCAGGTGGAAATATCATTGCATATTTAATGGAAAAGAATGATCAATTCATTATAATTGGGAAATGAAAGGAGCAGGAATAGAGGAAGAGGCTGAGGAAAAGCATCTTTCAAAACCAAGTTCTTCTCAGCCCTCTTCCTACAGACAGGCCCACCTTCCAGTTTTCACCATCTTCCAGTCATCCATTCAGTTACAAGAGTCCATCAACAGATGGTGTCAATCTCCTCACAATCTGTCCCTTCCCATAACTCTACCTCTGAGCATTGCATTGGAGACTGAACCTGTTTCTTAGTTTCTTGACCTACACAATCTCAACCCCAGCAACTGGATATTGAGAAGAATCCCAGTTGCAGTCTTTGCCCATCAGCCATGGTCTGTAGAAAATTGAACTGAATTAGAAGAAATGAAGCTTCAACCAGGAGAAAACTTTATTGAAAACGGAACGTTAATTTTCACATTTTCAGGAATGAACTAAGTCATGAGGATATGGTCACCATGGATGGTGTTAGTTATCTTATAAATGCTCTCTTGCCATCGCCACACCAGGGGAGAACACTGAGAGAAACTGACCTCCTGTGACCCAGAAAAGGTCCCCTCCAGAACCCAACCTTGCTGGCACCCTGATCTTGGACTTTTATTCTCCAAAAATTTTGCTCCATGTCATAAAACCTGTGATGATGTCCTATGCCAACCCAGACCCACTGATAACATAGCATCCCAGTTAAATCCTGATTGCCTCTGTTCTTCAAAACAGTAAACTAAGACCTAGAGAGATTGGTAAATCTGCCCACTGCCAGGGAGTGGGATGGCCAGAGCTGAAGGGCAGAGATACCTGCCTACTCAGAAAAGTAGCAGGCTCAACATGGTAGAATCCCAGACCTGTCTGCTCCTTAGTATTTTGTTTTTGTTTTTTTTTTTTTAATTAGATGTTTTCTTCATTTACATTTCAAATGCTATCCCCTCTCCTAGTTTCCTCTCTGATAATCCCCATACCCTCCTCCCTCTCCCTGCTCTCCAACCCACCCACTCCAACTACCTGTCCCTGGCATTCCCCTATACTGGAGCTTAGAATCTTCACAAGACCAAGGGCCTCTCCTCCCACTGATGGCCAACTAGGCCATCCTCTGCTGCATATGCAAATAGAGACACGAGCTCTGGGAGTACTGGTTAGTTCCTATTGTTGTTTCTCCATTAGGGCTGCAGACTCCTTCAGCTCCTTGAGTACTTTCTCTAGCTCCTTCATTGGGGACCACCTGAGCAATCTCAACCCAGGGAAATGGATGCTGAAAAGAATCCCAGTCGGAGCCTTTGCCCATCAGCCATGGTCTGCAGAAAATTGAACTGAATTAGAAGATATGCAGCTTCGACTAGGAGAGAACTTTATTTAAAATGGAAAGCTAACAGTTTTCAATTTCTCCAGACCATATCTCTCTGGGACCTGTATTTACAATGTAGGTAAGGGTGGAAAGAGGTATCCAGTAGGACTCTACCAATAAAAACGGTATCTAGCTGCACTTAGATGAACTGCCACCTACGTTACAGTATTTTGCAGCAATTATTGGCAGAAGACAAAATTTTCCTCTTTGTAGGCTGTGTATTAGCAGTGACTCAAAGTGACTTAAGCTCAAAGCTGTTCATTGGGCATTGACTAGGACAATGGGAGCCACAAAGTCTCTCTCTATAATCATAGACCACGTCTGTTTTCCATTATAAAGCAGGCCAGGCAACTAACAAAGGTGTAGCTTTTTCAGGATCAACCACACTTTGCCAAGACTACAGATATCCACCCTTAGCCCTGGTTCTCTCAAAGTCTGACCCTCACTCAGTTCATGCATGTCCTACACCAGTCTCTTTGTTTGGAACTCACCTCCAGTCTCCACCATCCTCCCTAAGTACCTATGATCTCTTTCACTTTGAACCTGCTTCTGCGGCAGCTTACTGGCACCAGTTCCTTCCTAATGAGTGTTTTGGTTTTTGAATTTTACCTTGTTATTCACTTGTCTCTGTGTAATTCTCGAAATTCTGGCTTCCCTGGGTTTGAAGACTCCATCTCTGACATCACTCCTAGCCCCACCCTGAATCATCTTTTCATATGGAGTTAAAGAAATAATGATGATTCCTTAAAGAAGTAGAACATTGTACCTGGGAAGACAGGCACTAAGAAACACACAGTCCATGTTTTACATGAAGCAGAGAGTTCCTGTAAAGAAGAAATTCTAGATTCATTCAGTGGCTTCGAATAAGAAATTACAGTGAATAAGACAGCAGCCTACACTCACTATAAGAAATTTTGTAGCTATTATAATGGCCCAATGAATGAGTTCTCAGTCACCAACATTAATGCTTTCTTAGTTTCTTAATGCCCAGTTCCTAGGGGTATGAAAAAGAGTTTCCTGAGAGATAAAACAGGAGCCTAAGAAGCCAAGTTCCTGCCAGGCTATGCAATAGTGTGAAGTGAGAATCAGAAATTATCTCTCAATCCTTGGGAGAAACTGCCACTGTCATCAATCCTTCCTTGCGGCAACATCTCTCGGTTGTTGTAACCGTTTTGTAAAGTTGGTAGAAAATGAGAAGCCACAACGATATGCACGGCATCTCCCAGCACTACCCAGCACAAGCCACTTCTTTCCGAAGTCAGTTACGGTAAGAAGCAGGAAGCTCCTTCAAGGACCATGGTAGAAATTTGATAGAAAGTTTCTGAGTATCAAAACCTGAATCTGGACTGCAGAAAAAGCTGATATGGTTATGGGCTGTTTCCCACATCCCACCTCTGGTGGGAAATGGTTCGGGTTTCAAGTTATAATCATCTAAAAGGTCAAAGCTATCTTTGCTGCAGCATATTCCCCCAGGCTGGGTTTAGAAAGAATAGACTGGAAGCACAAGCACTGCCGGTGGCTGGGCAGCCTATCCTGGAGCTCCTGGAACTGGAAACACAAGGACAAAAAACTGCCTCTACCCAGGCTTCGGCAAGCTCTTACCAATCGTTTCTATGTCAAAGTCTCAGTCTCACCAATATGGGGAAGTGATGTAATTTTTTGATGTATGAGGAGGGAGAATACTGAGGGGAAGCCTCCACCCTCTCAGAGGAGAAGGGGAGGGGTATGAGGGAAAGTATGGGAGGGGGACCAGAAGGAGGGGGAGAAAGGCTATTGGGATGTAAAGGGATTAAATAAATAAATGAATAAATAAATAAATAAATAAATAAATAAAAAATAAATAAAGGAAAACTGAAATTTTGGGGGTGTGTGGGGGAGAGAGATTGGACATAGTAGAATGAAATTAGGTCACTGAAACATTGCCTTCAAAGGAGATGCAGGGACCCTATCCTCTCCTCTTTCTTCCTCTTGGTTGTTTCCTAGATACCATGGAGTAAGCAGATTTATCCTTCACACATTCCCTGCAGAATGTACTGACTTGCCACCAGCCAGAAAATAATAATTGAAACTGCCAAAACCATCAGCCAAAGTAAACCATTCCTCTATTTAAGTTAATTGCCTTAGGTATTTTGTTACAGTAATGGAAAGCTGACGAACATGGCATCCACACATCAGTGCCTTCAATAAAGGATTATTCTTGAAGCTGTGAGTTACTGTATTGATGACTAGAGTTTTAATCTCTTTGAAACCTTTTCTTTAGGAACTACTCCAATTCTAGCCACGAGCAGCAACAACACACATATGCAGTCCTGCCTACTGAGAGTCTAAGGTAAGAAGATTATAAGTTTGTGGCTTACCTGGACAATTCTGGAGACCCTCTGTCAAGATTTAAAAAAAAAATAGTAGAAGCCTCCATGGGAAAGTGGTTGTCTTGTTAGCCTCTGTATGGTCCTGAGTTTATCCTTATTTCTGAAAAAAATCATTTAATAATACTATACAGCCATTAAACAATGTATTTATAAAGAACATACAAAAACATTAGTAGGTGGCCAAATAGCATCTAAAACTTTCTCTGGACAAGCTATTCTTTTTGTATTACTCTATAGTTCTGGAAGGTAGCTCATGTTGCCAAAACAAAATATCACATCAGACTGCTAAGCTTAACACAGGTTTATTTCTTGTAGTTCTGGACTTCAGGAAGTCCAGGTGCATACAGACTCAGTTCCTGGTAAGGGTACTTCTTGCCTTGATTGTAAAGTCTACTTTCTCACTGTTTCCTCGTATGAACTTTCTCTTGTATAGGCAAAGAGAGAACAAAGGTTTTTCTCTCCTGTAAGGTCATCAGCCCTATTGAGTTAATAGCATCATTCTATCACCAGAATCTTTCACCAAACACCATTACAGTGAGGGTCAAGTCTACAGGCTGGTGAGGTCAAAGGAGAGTATAATTCACTCCACAAGAAATATCCTGATAGCTAAACCCCAGCCACCCAAAACCATTTCAAGAATCCACACAGAAAGTCTTCAGTGGTTCAATAAAACTGGCCCCAAATAAAGAAATATTGACTTTATAAAACTCAAGTACATTTTTACATAAGCTAGAAGTAAACAGATCGCTGTTAAATAGTAGTACAGTCCCAACAGGCATGGACACCATAGTCTCTCTAAAGAAGACACGGGCACATCTATATAGAATACAAAGATAAGTCCTTGTAGGTGATAGGTAGTGAAAAGTCTTCTAAAGGAAATACCGCAGAATATTGCCATGCTATAGATCAGCAAATGGCAAGGGGCATAAAAAAATCATACAACTGTTTGATGGAAGAATATTTCAGAGAAATATTTCAGAAGGAAAGAAAGCCTGCACTTGGGCTACTTGATGAAGCACAGAGAGATGCATGGCTAGGTGTGAGTGTGAGCAGGGGAGATGGGAGGTATGCACAAGACCGGCCTAGCAGAGTCCTTAGGCCTTTGAGGGACTTGGGCTTTTCATCTGAGTTAAAAGGGGTGCCATTGAAGATGGAGGGACACAGTCTAACTTAACAAATGGTCACTGTGACTCTATGCTTAGAGCAGGTTCCACTGGAACAAAAGTGGGAGCAGAGAGAAGAGCAGCTAAGGAGCTTCAGAAAAGGCCAGGGGACAACGGTGGCTCAGACACCGAGATAACAATAGGAATTTGAGAAGTGGTCAGACTCTGCGTGTAACTGGTCCTCTCTATCCGTGAGCTCTATCTCCATGGAGCCAAACAGCCTCGACTGACAAGTATTTTTTAATCCCACAAAAATCACAAATCTTCTGAGTGTGACTATATTTGTCTTATTATTTTCTCTAAAATTTCAGCTTCATGACTATTCAGATGCATTTAAATTGTGTTACAGAAATCCAGAGAAGCTCTACTCCATATGAGTCTCTCTGGACATCTGTGCAATCATTGTGCTGCTTTGTATCTGAACAGTGGGTTTGGTATCCGAGAGCAGGCTTTGTGTCAGTGAGAAGGGTCCTGGAAACAGAGACTACCAAGAGACTGTATCCTGGAGGTTACTACATTTCAAAGACTGACCACTTCTACTCCAGGACATAAAGAGATGTCATACACACTTTCTTAAATGCCTAGTCATGGACAGCATCTTCCACAGCCTTCCACAGTCAGAGTTTGGCTGTCCCATATATAAGTATGGAAAAATAAGGGGTTTGGAAAAATACGCCTTGAAGAGTTGAAAACTTGGACTTGAAAAATACCATGTGCTAAGTGGTAAGTCTCGTATTCAAGAACTGACTCTATGTCTTGAATTTTATTTAAACCCCAGAGGTCCTAAAGGTGAAATCTGTTGTGGAGTGTACCTGGCCTAATCTCTTCCTAGCCTTCCTCTCCACCCTTGTATAATAGCCAAGCTTTTGCCAAGAGGAAAGACAATTGTGCACCTAAACACAATGTTCTCTTTGAAGACTTCACCCCTCCCTATGTCTCCAAACTCCACAGTGCACGCACCTGCCTAACCGAGTCTGTTCATGGGTCGTATTCCAGCAATAAAAATTCTGGTATCGGTTCTATTCCTATCTGGTTTGGGGCCTCTTAATTCCTTTTTTACTTAAGGACCACTCTGGCTACCTGAGAAAGGGAATCCTTGACTCCAGTCCTAAGCCAGAACCTCGATAGTTTCAACCAAAGTTACAGTCTAAAGAAAAAATAATAATAAACACACCCTCGTGTTGTATCTCTTCCATTTGCAAGCATGTGCTAAAATGGATCAAGCAGCCAAGAAGTTTAGTATTTCAGAGGGAAAAAGTTAAACACAAAGAACCATTCTAGATAATGGGGAGGAGAAGCGACTTACTATAGATGGTTGGCAGGCTGCCATTCTGAGCAGTTTTACATTTTTAAACAGTACTTACCCAATGCTCTCCTTAATCCCATTAAATGAAAACTTTTTCTAATTTTAAAATTAAATTTCCTGTATTTCCTGATAGGCTTCCAAGTTAGCCTCCTTCCCCCCTCCTCTCTCGGTCCCTCGATACTTCTGTAAGAAGAGGGGCATTAGCATCCTGGACAGATGCCAGTTGGCACTGTCGCCCTCGGCGGCCCTCGATGCCCCTGAGGTTTTCCACTGAGTTCAGATTGTTTCCTTACTTCCTGTTCTTGGGTATCGCCCTGAAGCTTGTGGCTAGTGGCTGTGGCCTTTCCCCCCACCACATGGGGGCGCACTTCAGTCATTTACCTTTAAGAACCTAACCTTAGCTCCAAACCTTTCTAATTACTCCACCCCTTCTCTTCTGTGGAACTGGGGAGTTGAACTCAGGGCTTTCTGCAAGGTAGGCTAGTTCTCTCCCACTGAGCTCAGCCCTCAGGCCCTTCCAACTCCCATCTTCAACACGTAACACGCTTGCATTTATTTGTTCCCGCCTTCTTAAAATAGGACCCAAACCAGAAGTTAAAATAAGGACTATCCTCATATTGTATGTTAACACCAAACCAAAATATTAACTCTATGGTAAAAATTACCTTAGTCAGTGCACACAAAATGGTAACTATCTGGCGTTACGTCGAGAAAAATTTTTCAGTGAAACCATTATTCAGCATTTGCCAGTTCGGTTTATTTGCATTCCGAATTAAAGGTTATCCTCATAGGTGTGTAAGGTCTAGTCAAGGTAACACGATGGTATCTGAACTTATAATGTCCTACCTGTTATGCGTTGATTATGCAAAGGTTCTGGTTAAAATTTCACGGATACCGTCCATCTTTCCTTCGCCACTCACTCCTGTGGCAAACTAATTGAGAGATAGCATACCTTAAATCTTTTTACTGGACTTCCCAGCAGGTTAGGAAATTCTATCTCCATGGTTTTGGGTTTTTTTGTTGTTGTTGTTGTTGTTGTTGTTGTTTTGTTTTGTTTTGTTTTATTCCGTGTTAAAAATGTTTGGGAATGAGAGACACAGTATGGCAAGTTACATAAGAACGACTTCCATAGATTCGCATATTTGAATCTTTGGTTCCCAGTTGGTAGACTGTTTGGGAAGGATTGATTAGGAGGTGAACTTCACAGAGGAAATGTGTCAGTGCAACATCTCTGCACCTGTTCCATCTCTGCCTGCAGCTTACAGATCAGATGTGAGCCCTTGGCTGCTGCTCCAGTGCCACGCCATGCCTAGCTGTCGCCAAGCTCCCTGCTATTAACGGTCATGAACTAGCCCTCAGAAGCTGTAAGCAAACCCCCAATGAAATGTTTTATGTTACAAATTGCTTTGGCCATGGTGTCTCCTCACAGCAAAAGAATAGTAACGAAGACATAGTGATTCGCTTTTGGAGATAGAAGGACATAAAGTACCACCTGGTTTATAAACCTAAACCTTTAAAATTCTTTCTCCAGCCAGGTGTTGTTGCACGTGATTGTAAAGCCAGCACTTGAGAGGCAAAGGTACAAAGATGGGGAGTTCAAGTCTAGCCTTGGTTACATAGGGATTTTCAAGGCCCTAGCAAGGATTAACTTTGAAATAACATTATTTATTTTCAACATCTCATATTTTAATAGTGGGCTGGTGCTATGGCATAAGTCATAACCCATAGCACTACCTCATTATCTAAACTCACATTGAAGTTTAATCTCCACTCTAGTGCCAATAAAAGGTTGGGGCTCTAGAGGACAATCATGATGAAGGTTCTCCCTTCATTACACCCTACAAAACACCCTTCAGAACTGGCCCCTTCCATCACATGAGGTCAAACAGAGGTGGGCCCTTCAGAACTGGCCCCTTCCATCACGTGTAGTCAAACAGAGGTGGGCCCTTCAGAACTGGCCCCTTCCATCACGTGAAGTCAAACAGAGGTGGGCCCTTTCAGAACTGGCCTCTTCCATCACGTGTAGTCAAACAGAGGTAGGCCCTTCAGAACTGGCCCCTTCCATCACGTGGAGTCAAACAGAGGTGGGGTCTTCAGATGTCAACCCTGCTGCTAGCTGTCCTTGAGTTCCAGCTTCCAGAACTGTGATTAGGACATTTCTGTTCACTATAAATCTCTTGGCCAGTGTTCTGCGAGAGCAGAGCTGACAGACTAAGACAGATGAATACATGTCTTTAAGGCAGTGCAGTAGAGAAGAGCACTTTGTATCACTTTGGAATGAGTACTTAGAAGTGCATAAAATTTTAAGCAGGCAACCTACCTTTGTTTAGTAACTTAAGAAATTTATAATACTATCATTGAAATTCTATGCAGGACAAAATGTGGACAGTTCCCACCTCAATTCAAAAAAAAGATTAAATTCCTATTGTATTGTCCAGAGAAGTGAAATGAGACAGAGACAGAGAGACAGAGACAGAGAGAGATTTGTTTTGTATATACTGTGTGTGCTAGCAAATCTAAAACTCATAGAGCAAACAGGCACACACAAAACGTCAGCAAAACCGATTTGCTGCAGTCAGTGGAGTGAATCCCAGAAGGAAGAAAGTGGAAAATCTGTGCCAATAACTCTATCAGTCCTTCCCTTTGAGATCCTAACTGATTTGATGAAATCTGTCCACCTATTCACAAGATAAAATGTGCTTTACTCAGAGTTTCATCATGAAAGCTTTAATCACATCTAAATCACAGGCTAGGTGTGGTATGATATACCTATTGACCCAGCATTTCGAAGGCAGAGGCAGGAGGACTGCCAAGTTCAAGGCCAGCCTGATCTATGTTCTGAGACTTTTTCTCAAAACATAGACAACAAAATAAAATACCTTCATAGTAAACACTTCTAATTGTGTTTGGCCAAACAACTGGCCTTACAGTATTGCCAAGGTGACATGTAAAACTGCCAAGTGTATATGCACAAGTCCTGTTAGAAAGTACATGTGAGTGTGACTTTATAAAATTTGCAAAATATAATTAATTGATACAATGTAGCAATGTCCTGGAAACAGACCACTGGCCACCACTGTTAGGGTCTGCTATGGGGAGTTCCTACTGTCATTCATGATGCAGTGACGATGAGTGTGGTGATCCATGGATAAGCCATGCAAGTACCAAGTAACAAGTTGTATGCAATGTTTACTCTCTTCAGTAATTTGTTACATTAAAGCATGTATGTAAAACTAAAAACATTTGTTTACAAATGTCCACTTGGAATCCATTGGTTTGAAGTACTAGAAGATTTAGAAGAATTGAAGTCTCACATCAATAATCACACATTTTAAAGGCACCTTAGTACTATTTTTACCCCACACGTTTATAAGTTGAACTCTGAACTAGCTCAGTCAATCCCAGGGAACAATGTGCATTGCTCTGGGTCTACCGATAGCAAACTAGATGAGCTTAACCACTTCTGGAAGAGGAAAAAATGACCTGGAATGCTTTGGAATCTTTTCTGTTTGGTTTGGTTTGGTTTGGCTTGGCTTTGCATATTAGAGATGTCACTTTATTTATGATATTGGCTTGGTATGAATATGTGTATGTATGTGTGTGCTTGCTTGGCTGTACATGGGTGCATATGGATGTACTTGTGTTTGTGTGTGCAAATAGAGGCCAGAAGGAAACCTTGAGCATCATTTCTCAGGTGTCATTTTCTTTTTTCAATGATTGGTTTTCCTGAGCCAACCACAGGCTCTCCCCAGAGATCCATTGTCTGTCCACTGCTCTGATGGCCTCTATCAGGCCTGCTGAACAAGTAATATCAAGACCCACCAAACCAGGAACATCCATGCCTACTACACAAGGACAACCAGTCCAAGGCTGCCCACAGGAGGCCTGCTGCATGGGAACATCCAGGTTAGGCCTGCCTTCCCTATACCCGCTACACCAGGAACATCCAGGGACAGCCAGGTGGTAAAAGGTCAGTGGAAGAGCATAAACAAGATCCAGGATGACATAGTGCCTTCAGAGCAAAGGTAACTGACTACAGCAAGCCCTAGATACCCTAACACAACCAAAAGAACAAGAAATGACCTTAAATCCAACCTTATAAAGATGACAGGTGCCTTTAAAAGGAAGTAAATAAATTCCTCAAAGAAATACAGGTAGAGGTCTTTAAAGAGGAAGCAAATAAACCCCTTAAAAAATTTCAGGAAAATACAATTAAACAGGGGAAGGAAATGATTAAAACTGTTCAAGACCCGAGAATGGAAATAGAAGCAATCAAAAAAATCATTGAGGGAATCCTGGAGCTGGAAAACCTAGGGAAGAGAACAGGACCAATGGACACAAGTATCGCCAACAGAATACAAGAAACTGAAGAGAGAATCTCAGGCATAGAAAATACAATAGAAGAAATTGATACATTAGTAAAAGAAAATGTTAAATCTGAAAAATCCCTGACACAAAACATCCAGAAAATCTTGATACTGTGCAAAGACCTAACCCAGGAATAATAGAAATAGAAGGTAAAGAGTCTAGCACCAAGCACCAGAAAATATTTTCATTCAGTAAGTGGTTTATTTTGGAGTTGATAATTATATTATTTCTCTATCTCTTTCCTTCCACCACAGCTTATCATGTACCTCCCACTTTGCTTTCTTTTAAAGGCCTGGCCTCTTTCTCCTCAGTGCTGTTAGTTTATACATCACTGGCCTGGAACTCACCTAGTAAGCTAGATAGGCTGGCTGTTGAGCTATTACAATCTGACTGTCTCCAACTCCCATTGCTGGCATTACAAGCATATGTCACCATGTCCAGCGCAGGCATTCTGAGGACCAAGCTAACTCATATTTTCAGGGCAAGTACCTTACTGACTGAGATAGGCTCCTGGCCTCATTAAATTAGATTTGTACAAAAACAACCTTTCACTGAAGGGTTCATTTGTCCCATGATATGCATAATCTTGAACCATTTTTTGTCATTGTTTGCAGAATAATATAAAACCATATAAAGAAAGATCATCAGGCAGCCTTTCCTTTTACAAGCAATGGCCCCAGGCAACTATAAAGTGAACAATTTGTCACCAAAACCCATTTTTTTCACCACGCTCCAGCAGCACTTAGAGTAACACTGGAACACGTTTGATTAGTCTGCTAAATTATTTGAGGCATGTTTATATGTCTCATTCTATTTGGGTCTCAACTTAGGCAAGCAAAAGTCTGCCCAAAGTAGGTGAGGTAAGTCTATGAGTAAACGCACCTGCCCTGTGCCAAGCCTGATGATCAGAGTTCAATCCCTGAGCCCCGCATGATGGAAGGAGGGAACCAGCTCCCACAGTTGTCCTTTGATCTCCAGTCATGCCCCACAGAATGAGCACAAATTTGGGGTGGGGTGGGGGCGTTGTGTGCCCTGTGTCATACAAAACAAACAAATAAATATAATAACTTTTAAAAGAGACTCTATTTGTGTATAGGAAAGCTATGTTGAGGGAAAATGAATTATCTGACATTATGGAGTCAAACAGCTCACTATGGCTTGTACAGGATCCCCTGACTCCTTGTGGTGTCTTTGGCTAATTCATTCAAACATCTATTACAGCAGCATTTCTCCTGAGTATGAACCTTGCCTTTTGTGTCACCCAGTTCTGTTCCTTAGTGGCCTTCTCTCACAGACCCGATAACAAATCCTTACTAATACACATGGATGCTATTGCTCTTGTAGACGCTTTCTTTTAGATAATATAGAAAGAATCTAAGAGAAGTTGTCTAGAGAAATGGCTTCATGTCATGTTAATACCAACCTGCATGCTGCAAAAGCTGCATCCTTGGAGCACAAGAGCTTTGTTACTTTCTAATCACAGTGGTGCACAGCTCGCCCTAATACGCTCTCCAAACATCCAGGAAAATGCACTACAGATAATGGTCCATACCGTTCAAACCCTAATCCAGAGAAAGTCATCATTTATTGAGATTGAGCACCCACCCCTTATAATGCAATGGCTCATATGGTGTTGAAAGGCTCTTTAGCTGAAGAGAAAAATCTTTGATCAGTAATAGCCAGAGAGATTTTTAAATACGCATACATGTATATGTGTGTATGTATATATTTATGTATATATGATTGTGTGTATATATGTATGTATATGTGTATATTCATATATATATATATATATATATATATATATATATATATATATATATATATATTTTTCTCCTAAAGCTCTTGTTTGGGCAAAATACAAAAATCAAGGGATAGTATGATAGGAGCACAAAGAGAAATGATAGACAGGAAACCTCAAAGGAGAGGCCACTCTGAAAGCAATAGTCGCCTTGTTGAGTGAAGAAACTGGAGGAATTTCTTTTGATAGAAGTGATGTGATGAATCTCCGGTGTTTTGAAGGCCCACCTTAGCAATGGCAAGCTAAAGGCTTGTGAGAAAGTAGGAATAAAGACATCCATTTTTATAAAAATAAAAATAAAAAGTTAACTTGGTCTCTATAACTTTAAATATGTAGGTAAGATCTATAGAGCTGGACCCCTAAAGAAAAGAACTCTAAATCTGTAGCTCTTAGAGGAATGTCTATTGACTAAGTATTTTCACTAGATTGACAGTAAGAAGGGATCAGAAGCTTTGATCCATCAGTGTCTAATGATGTTTATTATATAATTAACTGAATATGTTTTCTGCGAATTATAATGTGTTGCATTAAATAAGTTATCTGAATGAAGACATCGTCTGAAAGGTAGTAATCGATCTTGGACTAGGTGGATAGATAGATATGCCTAGCTACTGCAACTTGGAATCTAATACTCAAAAAGGCACAAGGTATTCACAAAGAACATCAAAATAACCCCCAAACACATCAAAGATGCTCAGCTTCATCCATCATCCTGGAGGAAGCTGATTCAGACCACAGTAATCACAATGAAATACCATGACATGTTCAGTACAGTGTGTAGGATGTAAAACCCTGACCACAGCAAGAGTCAGCATGGATACAAAGAAGCCAGAAGTCTTGTTTTCAGATGAGAGTCTGAATCAGAAAAACCACTTCGGAAAGTGTTCTATAACACTTTCCAGACATTAAAACTAGATGTGTTCAAGAGACCTGACCCAATCCCTGGTCCCTCGAGCTATTCCCTTCATGTTCATCAAAAGACACACAGCACAAGGGCATCCATAACCAGTTTGCTGTAAGAGCTAAAACTTAGAAATCACCCAAATGTCCATTAAACAGTCAAAAAAAGACAAATGTACTACTGCCTTATAGTCATAGTCAGCAACAAACAACTAATAACACTGATTAACGGAGAGGTGGGGGAGATCTGATAAATTTCTGAGAAATTAAAAATATAATATAATATATAGTTCTGCTATATGAAGTTTAAAACACGTGACTCCAGGCCTGGAGAGACAGTTCAGTGGTTAAAAGCACTTGCTGCCCTTCCAGAGGAGCCAAGTTTGACTCCCAGCACCCATGTGGTGGCTCACAACCAGCTGTAATTCCGATTCTAGGGAACCCAACTCTTTCTCCTAGTTTCTGAAGGCACCAGGCATGCACATGGTACACAGAGATTGATGCAAGCAAAAACATCTGTATCTATAGAATAAAAATAAATAAATCGTTTTTTTTTAAATGGGTGAAAGGAGCCTTGACCTTTCGATGTTGGATATCCAGGTGGGAGCTCATGGGCTTCTTACCACAAAGGTTTCAAGAGAGGTTTTTTGGAATCTGCTAGTGTTTTGTGTACCTTGATTTGAGTGTTGAAAACATGGATGTATGGGTACGTGAATGAATATATATATATATATATATATATATATATATATATATATATATGTGTGTGTGTGTGTGTGTGTGTGTGTGTGTGTGTGTGTGTGTGTGTGTGTAAAAATTTAATCAACTATACATTTCATATTTGTGCAAGCCTCAGTATGAAAGTCCTACTTATCTCTCTCTCCTAACCCCTCCATCACATTCTCTCAATATATATGACAAATTGGGGTGGGGCAAAATAATATTTGTGAGCCTTAAAATAGAGTGCTCCCTTGGCTGGGTTTTCTGGGCCTAGAAAAGCTTCATATTCTGGTCCCCAAGAAGTCTGTAAAGTAACCACAAATAGGGAGGGCAATAATGCCTGGTTGGCCTGTGACGTGTAAAGGAATAGAACCATAAAGTATTTATGGGACAGATTCAGAGGAAAGATGGTATCATAGCTGTCTCTGGTCCTAATAATGAGTAGAGTTTACAGTGGAAATGGCAAACGAGACATCCCAAGCAGGGAACCCGCATGAACAAAGGTGTAGAGGGAGCAGTAGAAATTATTTTTTTTTCCAAAGGGAAAACTGACTGAGAAATGCCAGAGACTATGGTTCTCTAGGGCAATGAGAGGTGTGTGGAAAGGAGGTAACGTGTGTAAGGTAGCATTCACAGTGGGCCTTGAACACCTGTGGTAGGGTAGGTGGAATGTGGAGGACGCAGCTGGCAGGTGGTTTATGAAAAGAATATGAACTGAGTCAGGGAATTCATATAAACAAGACCGGGAAAGGAAGTCCCTGGTTTAGCTCCAGCAAGCTAAGTCAAACAGTGAAACAGTTGTCTGCTTTCAAATGTGTAACATCTTCCTGACACCCCATCCCTCAGGGGGAAAGATCTGTGCATCCCCATGCCAGTTTTCTGAAAGCATCGACTAAGGCTCCAAAAGGGAAACTTCAATCTCACGGTTCTGAACCCAAAGACATGATCCATCAAACGCAAAATTAGCTCCATGAGGTTACCAGCGGACCAGGTGGGATAAAGCCCCAATTCCAGCATGCTCATTAATGATGTCTCTGTAAAGGAAAATAAATTAAGATGCTTTTTGTGATCCAGCCAAAATGCTGCTCAGAAGCCAGGGGTTGTTTACATGGAGAAGAGCTTGTAACTACATTGCATTTGAGCAATTTCTCTCATTCAAAGTATGCTTTATTCTGAGTTGCAGCCCATGCCAATTAGCATGCTCTTCAATACAGAGTTTATTTTTAAAAATTCAAAGATAGTAATTTTGTAGCATTGACCAATTTTTTTTGAGGGGCATGACTATTGGTTTCCAACTTTAATCAAACTCTGAAAATTATTTATTGATATTTTCCATAGCAAAGTTAAAAAGTAATTTTTTTATCTTCCAGTATCTTTTATATCAACAGAGTTAAAAGCCTATAATTTTATTGTGGCTTAAGTGATGTTTGCTATAGTTTCAATGTCAAATGTCCTCCCAAATGATTGTGGAGTTTGAACGCTCGGTCCTGAGCTTCTGGCACTCTTTGGGAGACTGTGAAACATTTAGAGGATGGGGAAAATAGACACTAGGGAGGAGTGACAATCCCTGACACTATATAATGTGTCATGGTTCCAGCCTCAGTTCTCTACTCCCTAGATGGCACCATGGGAGTAGAGTGGTCATCTGCATTCTCCTGCTATCACATACAGAGTCTCCCTAACTTTCTGATAAACTAATGCCCTTAAATACTGAGCCAAAATAGACCTCTCCTCCGATAAGTTGATTGTATGAGGTATGTTCTTCTATGAACCATAAACATTTGCACATAAACTGTGCTTGTTGAAATCTGACGGTTGAAGGGACAGACCCAAGTTAATGCAGCTACCAGTAAAAGAGGCTGTATCTAACTCCAGTGTTCCTGGTACTGACCCAGCATGCATTTCATTCTTCCTCCATCTGGGCTGCAGACAAAGGCTGTGGTGGTGAGGTAAGGCTATGGTTAATGCCAGAGACAAGATGAGAAGCTTTGGAGATCACCTTTCATATCTGTTCTTCTTTAGGCTTCCTCGTATCTTTGCATATAGCTGACACTTTGGTTCTTCCCTGGGACTGTACAGAGTCCCAGGTAGATCCTATCACAATGCCTGCACTCAGCCCTGAGGCAAAGACCTCCCCTGTACAATGAGAATGAAATGGAGCCAGAGACACAATACTGGGACTACCATAGTAGGTTACCCTCTCATCTTCCAATTTGCCTGAAGTACTTTCCCTCCTCAATGAATAATATTTCACTCTCTTGAACTTTCATATTATCCTAAGTGTAACTTCATTTTAGTGAATTTGGCCTATCACTGTTTACTCAGCCATCTTCCCTCATAGACCTTCCAAAGCAGTAAAAAGCTAACACTCTTACTGAATTTCTTCTCTCCTGTCTCTGCTTTCTTTTCAGTCGATACACTCCAGTGGGAGGAAAAAAAAACACAATTATAGTTTGTTTGCTTTAAGATTTATTTATTATATATCTAAGTACACTATAGCTGTCTTCAGACACACTAGAAGCGGACTTCAGATCTTATTACAGATGGTTGTGAGCCACCATGTGGTTGCTGGGATTTGAACTTGGGACCTGTTGAAGAGCAGTCAGTGCTCTTAACCGCTGAGCCATTTCTCTAGCCCCCAAAATTATAGTTATCCACCACATTTGGTGAGCTCGCATGCCCTGGTATGGTAGCTGTGGCTGCACTTTGGGCACCAGCTGTGGTATACCTGTTGGGGACCAACTGAGATTCTGCATCCTCCATTTCCTTCCTCAGGATATCCAAGTACCACTGTACACCAGGCTGGAAGGATAAAGCAAAGTCTGAAATAGGTGAAGTCTGAAGGACTTCAGTCCAGCGGGAAGTTAGTGTGTTTAGGGGAAAAGACTTCTCCAAGGAAGGTCTTCTCTGAGAATTTTTGTGGTACAGCTCTTTTAGATGATATGCAACGAAACAGCTCTCTTAGACAATTTTCAATCATCAGTGAAACAGCTGGTGGGCATACACTTTATTTGGACCATGGGCTATATATGAACCTTGGGGAATGGGAAGAAGTTTTCGGGGTGAATGCCAAACATTGGTGGAGTTTAAAGTACTGTGAATACCTCACTTGCCAGGAGAGACATTCCAGGAATCCCGGGGGATTGATGGGCTCTTATTAGGAAAAAGAAAGTTGAATTTGCCAATTTGTCAAAGACTATGGGACATTACTCAGGTAGAAAATCGGGGGTCAGGCTCCCCAAATCAGACAGAGAAGAGGAAGTACCACTAAGAAAAGAGAGTCCTCCATTTTGCAGCAAGCTCAGAGGAGCTATCAGGACATAGTAGACCTTAAGCAGTGAGGTACAACACCCTGAAATCAGAGTTTATTTCCCTTAAGAAAGCATATGATACGATGATCACACAATGTATTGACCCAGAACCTCCAAGTCATCAAAGAAAGGAAAGGAAAGGGGGGGAAGGAAGGAAGGAAGGAAGGAAGGAAGGAAGGAAGGAAGGAAGGAAGGAAGGAAGGAAGGAAGGAAGGAAAGAAGGAAGGAAGGAAGGAAGAAAGAGAGAGAGAGAGGAAAGAAAGAAAGAAAGAAAGAAAGAAAGAAAGAAAGAAAGAAAGAAAGAAAGAAAGAAAGAAAGAGCCTCTGAACATGGGTGAGAGAAGAGACTACAAATGAGAAAGGAGGCAGAGGATAGGAGAAAATCAGTTCTGCCTAAGCTGATCACAACCAATTTGAACTCATTCAGCTTCTTTATATCTGGACAAATAACCCACTCACTCCAAGGGCATTAGCAAAAAAAAAAAAAAAAAAAGTCTGTGTTATTATAATATTCATGGAAAGAGACAGAGTGTGAGGTGATATTTAGTAGGAGAATTATCTTCTCACAGGTTCCCAAAACCACAGCTTCATGGATTTTAGCATGCCACTTCTCCCAGGTCTCTCTGATTAGACCACACTACACATACCAACCACCCTAGTCCTAGATATCTTTTCAGCCTTGTAGAACTAACTATATGGCAGGATCCAAGTATTTGCGACCATGTGAAGCAAGTAGGAACTCTTCATTAACAACGTCTACATCTCTTGGAGGCCATTAAAGACTATAAACAGCATTTTTTTCCTGAAATAGGCAGGCAAACAGACCATACCTAAGGAATTAGGAGGGGGCAATTTTATGAACTTATTATGCGCCAACAAAATGTGGCGTTTAGCATATATCTTCCATGGTGGTAGCTCTTAAGATTCCATACATTTAATAAAATGGGCAGAATGAAGAAAGATATGATACTCGTGCTGCTATTCACTCACTGAAGTTTCCATCTCTCCCTTTCTGTGAGATGCGAGCTATGCCTTCCAGGAGAAAGCAAGTAGCATGAATTTAAAGAAGGGTGTTGACATGACAAAGACTGGGAATGCATCGTGAAGTCTAGCCAATGGAAGCAGCCTCCAGAGTCTTCCAGATAATTCAGGACAGGCTTGCAAATAGATGTATAATATTAAGCAACAGAAAAATAAATACGGGTGTGGAGCTAGACAGGAGAGAAGGTGGCATATCTATTATTTTCCTACATCAGACAAGGTTTCTGTGTTGTCATGAAATAAAAACTAACTTCTGTTTAAAGACTTCTTGTAATTTGCCTGTGACACACACCTCCCCATGGTGACACTTGGCACAGCCCAGGAAACTCTAAGTAGGAATCACTGCGGTGTTGGAAATTAAGAGGAGGCATTTTAAAGAGCTTATTGTGTACCAACAACAGCGACAGGGAGCTGGGAGACTTCACAGCCACAGAAGGAATGACCTAATTTACCAAAGGCTTTGGTGGACAGGAACAAGGCTGCTTCTCTGTGATCTGGGAGAGCAAGCTCGGCCTGGGGAAAGAAAGGCTATTTTATCAGGAAATAAATCAGAAGCCTGGACCATGACGGCTTTTTTCCAGGCACATCTTGGTGATCAGGAGGGTGTGTGTTCAGACCACAGGAATCTCCCAACCTGCCTGCCACCCCATCAGCTCTGCGTGGGACACCAAGCCCACAGCTGAAGAGGGGTCCAGGCAATAACATGGCTGAGTTTGTGCTTTGTGTCTCTCTGAGTGTGTGTGGTTTCTTTCATTTGTGTATTTGGCAATTTTTTATTTGTTTGTTTGTGTGCGTGGTCTCATTTGGAGGCTGGTGGTTACCAGCCTTCCCTCTGTGTGAAGTGTCTGCCAGGAAGCCTGGTGTCTGTAGCGATGTGCTTCAGCCCCTCTGGCTAGCAGCCAGGCCTGAGGTGGCAGCAGGAGCGTCTGCCAGCCTGGCTCAAAAAGTACGTTCCAGTGGGCACTGGGAAGGCCAGCAATACGGGAGCACTTAGGGGCAAGAAACAAGGCAGAAGACAACCAACTTGCTAAACAGTCCCTGGGGAGAAAGGCAAGTGTCTGTCATGAGATGTCACTGAGGAAGAAACACACACACACACACACACACACAAACACACACTAGAACTATAAAAGCACACAGAAGCGGAGAAGACCACATTCTGCCTGGCAGTCAGCACCTCCTTTTGTACTGAAGTAATGCACATTTTCAAAATAAGGATGGGACGCCGAGCCCAGGGTCCTAGTGGACATCTGTGAAAGGACAAAAGAAAAGGCTAGCATTGCAAAGTCAGTTGGACATTTGTCCTTGTTGCAGAGGTGTGTCCCACCTCAAAACCTGAAATAAACTTAACAGTCCACCTTTAGAAGAAGACAGGGCTATTTTTAAGACAAGGCTCCAGCTTTGAAGCTATTTTAAAAGCCTAAGATATAATTTGGTGAGGAGGGTATGAGGGGAGAGACTGACCTACGAAAAAAGGGAAAGAGCTTAAACACTTTATTAAAAAAATAAAAATAAAGTTCTAGAGTTAAATATTGTGACCTAAATATAGGCCTTGAGTCCCTCATCAATCACAGCTCTGTGCAGCTGCTTTGACGAAAAGATTTCTGAATTTTATTTTTGAATAGTATAATTTTCAGATTAAAACTTTTAAAAAAAAAGTCCAGGACTGAAGAATGATCTAAAAAAAAAAATGGAAACTGTTCCACACAACCATGTCATACAATTAAGGGTATGTATGCAGGAGTAAATAAATGTTTCTTTCAGTTCTTCACCGTTCCAGCATTCCAGCCTTCTCTGTCCATGCCCTAGAAGTTTCCCTGTTCCCACAGCAGGGCCTGTCTGCCTACTTCATAGATATCATCAGGTCACTGCTTCAATTATCAAATCCCTGTTTCCAGAGTTTTAGCCTAGGTATAAAATGTTTGGGGAACTCAAATTTGGCAGATAGCATCTCAAAGCAACAGTTAATTCTCTAACATGTTTTCAAAGGCAACCATCTTTCAACTGCTGGTTTTCTAATCCTAACATGAAAAAAACACACACACACAGAAAATCAGACAGTGAAATCATCCATTGTGGCTCTCAGAAAAGGCAGGCCCATAGCAACTGGATCCTAAGAAGATGCTCTGTCAAACAATGGTACTTTTTCAACTGGACATTCTTTGCAGAAATCATTCAATAAGAAACAAGGATGGTCAAGAAAAAAAAGGGGGATGTTGTTACTATGACAACAGACCATAATGAAAGTGGGCAATCCATCATTTCTTTATTTTTTATTTTTTCCCTTCCCTGAAACCAAGGTAAGGTGTTGTTGTCTTCATGCCCTGGGCTATCTGGTTTTTAAAAACATAGACTTGATATCAGTGTTATCAAAAGCAATAAGTGTTGTAAATTATTTACTGCCTTTATATTCGAGTATGTGTCCTGGGGACAGAATCTGTTAAAAAAGAAAAGAGAATGTCACTGGATTCCTGGAGTCTGGTAGAGAACATGAAATATGAGGAGATAAATAATAACCACTTAGTAAATTGATTGATTGTCAGTGCCCTCATACCAGGAAGAGTAGAGACAGTCTTACTGGTCAGTCTTGCTAAACATGAATGTTATCAGGGGTTATCAGGAGTTTTGGAGCCAAGCCACCTGAAATTTAAACTTGAACTCACCTTGGACAATTCATTTAATCAATCTCTCTCTCTCTCTCTCTCTCTCTCTCTCTCTCTCTCTCTCTCTCTCTCATTTGTAAAATGGGTTAAGTATTATACTGGCCTCGTCAGATACCTAAAGAACTCAAATCTGTGTTTGCCAGTGAGAAGCACAGAATACGTGAACTGGTAAATTATTCTAAACAAGAGATTGCCATGGAAGAGAATGAAGTAAAGGACCAGAGATATAAGGTGATACTCCTGCAGGTCCTACATTTTGCTCATGAGTCATCAATAATTTTAAACAGGGCACTTGCATTATACCTGAAGGAAACCTAAGGAAAGGATTCCTACAGGCAGGCTCACGCTCCTGCCTCTGGTTCGCTCCTGCTGCCTGTGCCTTGAGTGACTCAAATCTGTACCCACAGGTCATGCGGAATTCTAGTTTTGCTGCTACATTTCCAGCATTCCATACACTTGCCCTCAGTCAAGCAATATCCTCAGACACAGAATGGGAGGTTCATATTCTGACTCCTAGAGGGGGAAATCAAGGAGTGTGTGATAAGGATTACCTCCTCCCCACACCCCCCGCCCCAGACTGAAAATGACAGTTTCTCAAGTCCAACACAGGAAGGGTATGGAGATCAGCACACACTTCTATGGTAAACTTTCAGCTCTTGAGCTGTATTGTAAAACAAGTTAGACAATCAGTTAAATAAACCTGTGACATTGCTAATTGTCTCAGTAACTAAGCAAGGCAGTTACTGCATCCCACACAGCCTGGGTCCTAGATCCCTGACTACGGACAGCAAGGACACGTGAAGAAATGACACGTGAAGAAATGACAGACACACACACAAGAAAAGCCAGAGTCAAGTCACATCTGATGGAGTAGCACCTACTACCACCTCAACTGAGACCCTCAGTGTGTTTATTATGTAGAGCACAGGGGAAGGGTTAGGTAGTCTGGATAGGAGGTGTGTGCAGGCTGGTAGTCTCAGGCTGTAAACATCCAGATGGAGGAGGAAGCTGCAGTTGCTAGTTTTTGTACACACTGATCAATCATGGGTAAACACTTGTACTTGGACAGAGGAAGGCTTTACCTTTCAAAGCCTGACACATGCACATATTGGCTTTGCTCAACTCCCATGGATGCAGCACCTTGGAATCTTTCGCATGCCTGTGTCTTGCCTGTGTCAACAATACACATTGACTGAAGCCCTCACACACTCAGGACTTCCTCTGTCCCTACTGACAGTGAGCATGTATTCCTTGAGTTACTAGTATCCTTTTCATTAATTCCTTTTGTTGTTTTTTGTTTGTTTGTTTGTTTGTTTTTACTACCACCCACCATCCCTTGGGGGAAAAACAAGTAGTATTTAGCAATAAAAGAGGAATTTGAAATAGCTTTGTTCAAGTATCTCTTATGCAAATCATCGGCTTCTGGTAGGCTATAGAATGTGTTTGCAGGGACCTCTAAGAACCATGAGTAGTTTTACATTTTGCATGTTTTTAAACATAATAAGAAAATAAAAAGTAAGCATATTCTGAATAAATTAAGTGGTCAATATGAAGGTAATACTTCTGCCAGTTTTTCTGAATTTTTTTTATATGAACATCAAAAAGAGGCCAGACTTAAATTTTCATTCAAATATACAGGGAAGGATGGATGGATGGATGGATGGATGGATGGATGGATGGATGGAAGGGTAAAAAGAGAGATTCAGATAATAAATAAAGATATAGGCTTGGATATAGATGTAGCTTTAGATGCACAAATGTGCCTTCTCTTGAGTGTTTGCTCTGTGGAGTTTTCTGCAGGGGGGCTTTACCTACACGTCAGCTCAGGTTATCTTCTCCTTAGCACTATTGGCTTACCATCCAGATTCAGGTTTATGAAGCAACCCCACCCTAGAGAGTTGAAGTGATTTGCCTAAAGTTTCAGCGCCAAAAAGTGGACAGTCAGGGCATCGTAGCTGTCCAAGACCCTTCCTCTAACACTGAACAGGACTGGCTCTGTGCAGCTTCAGCAACGTTTTACCTATCCCTCTTTCCAAATGCTATTTTCCCCAGCTTCTAAAAATCTATTCTTGCCCAAGGAAAGAAAAAAACTTCAAAAAGAAAAAAGTTGTATGCACTGTGTTTATGTTTGTCTAAATGGTTGGAGGAATGAATGGATGGATAGATGTCCAAACACCCAGACTTGCCTATTGAATTTAAAATACTTAGAAAAATGACAAAAATCCCAATACTTTTCTAAGAAGCTTTAGTAAGTTAGGAATTACTCTTAGAACAGAGGAAAGCAAATTCAAAAGAAACTCAAATTTCCTAACATATCTTTCAGCTTAGGAGTACAGCATCAAACAAGTTCAGAATTGTTTTAATGCTTAAATTGCATTGACATCTACAGAAGAGATACCTATTCAATGACACAATTATCTCTGTGGGTATAATGAAGCTTAAATTTTATTCATCAAAATAAACTACCTGCCCAACTTTGGATAGCTATTCAATGTGGGTAGGTTCGATCTGTCTGGCAACAGAGCTCATGTCCTTTCTAGCTTGACACCAATCTACCTTCCTCTCTGAATCATTTCCTTCCTCTCTGGAACTGCCATGAATTTCCATCCTTCAACAAAGAAAAAATAAGTAAATTTTTCTGTGCCCACAAGAGCACTTTATTAGTTATTTATCTGTTGCAGTAGTAAAACATGATGTTCGAGTCAACTTACAGGAGCCAGGCTTTGCTTGGGTTACAGTTCCAGACGGGTGAAAGTCCCCCATGGTGAGGAAGAAGCAGGAATAGCAGCATTCTCCTAACTCACCTCTTGAACCCCAAGCAGGAAACAGACTGTGTAAACTGGAAGTGGGTAGAAACCTTTTGCTTTCAAACTCCACCCCCAGTGACATACTATCTTCAGGAAGTCCATACCACCTAAGTCTCCCCAAACAGTGTCATTAACTAGGGACCAAGTCTTCATATGCTCCAGATAAATGGGGGACATTTCTCATCACTAAATAATGTGTCAGCATTGCTACAAGAATCAATAACCTCCATCCTGGAAAAAGCGAACAACCTGATTTTTAATTTCTTATAATGAAATATGGAGGTTAGGGGTTGAACTATGTCCATGTGTAGAAGTTAAATTTCTACTCTAGACAAAACACAATTTTAAAAACTCCCACTCAGATTTCTTAATAAAGCCAACATGCAAATCTTCCTGTTTGGCTTTCCTCTCCCTCCTCACCGTCATCATCTGATAGTCTTCAATTCAAACTCTGTGTCCCACCAACTATGCTTACTCCCCCAGATCCTGGGATGTTCTGGGATCTTGGGCCTCCCTTTGCTTTCCTCTCTGGAATGAGTTTTTCATGGACTGCAAAACTTACAGTCCTTTGTCCAACTGGAAAACTCCAAGAATACAAGAGTCTGTAGAACTCTCCAGAACCATCCCCCGCCCTTCTAACCACCTCAGCCAAGCCTTCCTCTAAGCCTCAAAGATCTTGCAGCAACCATGTCATAATGGCCAGGATCACCTTGTTCACAGTGTCCTCTGCTACACTGTGGGTTCTTTGAGGGGAAACGCAAGGTTTTGTTTTACCTGGTGTCCCTTAGAACGTATTAGATCACGCCCCACCTTAATGTATGACATAGACGAAATCAACTGAAGAGAGCAAAAACAGCAGAGAGGAGGGTGAGAGTTTTAAGATTTAGGCTCTCTAAAGAGTCTTTCTTTTTCCTTTGTCTCTCCTTTTTAACTATATTAAAATTATTTTCTGGCAATGTCATACAAGTACGTTCTGATTACCATCATCCCCCCAAATACTCTCTGAAACTCCTCCAATTCCTTTTACCCCTCCTTTGCTTTAGGAGTCTCTTTTCCAGACTCATAGGGTTTTTTGTTTTGTTTTGTTTTGTTTTGTTTTTTAGTTTAACCAGGGGCTTCTGTGTGACGACTATGCATTTGGAAGTAACTACTGGAGCCTGGTAGACTCATCAGTGGGTATGTAACTGAAGACAAAGTCTTCCCTTCTCCAAGAATCTATCAATAGCTAGCAGTTCAACAATAAGGTATAGAGCACTGTGAGCACCTCTTTAGTCTGTGATTGGTAGTTGACAGGCCCGGGGCTGTACAGACTCACTAAAGGCAGTTGCTGTGGCTGTGAGATCCTGATTGCTCTGATTGTGTTGTGCCCAGGAGCAAAGCATTTCACCTTGTTTCCACTCATAGTCTTCCTTCTCCCTCTTCTGTGATATTTCCTGAGCCTTTGGGGAGTACATTTAAATGTCCTATTTAGGGCCAAGCACTCAGGGATCACTCAGGGATTCCTATAACCTTAAACTATCATACAAGCTCTGCTTTCATTGCTGTTCCTTACAAAAGAAAGCACCTCTGATTAAGGGCTGAAAGTAATATTTATGTATAAGTAGAAACATAATTATTAAGAGGCAGCTTGACACCAGGACAATTAAAGTAACTAAGTTCTACCTAGAGTCTAAGACCTCCTCTTCCATGAGTTGAAGAGGTTTACTTTGCCAGTCATGGAATACCTCCTGTAGAACAAGATTCATATCTAGTGAGAGAGTAGTTAGATAGCCCCATAACAGTCATAACATGATAGCACTGGTATCATGATAGCACTGGTTTGCATTGTAGTCTAAGGGATGCTCTAGAAAGGAAGGGTATTCTTAGCAATTCTTCCATTCTTCTGGGTAACTCAAGTCTCTGTGCTCCAGGGAATTCTATAAGGGGACCATGGGAACCCCGGTTCCCTCAACGGGAACAAAAACAAACAGGCTCAAGAAGAAACAATCATTTGCTTTCAGGGGATTTCTGGGGGGAAATGAGAGTGGGTCCCAAACACACACAACTGGATAACTGTCGTGATTTTTTCAGTATCACTCAGAGTGCTAAGCTCAAGCCAAAACCATGTCACCTGCCACAATTTATACTCAGTAAGCATCTGCTGTGTCTGATCAGGAAAATGTAGTGAATATGAATCTTCTAGGCGGTAAGCATGATAAGGGATGGGGTCAGGCTGACAAGAGTGGCCCTATAAAATACCTTGGAAGATATGATATCCTGAAATACTGACCTGCCTCTTGGCTATAATGGGGAAATTGGCAATTCTCCACTTTAACAGGTGTACAATCAAATTCAACATCAGCTCAGAAGCAGCCACCTTTGGAGAGAAGGATTAGGAACCAGGAGAAAGTGAAACCGAAGAAGGGTGACTCTGCTTCCTGAGATTTGGGTTGCCCCCTCCCCCCCACCTAAAGAGGATGAGGTTGAGAACACCAGGCACAGAGGGAAATTCAAAACGCTCTTTGTTTGAGCTTGCAAAATTGGTGAAGATTGTCGGGAAAATGCTAATAGAATTAACATGTTCCTTATTGTCCTGTCAGATGCCCCTAATGCATCTTTCACCATTTCTCCTGCTCAGAGAAGCTGGCCCCACATTCATTATGGCTCATTTCAAAACTCTAGAACAAAGCAAAGAGTCTGCTACTTATTTTGCATGATGTGTTAAAACACATGGGCTGAGCTACAGCAAGAGTAACCTTGCTCCTTTTGGGAAATCAGGGCCCTTTAGAAGGCTGCTCTCCCTCCCTCCTTTGGTCCTGGAATGAGCAGAAACCAAGTTCTGCTTAATAGGTTTAAGTGGGATTGAGATTTGTCCAATTTAATACCATGTCTGCTGCGTTTCCTTAATACCAGCACTTTTAAGTGCACAGTGTGAGAAGGTGGTAGCAACTAGTCTTACCCGTGGGATTAGAATTAACAACTTCGACAAGTCTTTCCAGTTCTGTGGTATGAGAGCTTGAAACCTTAGGTGGACGCAAAGCCATTGAAAGGGGATTAAGGACTATTTTTTCTATGTGTATAGAACATGATGGACCAAAGAAAGTAGGAATTATTATCACTAAGTAATACGCAAGCAAATGGTGGCACTTTTATTGAGGTTTACGGGAAGGAATTAGGAGTTGTTAAAATGGGGCTAGTGAGATGGCTCAGTAGGTAAAGGTGCAAATCAATCTAACAACTTTGGATTGGTCCTCAGCTCTCGCATGCTAGAAAGTGAAAACAAACTTCCACAAGTTGTCTTCTGAACTTTGTGTGTGCACTCTGGCTGCATGTACCCACAATGATCACATACACACACACATACACAAACATACACACACACACACACACACACACACACACACACACACACACAAATAGTAACTAATGTGATTTTTAAAGTGCCCCCACTATAAAACACACCCATTCTTTGGCAAAGCAACACCATCTCTAGAAATATATCCCAAGGAAATACTTGAAAATGTGATTTAAAAAAAAAAGTACTAAAATGGTCACATGATTTTCTAAACATATGTTTAGAAACCTAAAATTATTTAAATGACCATTAATGAAGAGTAAGTTCAATAAATTGTGGCACATATGTACAACAGAATACTGTACAGTTGACAAAAATTAGGAAATAAGAATGTATTTACTGACATAAAAATGCATTATAAAATTGGTGTTGAATGACATTACATTTGAGGTAGAACCACCCACCCATACATTAAGAGAAGATTCTTGGAACTGGACCGATGGCTCAGTGGTTAAGAGTGTTTGTTGCTGTTCTTCCAGTAGACCGGAGTTTGGCTCCCAACACCCATGTTAAGGTGACTCCAAACACCTGCAGGAAATCTGACACCCTCATCTGGACTCTGGAGACACCAGCATATATACACAGAGACATGCATATACACTGAAATAAAGAAGAAAGGAGGGAGAGAGGGAAGGAGGGAGAGAGGGAGGGAGGGAGGGAGGGAGGCAAGGAGGGAGGGAGGCCTGGACAGAATCATGCTACATTTACTATTATGCATTGTTACCTTTAGAATGGAATAAAACACATTTCTTTTCATCTCTTTATGTCTCTTTTGTAAATTTCTTCTATGAGTAAAATTTTATTTTACAAAAGTAGCTTAAGAGACCTAAACACAGATTCATACATGTGCTCACTGTTGTGTTTTCTAATTCCTTATCAAATGTCCCTTGTCCACCAGGCTCTGCAATACAGGTAAAGTTTTCTCTAAAACTTCATATTAACTAACTGATCATTTTCCTAGTCACATTCAGAAAAACAAAAAAAAAGCCCCGCCCAGGAGTGAACTAACAAAATCACAAAATGAATTCAAAATCGTGGCTGGGGTGCATTATAGCCTCAGACTCTGGGAGTTGCACCCAACGAAAACAGGAGGTGTCCTCACATTGGTTCCAGTTTCTGTTGACTGTCTATTGGGTTTGAACTGTCCCTTGGTGTGGCAATTTGAGGGAAACACGGGCCTAAATCTCTGGCAGCTGCTTCCCCCTAGAACTACAGTCTGTTTTCCTGCTGCTGCATTTGGGAGGTGGTGCAGAGGGCGATGGTGCCTCCTGAGAGCGAGACCCCAAGATGCTGCGCAACCCTCATTTGTTGGCAATCTCACCACTCCTGGGATGGGCAGGGGCTACCTGGCTGGCGATGAGCAGTCTTGCAATTACAAGCTCTTTCATCCCACCATCAGATCCCACCTAACCCACCAGCTGACCACAGACACAGGAGACCCGCTGGCATCACTGAAGCACAGGCTATACCTGTAAAATCACCTAAGAGAGTCCAGAGCCAAATGCTAACCAACAGAAGCATGAGAGAAATAAACACCTTTTCTTGTAAGCCACAGGTTCAAGGTGCTTTCTCATGAGGCAGAAGGTAACAAACAGATCTCCATGCCTATGCTAGGCTAGGCCTCTGTATTGTTCAACTGATATCGTTCAACTGAAGCCAGTGAGATCAACGAAGAGCTACAGTTCGTATCCCACAGGAAAGCCACCAAACTCGAAAAGAAACCAACTTCTCCTGACCACCCACCAATGTTCTAGTCTTAAAATAGTTCAGAAAAGTTCAGAAAGAAAATGATAAATACAGTTCACACACACATATGGAGAGAGAGAGAGAGAGAGAGAGAGAGAGAGAGAGAGAGAGAATATGAAAGAATATGAATCAGAGCCTTCAGATCGCCAGGCGCTCCATGGTTCCTGCCAACTCAATAGCCTGGCTACAGAAGAAAGGAAAATACTAAAAGTGTTTTTCCCACCTTGGTCCTGGCAATGCCCGGACTTGGGAAGCTCACAGGCCACCTGGAAGTAAGGCCCTCAGAGACCTGAGAAGGCCGCTCTCTGTTCTCTTAATTTTCTCCTTTCTCTTCCCTATCACCTTCTACCTGTTTCCTTCTCCAGTCTCTCCTTCCCTCCCTACTCCTCCTCCCCACCCAGTGCTCCTTCCCTCCCGCACTTTTTATCTACCTGCTTCTCTTCCAACAGGAGATCCCTGGCCCTCCTCCCTTCGCAGTGCCCAGCTCTGTTCCTGGCTTCACCCACCTCTCTGTCCCTCAGAGGGTCAGACTGACACAACAGCTAATCACCATCAGACCCAAAGGAGCCTCAGGATTGCCCCCAACAACTCCTCAGACTGGACTGCACTTCAAAGTGCTCAGTTCCAAACATTAGCCAATTAATCCTCACAGCCCCTCTGCGTGTTAATCAGGCCTCATTATTCATGAGTTACAGGCCAGAAAAACAAGGCCAGAAGGAGACCGCAGCTGTACTCAAGGTTCTGAGGCAGAGGAGGGCCCAGGCCCCTTGGCACCAAAGCCACAAGTCCCGCCCCCCCCCCTCCTCCATTCCCCCTCCCGGGTGTCCACCCCAGGCCTGGACCCAGCCAAGGGCGGCCCAAGCCTTTCCTTTTTCCATTTACCACAGGTGTGTTTTACCGCAGCCTAAATAGCAGCTACTATTTATTCTCTGGGATTTTTCTAAAAATGTGCTTTTACGGAGCTCCGCGCCAAAGGCTCTCCTAACATCACTCTTTATTAAATCAAGCCACAGAAATGTATTGAAAAATCACGAGCGTTTCGAAACATACTGAGTCCTTTATGGCTGAAATAATCTAATAGACAAGCTGTTGTTAATTTACAACCTTAATTTTCAGACACACTTCTTGAGTCAAAAGTACTTCCTGGCCCGTAATTCCTGGAGGGACACAGGTGGCCCAGCACTAAGTACACATCTACTGTACATTAAAATGTATTTCTTACTTAACTTCAACATTTCTGAAATCTCAAGTTTATGTCTAGACTATTTTAATCAGCAAAATGTCATAATAAACCATATGTTGGTCTTGATCGGTTACATACACCAGCCATACTCATAAAGTATCAAAAGGTGTTTTTAGAAAGAAGTCTGTATTTATTTTACCAAGAAAATGGTACTTTCGGTCTATCATATCAGACATGTTGGCAAGCAGAAAGGGGCCGTACGTAACTGGTAGAAAAATAGGGTTTTCCCTCTCTTTGCACTTCACACACCACTCCAGCAGTATCAATTTTAAACTTCAGAGTTTTGAAACATCAAACTTAAATTGACCTCACTAGGCACTTGACCGCTCTCCACAAAGCATCGCCGCCTCTGTGAGCCCTGCCGAATGAGCAGCCAGGCTTATTCCTGCTATCCAAAGTCTTCTGTTGACAACCACCTAAATTAGCCTGCATCTCTCAATACCACAGACAATCCCCAAGTATTGCTGACTGGGCTGGAAAAAGGGTTCATCAGTTAAGAGCACTGCCTGCTCCTCCCGAAGACCCTGGTTTGATTCCTAACAACCATATGGTGGCTCACAACCATTTGCAAACCCAGTTCCAGGCGACCCAATACCTCTTCTTACCTCCACATGTCCAGCACACATGTAGCACACATTCATACATGCGGGCAAAACAACCACGTATATAAAATAAATTAATAAAAAAATGTACAAAGTGGTATTGACTGACTAAAGATATTTAAGTAGTTGTTGTGTTCCTGTTGTAACCAAGGTGTTATACTAGGACCTACAGCCACACTTAGCAAAAGACCCCTGACATACACTTTCATATTTTATTGGAAAAAGATATTACACAAATAATGCCAGGAATAATCTTTCTGGAAGCTCTGAAGTGAAATTGCTAAGATGTTTGTACTCATCAGCTGGAGGGACCACAAACGAAAGTGTCTGACTGTGTCCTTAAGACTAAGAGAGTTGAGTTGGTCAGACACAAGGTAGGTTTGCAGGGGAATGTGAAATGGTTATTAGAAAAATGGAGAAGGGGTGTTGTGGGAAAAGAGGAAGACCAAGGGAGACACAAACATGAAAAATAATGAGAATAAGGACAGGAAAGGTAAGGATAGAAAATAGAAAAAATGTAATGAGAAGACAAGATGGGAGAGACAAGATGGTGGGAAAGGGGGAGGGGCAGAGTGAGGGAGCAGACTGAACGGGAAGGGGGACCAAGGCATCAAATCTGTCAAGCTCATAGTTTTATGACAAACCAGAAATTGTACAAAAGTCATTTTGTTTATAATTCTAAAGAAGCATAATTGGAGGAGCACTTGTTAATCAAACTGTAAGAGACAAGCTCTGCTCTCAATATAAAGAGCTCTTAACCCAAACATGAAGAGAGACAGACAGAGAGAGAGAAAGAGAGAGAGAGAGAGAGAGAGAAACATACACAGAATGGTAGGTACTTCAAGAGAAAGAAGCAAATGGGATCTTAATGTTACCACTTGATACAACTTTATGAACTGTGGAGTATGAATAGAATTCTTGCAAATAGACATTCTTTGGAAATGAAAATAGTCATAAAGCTTGTTTGTGTCCAGCCTTGATAGAAAAAAAAAAAAAAAAAAGAGGGATTGCATCTCAAGATACCCAGTAGCGAGATGGTTGCCCTTGGCTGGCATATTCTAATGAGTAAAAAGCAATCTGAGTGACGGTATTTTAAAATAAGGGTGTTTTCTCTGGGTGTTTCTAATGCAAGCTCTGACTTCTCTACGGAGCGCAGTCATCTTGTAGGCCAGGCTTGTGACCATTCCTCGGGTGTCTATCGCGCCTGCAAACTACGCGACCGTCCATTCTTCGCCCACGGCTACATGGGGACTGGATTATTTGTCTCCTTGCTGTGATGAAGGACCGGGACAGAGGGAACTGAAGAAAGGGGGGTTAATTTGGTTTCCAGTTCCAGACCAATACATCATGGCGGTGAGGTTATGATAGCAGGAGCTTAGGGGTTACGTTGTATCCACAGCCAGAGATCAGAAATAGATGCATGTGAATGCTCAAATAGCTTTCCCTTTTCCACGGAGCTCAGGGCCCAACGCAGAGAATTGTGTCGGCCATTTTGTTTGTTTGTTTGTTTGTTTGTTGTTTTGTTTTGTTTTTTGAGACAGGGTTTCTCTGTGTAGCCCTGACTGTCCTGGAACTCTGTAGATCAGGCTGGCCTTGAACTCAGAAATCTGCCTGCCTCTGCCTCCCAAGTGCTGGGATTAAAAACGTGCGAGTGCACCGCTGCTGGACTGTCAGCCACTTTAACAACGTATCAAGATAATTAACCTAATCAAGATAATCCCTCAGAGGCATAGCCAGAGACTAATCTAGATAACCCCTTGCAGGTGTTCCTGAAAGCTTGTCTTCTAGGTGGCTCTACATCCTGTCAAATTGACTAGTAACGCTAACCATCACAAAGATCCAATAGTAGCCTGTCTGGGCACTACCTTTTCTCCAAGACTGAGGACAAGATTGTAGCTTTCCACATTTTGGAAATAAGGCTTGCCAGAATCACTTGTTTGATCCAATGAAATGTCAACAGAAGTTCCATAAATCACTTCCAGGTGACAATCTGATGCTAATACGGGGGTTCCCTTCTATGGTTTTTCCTATGGCAAAGGTTGCCCAGATTTAAATTAGAACTGTTATTCTAAGCCCGTGAGTGACTAGAACGCACCCTCCGGGCCAAACCTGGAACTGCAGGGTAAGAAACCAGACTGGCACTGTGCTGTAATTTAAACCACAGATCTCTGAGAGCTGATGTTAGAATTTCCTATTCATTTCACCATGCAACATTCCCTCACACCACCCTTGAACTCAAAATTATTGGTGTACCTTCTACATAAACACACTTGGCAATCAAGGAAATGCAAAATGTGTGCTTTCAAAAATCTCAAAAATTGCTGCTTTCAAAAATAGCTATTCCTATAAAATAGTGACTTCAGCAGTAACTGGCAACTTTTACAGCTTGGGTCCCACCCAGGGGATCATGGAAGGTAGGGAAGAGATTGTATCCCCCACCTTCAGGGAAAAACAAATAAAAGCACACACTCAAGCATCAGTCACTGTGGACTCAATGCTGGCTTCTGCCCTTCATTATCTATAGCCTTGAACCTATTATTTGGACTATAGCCTCTTCAGTTCCCTTACCTATGAAAGGAAGGAATCTGATGAAACAGAACAGGAACAGTCCCTGGCAAGGACTCGGGTGTACTGTCACTATGGTCATGTTAAAAATCCTGGACAGAAATTCAGACATAGTAACATCCATACTCCAGCACTTGGGAGGCAAAGGCAAAAGGATTACGGGGTCAAAGCCAACCTAAGCTACAAACCAATTTTAAGAATATGCTAGGAGCTGGAGAGATGGTTCAGCGGTTAAGAGCACTGACTCCTCTTCCAGAGGTCCTGAGTTCAATTCCTAGCAACCACGTGGTGGCTCACAACCATCTGTAATAAGATCTGATGCCCTCTTCTGGTGTGTCTGAAGACAGCTACAGTGTACACATATACATAAAATAAGTCAACCTTTAAAAAGAAGAAGAAGAAGAAGAAGAAGAAGAAGAAGAAGAAGAAGAAGAAGAAGAAGAAGAAGAAGAAGAAGAAGAAGAAGAAGAAGAAGAAGAAGATCCTAGGCAATGACAACACAAACTCAAAAGTCCAGTGTGACATGCTGTACCTTCTCATGCTTGCCACCGCAGCATATTGTGTAGCCCATTTCATGGTTCCTGAATCATTTTGTCTTTCAAAGTCAGACTAGGGCAGTGGTTCTCCACCTTCTTAACGCTGCGACCCTTCAATATAGTTCTTCATGTTGTGGTGACCCCCAACCATAAAATTTTTATTGCTACTTCATAACTGTAATTTCACTACTGTTACGAATCATAATGTAAATATTTTTCAAGACAAAGGTTCGCTGAAGGGGTTTCGACCCACAGGTTGGGAACTCTGGTCTAGGGTGTCATGGATCCTTCACCGCTTCAGAAACCCTAAAAACCAAGTTCTCTCCCAAATCTTCACCAGCAGCCTTTTCCAGAATTTCCAGAACCATTTCACCCTCTTCTAACTATGATTGCCTCAACGCACTTCTGCCTTCCTAGGATGTTGTGTTCACACACTAGGCTGGCAATACTCAGACGTCCACCAAAAAAAGGATAGCAAAGGCTGGAACCAGAAGGACCCAGAGGAGCAAAGGAGCGCAGGACATTTGAGAAGCTGCATGCTGCAATCAGTAGGACTTTGAAATACCTCCATGAGTAAGGAGATTGTGCAGCGATACCCTTACTGATTAGCTGAGACTGAAATAGACTTTAATTGCCTGTCAGTGTCAGATATCCAATTTGTATGTGCTCTGGGTGCACAGCATGCTTAGCCAGCTCTGAAGGCAACCTCACTTTATGGCTCTAGGTGTGCAATGAGAGTTTCCACAACCCTGTCTCTCTCCAGGTCCCCTCCCCCATTTGGTGTTTTTCTTTCACCTAAACACTCCATAAATTTTCTAAGGACTGCTTATTTCTCATATACCGCCATGCATTGCCTAATGAGAAATGTTTCCTTATGTGATGTCATCATTGTACAAACACCATAGAGTATCCTCACAACAAACTAAGACAGCTATGACATCACTGGGCACTCGATTCTTCTAGCTCTACCACTGTATATGTGGTCCACCATCACCATCACGATGCAATATAAGACTTTTCCTTTGTATATCAGTGAGCTCGGGTCGATATAATAGAATGCCATAGATTGTATGGCTTAAGCAGCACACACTTTCAGTTTTGAAGGCTGGAAATCCAATACCAAGGTGCTGACCACTCTTCCTTTGTAGATCAGTTAGCTGGGGTTGCTATAACAAAATGGCTTAAAGAGCTCACACTTATATTCTCTCCCTTCTGGACACTAGAACTCCAAAAATCAAAATGCTAACCACTGGGGCTCCTGGGAGGAACTCATGCTGGTTGTAAACAGTCGTCTCCTCTCTGCGCTCACACATGAGGGAGAACAAGAGTCCTCCTGTGGTCTTCACTTTGAAAGCGTAGAAACCCAAACTCCTTCTCAAAGGTCCCATCTCCATTCTCAAGGAATGACTGTGTTCACATGTGATCTGAAAGAAGACAAGGCGTTCATTCATAATAATCCATCAGGAGAGAAAAACATGATGTGGACCAATTGTGAGCTCCTAGTCTTGGGAACTCAGTCTGGTTCTGAGTAACCTATTTGAACGTTTCTTCTTTATCAAGCACCCACTATGCAAATGTACCCACAATGTTGCAAAGGGATGCAAAGGGAAATAGGCTTTTACCCTCATGCAGAACAGCATGGGAAATTGGACAAAACTGTAGGTTAACAGACAAGGCTTCCCACTTTCTCCCTACCTATTCAATATAGTACTTGAAGTCCTAGCCAGAGCGATTCGACAACAAAAGGAGGTCAAGGGGATACAAATTGGAAAGGAAGAACTCAAATTATCGCTATTTGCAGATGATATGATAGTATATATAAGTGACCCCAAAAACTCCACCAGAGAACTCCTAAACCTGATAAACAGCTTNAGTTGGCCATCAATGGGAAGAGAGGCCCCTTGGTTATGCAGACTTTATATGCCCCAATACAGGGGAACGCCGGGGCCAAGGGGTGGGAGAGGGTGGGTAGGGGAGCAGGGCCGGGAGGGGGGAGGATATAGGGAACTTTCTGGATAACACTTGAAATGTAAATGAAGAAAATATCTAATAAAAGTTGAAAAAAAAACTGTAGGTTAAAACCCCTTAAAGGACTAAGAAAACCTTTTTTAACTAAAAGGACATCGGTTTAAGCAACAAAGGAGTAGAGTAAGAATGGCATAGTGGTGCTCAGAGGCAGAAAGGCCTGGTGAACAGGCACTTGACACCACTACTCTGGCTTTGGTATCATGAGGGGGTGGGTTGACTTCCTGGCTCTGGTATTCGAGCCTTCCCATCTGATACTGAGAAAATTAATTAGCCATTCAAAACCTGTTCTTCACAACAATATGAACTAACCAGAACCCCCAGAACTCATGTCTCTAGCTGCACATGTAGCAGAAGATGGCCTAGTCGGCCATCATTGGGAAGAGAGGCCCCTTGGTATTGCAAACTTTATATGCCCCAATACAGGGGAACGCCAGAACCAAGAAGTAGGAGTGGGTGGGTAGGGGAGCAGGGCAGAAGATGGGGGAGGGTATAGGGGACTTTCGGGATGGCATTTGAAATGTAAATTAAGAAAATATGTAATAATAATAATAATAATAATAATAATAATAATAATAATAATAATAATAAAACTGTTCTTCTACCTACAAAATGGGGCTAATGACATGGCATATATGTGGAGTTCTTATAAAGAGCTGGGCATCCTGAGGCACCTGAGTCACTCCTCTATAACCAGTCATTAAGGAGAGGTGTAGGTGGGGGATCCCTCTGGAGGAGACCTGAGGGGACTGAGGATAGCTTTATTTGACTGTGGTATTCCTGGGTGAGAGTCAGTAGGAGCAGGTATTTGGTGGGTTGTGAAGAACTGGGGTAACAGTTGAGAAAGCCCATGAGTCTGGCAACCTGAAAATCAGTTTATCTGAGTGGAATGGCTCACAAAGTCAGGAAGGCATGAAAAGGTGGAGGCCTTTCTGGTTTGTACAGCGCTCTAGCTTACTCAGTAAAATCCAGCACCTTGTCTTGAGAGCTCAGGAAAAAATATTTTAGCTCAAAGTACATCTTCCTACCAACCCAGATATCATTTTTTTTCAATCTATTTTTCTTTTTACATCATCCACAAGCAAAACCCAGGTGGATTTTACATGCAGAAGTTTGTTCTGTCCTAATGTAAACAGCTCATAGCTGGACTCAGATACACATCAAACAATTTCAAACAAATTTTAGTTCTTAAATATCTAAGGGAACCTCATATTAACCCCCCAAGGCTGCAAAAGTGAGTCAAGTTTTGGAGTTCTCAGCCATTTTTCCCCTGTAACAAAAGCTTTCTAAAAAAAGAAATATTAACATCGTGCTAATTCAATCTAATTGGCATGGTCACTGAAATTACTAAAATGTCTAAATTTCACAATATATTTCACATTATCTTAATACTTTCTAGAACAATACAAGCCACATACTAACAAATGAGTCACCAATAGTATCTTTACTTTTTTTAAGATTTAAAAAAAATGTGTAATTATGTCCATATGTGTAATTGCGTGTACATGCATGTGGATACATGAGCTCAGGGAGACAAGAAAAGGACATTAGAAGCTGGAGTGACAGGCAATTCTGAGCCTCTGGACATGGGTGCTCAGGAACTGAACTCAGGTCCTATGCAAGGGCACTGAGCCATGCCTCCAGCCCCACCAGCAGATATCTGAATGAGTAGATAATCATTGGAACTGTACCTTTGATGAGATCAGTATAAAAACTTCCTGATATAGTGGTTTAAAGAAAGAATGGCAGTCCCTAACCCTTTAAATGAAAGCATGCATCCTACTAACATTAGGTAAGAAACTGAACGGGTTAGGTCTCCTATCTTCTGGGAGTTCATAATCCAACTTAAAGAAATAGTAAAAATATCTCTAAAATACTATGGTAAAACCAAAATCGTGATCTTAGCAGAGCACTTCACAGTCAGGTCCCTAGGCTTCTTTTAGTTTTCCTTTGTTTAATAAACCCCGTTTTTAAAGAAGAGTAGAAGGTGGGCCAGCAAGATCGTGCAACAGAAAACAATGCTTGCCTTCTGAAACCTACAACCTGAATTTGATCCTGGGGAATCAACATACAAGTGTTAAGGACAGAAGCAACTCCACAGTTTACCTCTGAGCTCACCCAGATGCTGTGACATAGGTGTGCATGCACGCACACATGCACACATACACACATCTACCACACTAAGAATGAAAAATCATTTTAATATAGGATGGCAGAAGGTGACACAGTTCTGCATGTCATTTCATTCCACTCATATCAGCAACTAATTCTAAGTGCATACAAACTTACTGCATGAGCTGTACCATATCCACAGTCTTCTAGAACCATACCAGCAAAAGCACTGGTTTTGCTCCAAACGCCATTCATTACTAACTGTTCTTTGGCTGAATCTTTGAAACTGTTGAAATGTTGGTAAGTACAGATTTCTTGATGATAAGAACTTTGTGACAGTTTTATACTTTTTTTTTTAACTTCTTACTTTTTTTTTTTTAGACATGGTTTCACTATGTGGCCCAGGCTGGCCTTGAACTAACAATCCTGAGTGTACAGTCATGCCTAGAGTGTTAATCTTTGAATCCCTAGAAAAGAACCTAGAAGAAACTAACAGGAAGTAAGACAGAAGGAAATGTGACTGTGGACTGAGTCATTACTTTAGGGAAGAAAAAGGATTTGCCCCAGGATAACCTTTATTATTTGAGGAAATTTCCTGAAATAAGGTGACCATCATAACGATAACAAATGCCAAATACTGACCACTTACTTTGTTTTCTTCTCAGCTCTTTATTTGTGTTTGCTTAAATTCGTTTTACAGGGATTGTCTTTATTTTACAAGTAAGGAAAATGGGCTAGAAAGGCTATGTAACATGGCAAGTTCAAACTGGATTTAAGAGGTCTTCACTTGGCCTCCTGGATCAACATTGGGCATTAGAACACTAGCACTTAAATGTTCGAGCTATTTCTGTGGAGAAGTCATCCTTTATTCCCGTGATATCCCTTCCGAACAGTTCAAATATTTTAAATATTGAATTTCAACCTAGTAGTGTTTACATGAATAAACTAGTCGTGATACTAAATTGACTATAAATCTGGCAGTGGCTCAGTAAAAAAAAAAAAAGTTTTAATTTTTTTTTTTTTTGAGACAGGGTTTCTCTGTATAGCCTTGGCTGTCCTGGAACTCACTTTGTAGACCAGGCTGGCCTCGAACTCAGAGATCCGCCTGCCTCTGCCTCCCGAGTGCTGGGATTAAAGGTGTGTGCCACCACACCCGGCTAAGTTTTAATTTTTAATTCTCTAATATTCTCCAAATATAATAAAAAGAAAAGAAAAATTGAAAAGTCATTTTAAAAAGGTAGTTTGACCAAAGTCTCCCCGTGTCCTATCAGATGTTTCCATTCGAGTGAGAAAGTGAATAACACAGTGTGTGGTGACCATGTGTCTGCCAAGCGCTACAGCACTACCCCATGTCACCTTCTCCTTAAGGTGGCACCCAGCTTCTTTGCCTACCACCCATCTCCCCAGCTCACTCTCCTTGCTAGACTCCATCTCCAGCGTTCTTCTGGGCCTTTTATTCCTACCATCCCAGCCTCAGTTCTTAACTCTCTGCTCTTCCTTTCCTTTATTTACTTTTTGTTCGAGGTTATCAAACCTTGTGTGACATCACTGTGAACTTATAGCCTAGCAACTAGTAGTCTCCGAAGGCTGTCCACAGCCTTCCTTCCCATGACTTACTCAGCAGTATGTGTTTAGCAGAACACTAGCCATTTCCAATGGATTTTCTCAAGCCATCTCAAAACCTACCCACCTGCATCATGATCTTCCTTGTGATGCTGTCTCCTTTGTCATATTCCCCGTTGTCATTGTCATTGAGTCTGTGATTAAACTATAAGAACCTTGCTCTTTACTCATAATTCCCCATGCATAATATCTGCCTTTCATGTTCTCATCTGCTGCTTCCTCTCAGCACGACCTGGACTTGCTCAAAGCTAGAACTGCTGCATCATCCTCCAGCCAATCACATCTGGGCTGTTGAATTCACACGTTAATTTCCCTTTGTTAATGTTTCTGGGAGCTGGGGGACGAGTTTTTAACTTTAGTTCAAGTCTGGGTCCTGCCCACAAGAACTCTCCAAGGACTTGCAGTGCTGTCCTTTCTACCGTATAAATGAACAACTCACCTGACACTAGTTTCCCAAAGAAACTCAAAAATTTGAAAAAGGTTAACATACCCTTCCACAGCCATCTTTACTTTGTAGGTAAGAAAACTAAACTCAAGAAAATGTTCAATGACTTGCCCAAAGTCATCTGTGACAGGGTCTTAGGGAACCAAGGACATTTGCCTATAGTCCAGGCTACAAAGCCAGGTTCTAG